>OX940974.1:100106638-100507742 GCA_954871275.1 Leptopterna dolabrata
TGGGAAACTCACAAACAACTACACACAAGAATTGATTTCATGATCAAAACCATTATCAAATTTAGATAAAGTTAGATGACTTACCTTTTAGGTAAAGCCAGAACGAATACCTGGCCTTTTCAGCCCACAACGGAACGCAAAAACGAACTAAATCACTCGCGAAGAAATCGTGGAAACCCATTTCAAAGAAAAAACGCTGCAAAGTCCTTGTCACATGGGTTTATTATTCTATTGGACATACCTACAGAAATGCTGGCTGTTCATTTATTGTTGCTTTCATGTAAAATAATTGAAATAGCTATTTCTGATGGTTTCCACCAATTTTGGCCCCCAAAACTTAAATTAGGTGGTACGCACCTTTTTTTTTTTTTAAATTATCGTTGATCATTGGTAGTGCCATTTAATCATCTTGATCCACGTTTTGACACTTTTCCTAGTGTTATTCTACAAATTGATGGTGATTTCAGACGATTTCGCAGGATTTTTACTCATAAAAAATCAATTTTGGGAGCTGAACATCTGGTACAACCTCAATTTTCCACTCGTTGTTCAAAATCGACTTCATATTCGGTCTTCTCGTCCAAAAAAACATGGAATCCGATACCTCAAAAGTTCATGTTACCAACATGTTGATAAAACGCAAAAAGTACCACCTATTTTTACACACATTTTCACTCATAACACCCCTGGGTATATTCCGATCGGGCTGAAAAGTTTCGGGACACAACTAGGGCCCAAATGGAGCATGTGTGCGAAAGAACGGCTTTTTTAGACCGAAAATGAAGCCTGTACACGTGATAAGGCGGACGGCGTACGGCGGACGGCGGACGGACATTGCATTTTTGGAATCTACGCACCTTGAAACGGAAAAGAAAAAAGTTTGAGGGGGTGTTATAAAAATTTTTTGCTGAGCGAATACATAGGTGTATTATTCACAGAATAATAAACCAAAAGGAGTTACTGAAAAAATAGTCTATTTCCACTAATAAGTAGGGAAAAAACGCGAAAGACACTTGTTATACTGGTTTTGGTGATCAAACCATCGTCAGTAACTGTTGAAACGCAAGTTGAAGCTACTGCATTAAGCTATACAAGAAGATCGTTAATTATTAACCAAATGATGACTTGTTATTGTATAGCAACAAAATACACTTCGTTCTGAAACTTTGACCTGACTGCGTTAACTCTGTGTAGAAAATATATTTTTTCAATAGGTTATGAGCTGTCACGTGCAGGTCGAAATTTTGAAGTGAGTTGTGAAATAGACTTTATATTCCTGTAACTCATTCGGGTGGGGAGTTCATTTAGACATCTTACGAGTGAAGTGAAAGTGTCCCGTTTAACCGGAGATAAAGAGTGTATCAAGTGATTTCACAAGCATGAATAGTTCGAAAATCGATTGTCTAGGAAAGGAGAATTATGATACGTGGAAATTACAAATGGAAGCTGTGCTGGTTAAGAATGACCTTATAGGGTATGTCGACGGTTCTATTCCATGTCCCACCATAGCCGAAACTAGTACTCCAAATGACAAGCAGCAAGAGGCGGAATGGAGAAAAATGGATCGTAAAGCGAGAGCTGAGATACTACTATTCATTTCACCCACTGAATTGAAGCAAGTGAAGGAGTGTAAAACTTCTAGGGATATGTGGCTTACACTGGAATCCATCTACCAATCGAAAGGACCAGTGAGAAAAGCAACCCTGTTGAAGCAGCTTATACTGCACAAGATGAGAGAGAGTGATGACGTTAGGGAGCATCTTGCCAAATTTTTTGACGCAGTTGATAAGCTTCGAGATATGGAGATACAGATCAATGACAATCTTCTAACGATTATGTTGCTCTACAGTCTGCCAGAAAGTTTTGACAACTTCAGGTGCGCCATTGAAGCTCGAGACGACCTCCCAACTCCAGAATCTCTGAAAATCAAATTGCTTGAACAATGCGAATCTCGAAAAGAGAAAAATTCCGATACAAATGCGATGTTAGCCAGAAAGAAAATGTTCAACCAGAAAAATGGTAATCAGTTTGTTGAAGAACAAAAACAAAAGAAATTTCCATTCAAGTGTAATACCTGTGGGAAAAAGGGACACAAGGCATCGGATTGTAGGAAGAAGAAGCAAAACCAAACCGGTGATGACTCTCTTCTAATTACCAATAATGAAACAGCCATGAATGTGAGTTCATCAAGCTTGAATTGGGTGCTAGACAGTGGGGCTAGCTCACACATGTGTAGCGATGGAGAAAGGTACGACACGCTTGAAGCTGTTGGGTACACCAAAGTGAACCTCGCTAACAACTCCTCGTCTGGCGTTTCAGGAAAGGGTACAATTAAAATAAATGTGTCAGTAGAAAACAAAAATAAAGCTCTGAATCTCAAAGAAACCCTCCTCGTCCCTGAATTGAGATCAAACCTGTTGTCTGTAGGGAAAATAACGGATAAAGGGCATTTTGTAATCTTCTCAAAAACGTCAGCAGAAGTTCTGAGTAGTGACGGGAGAATCTTACTGACAGCAAAACGAACAAATGGTCTCTACTCTGTCGAAGAAAATCCACCAGAAGACGCAAGAAGAGTAGAAGAAACCATTAAGCCAGTGTCCAAGACGGAATTGTGGCACCAAAGATTCGGCCACTTGAACTTAGCCGATCTGAAAACAATTAGCAACAAGAAAATCGCATTGGGAGTCAGGATCCATGATAACGAGAAATTTGATTGTACTGTGTGTATTCAGGGAAAGCTGACTCAGACATCTTTTCCTAAAGAATCAACTCGGAAGTCGAAGATGTTAGGGATCATACACACTGACTTGTGTGGACCAATGCGGATCCAATCCAAGGGTGGAGCAAAGTACTTCCTTACTCTCATTGATGATGCCACTAGATGGTGTGAAGTCAGATTTTTGAAAAAGAAAAGTGATGTCCTGGAAGAATTCAAAAAGTTCAAAAATTTGGTAGAGAATCAAAAAGGAAGGAAAATAAAGTATTTGCAGTCTGATAACGGAAAAGAATACTGTCATCGTGAATTCGATGCATACTTAGAAAAATGTGGTATCGTTAGAAGGCTGACAATTCCTCACACGCCAGAACAGAACGGTGTTGCAGAGAGGAAGAATCGAACGCTGTTGGAAGCTGCAAGATGTATGCTGATTCAAGCTGGACTGCCAGGATCGTTTTGGGCAGAGGCAATCTTGACAGCGAACCACATACGGAACAGGTGTATCTCACCCAGTATTAATGGAAAAACTCCATATCAGTTGTGGAATAACAAGATTCCGATAGTGTCTTACTTTCGAACATTCGGATGTAAAGCTTATTTTTTGAACAAGGAACCAGGAAAGGACAAATTTGCTCCAAGGGCAAAGTCCTGTGTGTTCATTGGGTATTCTGATGAGTCCAAAGGTTATCGGGTATGGTCACCTGCCGACCAGAAAGTCATAATTTCAAGAGATGTAAAATTTCTTGAAGGGATCCCAGATGGAATTGGTTTCAGTGAATTTGTTCCTGAAGATGACAAACAACCTGAAACACCCAAGATTCAGCAAACGTTCACTTGGATACCAGACAATGGAAATTCCCATGAAAAAGGGAAGAACAATGAACAAAAACTGAGTGAAACTGAAAACGAGATAGCAAGTAACGAAGATGAAAATGAGATGGTGAACATTGAAACAGATTTGGACAGCAACGCTTCATCTACCACCACAACCGTTCGTGGAAGAGGCAGACCACGCATTGTTCGTTCAGGGAACAGGGGAAGACCTGGTAAAGTGTATCATGAAGTAGAAATGCAGGCGGAAGCGCCATTGCCCGTACGATCAGAGAATGACCTCCCACTACCCGAAGAATATGCTGATCTTGCTGAACTTTCAATGAAAGAAGCGTTGTCTCAGCCAGACAGTCCTGGATGGCGAGAAGCGATCAAGTCTGAAATGGGTTCAATAATTGAAAATGGGACATTTACCATCGTTGAGCGACCAAAAGACCATAATGTGATCGGATGTCGAATGATTTTGAAGGAAAAGCTGGGAGCAGATGGCAAGGTCGAACGAAAGAAAGCTCGGTTGGTTGCACAAGGATTCAACCAACGTCCCGGAGAGGATTTCAATGAGACTTTTGCTCCGGTAGTTCGAATGAGTTCGATCAGGACGATTATGGCTTTGGCGGTGGAAAAAGAGATGGAAATTCATCAGTTAGATGTTGTGACCGCGTTCCTGAATGGTGACTTGGAAGAACAAATTTTCATGAAAATACCTGAGGAATTTGAGTCGACATTGAATGAAATTATAAAGGACAAATCCATGCCTTCCAATATGAGATGCGAAGCACAGAAAATGCTGTTGGAAGTGCAGAAAGGAAACAAAGTTTGCCTCCTTCGGAAAGCCTTGTACGGGCTGAAGCAAGCTGGGAGACAATGGTATCTAAAGCTGACCAAGAAAGTAAAAGCACTGGGTTTGAAACCTCTTCAGTCAGAACCGTGTGTGTTCCATGCTCGAAGAGGGGAAGATTTATTGGTGCTAGCAATCTACGTAGATGACCTTTGGTTAGCATCAACAAATGTGAAGTGGACGCTAGAGATGAAGGAAATTTTAATGAAGTCCTTCAAGATGAAATATCTGGGGAAGATCAACTACGGCTTAGGGATCGAATTCGTCCAAAACCTCAACGAGGGGAAGATAACCATGACCCAACAAAAATACATAGGGGACCTGTTGCAGCGTTTTGGTATGGAGAATTCGAAACCAGTGTGCACACCACTCGAAGTTGGATCAAAGCTGAAGAAGCCTGAGAGCGTAAGCCAAGAGGATCTGATAAAGTACCCATACCAACGTCTCATAGGGTCATTGATGTATTTAGCCGTATGTACTCGCCCTGACATCATGTACGCAGTGAGTTACCTGAGCCAGTACAATACCTGCTATACTCATGAACATTGGGTAGCTGCAAAACGAGTGCTACGGTACCTGAAGGGAACAGCGGACTACGGCATCCTGTTCGAGAAGACGGGGAAACTGCTCCAGGGATACGCGGATGCAGACTGGGGGAATTGCGTAGAAGACCGACGATCCTATTCTGGATATGCTTTTGTGCTCGGAGGAGCTGCCATCTCATGGGAAGCCCGGAAACAGAGAACAGTCGCTCTTTCAAGTGTGGAAGCGGAATATCTAGCTCTGGGAGAGGCCACCAAGGAAGCGATATTTCTTAAAGAATTTTTGAATGCGCTGGGAGTGATAAAGATTCGGGAACCAATTGTGATCTTCGGCGATAATCAAGGATCACATTTGCTCGCAAAGAACACTGCTCACCATTCACGCACAAAACACATTGATATTCGGCACCACTTTATTCGAAGCTGTGTGGAAGAAGGAATCATTAAAATCGAATATTTGCCCACGGCCGAGATGCCCGCCGATATGTTGACAAAACCGTTGCCATATAATAAGCATCAACAGTTTACAAAATTCTTTGGAATTGGAAATCAAAGTTTGAAGCAGAAGCCGCAACTTGAGGGGAAGTGTTGAAACGCAAGTTGAAGCTACTGCATTAAGCTATACAAGAAGATCGTTAATTATTAACCAAATGATGACTTGTTATTGTATAGCAACAAAATACACTTCGTTCTGAAACTTTGACCTGACTGCGTTAACTCTGTGTAGAAAATATATTTTTTCAATAGTAACAAACAATATAGGTAGTATTGTATAGTATTGTTTGTTACTGACGATGGTTTGATCACCAAAACCGGTATAACAGTGTTTTTCGATCTACTATAATTGCGAATCGCCCTGTCGTCGGAAAGGCGAATGTCCCACTTGACAGACAAGGTCGGAGCTTCCAGGAAGTGGAGGACTTGGATAGCGGGAGTCCCGGGTTCGAAACCCCTTCCGAAGGTCTCTACCCCTCCTTTCTGTCGGTTCCTGTATCCGAACATCCACATCCTAGTCTACAAGGCCGCTCGACATTTCGGCAACAGCCCGGATTCACCTCTCACCTCGGCATCTAAGGAAGCCTTTCCCTTAATATCCGTTCGGCATCAGGAAGCCACAAAGAGGGGATTCAACCCTGAGTTGGGACGTGGATCCATATGGTGAGCTTTCTTTCAGATTTAATCCCATTTCGCTTTGGATCCCCCAAAGTGACCACAAAGTCCACCTAGGGACCACACCCTAATGACCACACCCCTAGGGACCTGGAGGGTGCGATTGAAGCACAATGTAGAGTCTGATGGAAAATTCCGGTTCTAATAGACAATTTATTACTACTCAGCTGTATTGCTTTCTGGTTTTGTTTTTGAAGAAGATCCATGCATGGCGATAGTGAAAACTCATGCATTTTCCTAGTATATGTGGTAACAAAATGCATGCCGTCAAGTTTCCCAGACCTCACGGAAAGACTTACCTAGTGGGGTTGAATTAGTACCTCAGCGTTTATCGTTGTAGTCTTACAATTCTTGAATCCTCTATCCAATCCACAAGTTTTAATACCCCCCGCTGAAATGAACGACTCATGTCATTCGGAAAGTGACTCAGCTTGAACGATAACATCAAATGAATAGTCATAACACATGGAAAGAGAAGGTATGAGCTACGCGATAGGAGAGCTGACAAAAAAATGATTTTACTGGTTTCAAATGAGATACCGTAAAGATTACTGGCTGGATGACTGCTCTGCGAAAACTCGAGGCCTACTGGGGTATATAACATCTGATGCGGCGGGAAACTATATTTTCCTACTTAGTAATAAAAACAAAATAGGTAATACTAAAAGTATGGTGTTTGCTCCGTTGCCTCATACTAAACTGCGATACCTGACTACGTATTTTACTGCAGCCCTCTACCCACCTCATCCGGTATCCCCCCTACGGATTTTTCAAAGAGCGAACGTCGAGAAACAAGACCTTTCAACGTACAGACATACAGAATTACCTACAATTTTATTAATATAGATGTTAACACTTTCAGTCTATCGGATATCCCGTCGCCATATTTACCTGTCATAAACTTTGAACAAGCCTCACCATTAAATAACAATTCTTGTTATTTTGAAAAAAAAACTGGGTTTGTTACACGGAAAATATGACGCACTAACTCAGTATGCTCTATTTAATGGGACTAACTCTATGCTAATGGGACTAACTCTATTTAATGGGACTAACTGACAGTATGCTCTATTTAATGGGACTAACTTGATCCAGTATAATAGTGCTATGAAGAAACGTGTCTTCTCTCAAACTGAATTTTATCAAATTCACTAAAAATGCCATTTTTTACTCTCTAGTTTTTATATTTAAATATAACTTTATTATTCAACAGAATATTACAGTGTTGTAATAAAGGTAAAGCCTAATTTACATGTTAACTTGCAGGGATGTACAGCCCAGTGGCTGCCCTTGACCAGAATACTTTTCTATTATTATGAAAATATGATATAATTTCTCTTGTGAGTCGATCAAGGTAACGGATCACATTTGCTGTTTTGCGGGAAAACAAATTATGTTATCTAAAATCGAAATTTCCACTGAAGATTGGCGTTTCAATCCTTTCTGAACAAATTTGGTTCCGTGTCTGTCTTTCACTCTGTCCGCAAGGTCTTGTAACGTTCATAACTACCCGAAAGATTATCATAACTCAGCGAATTTTCGAGGAAAAAAAAAGTTATTCTCTCCAAAAATTTCAGTAAAAATATTTTTTGGAAATTTGCATTTTCAGATCCGTTTTGGGGCACTCCGAATCTAATCCTTGCTTACCACTTTTTTATATTAATGGGTATGATGTGGTGGTTTGTTTAGTGAATTTTTGAGGACAATTATTAGGCTACTGCTGAGGCTTAAAATGTTTAATTAAGCAGCTGGCGTTTTTTTCCTTCTTCTTCTTCTTCTTCCAAGACGAAGGTTTTCGTTGTAGGGCAATTAATCCAACCCTGATGTTCGACACTTTTTCATTTATATGTATAGATCTGACCTTGTTTTTCAAATTTCACCAAAACATCCATAACAACAAGAGAAGGGATGAGTTCGATGGCCAGCTATTTCTGTGCAAAAAAATGCTTATTTGAGTTATACTGTTCCAAAATCGCATAAAATAGTTACAATGATCCAATACACCTTGAATTCTAGCTACACATTAGTAATGGGGCCTTTTTTTTTTTTAATTGAAAGTAGATTCCATCCTGAGAGTTTTGACACCAACCGCTCTGCCCTGCGGTAAGAAGTTCTTTTTCTACTATTTTTTTCAAAGATTCCAGAGGTTCCTACGTCATTTCCCCCCTTCCGACTGGGTGGGACCTCCCTCCCAACTGTGACGTAGGAACCTCTGGAAACTTTGAAAAATCATACAAAAAGAACTATTAGTTGAAGGATGGTGCGGTTGGTGTCAAACTTCTCAGAATGGAATCTAGTTTCAATAAAAAATAATATAAACTGCTTTCGTGACACCATTACTTAAAAAAGAATAAATTCAAACGCCAGCTATACTTCACGTTCAAAATGAGCTCAAATTTAGGTTTTGAGCGTTCAAAACTGTATAGCTGAAATCGTCAAAATACGCACATTTTTTTGCAAATGCGGTAATTGGGTCTTGTTGAAACGGTCCCAAACATTTCGTCCGGGCAATCGTGCTGTGAAAAAAGTACGGGAGCTTGTCGTTTTAACGCATATTTTTGGTTTATTATTCTGTGAATAACACACCTATGTATTCGCTCAGCAACAATTTTTTATAACATCCCCTTCGAACTTTTTTCTTTTACATGTCAAGGTGCGTAGATTCCAAAAATGCGATGATGTCCGTCCGCCATACGCCGTATCATGCATATCTACTTCATTTTCGGTCTAAAAAATTCTTTCTTTCGTACACAGGAATCATTTGGGCCCTAGTTGTGTCCTGAAATTTGGCAGCCCGATCGTAACATACCCAAGGGTGTTATGGGTGAAAAATGGGTGTAAACATAGATTTTTTTGTTTTTGTGTTTTAGTAACATGAGCTTGTGATCACTGAAAATGTTTAGCGAAATCGGATTTGAATTGGGGAAGTTGAATGCGTGTGGTAAGGATTTGCGGACACACAGAAGGAAAACAGAAAGACGGACACCAAACCAAAATTGATCAGAAAGCTCCAAAACGTAAAACGCGGGGAGAAAATCGGATTTTGGAGATAAAAGAAGTTTTCCTCCCAAAATTGAAAACAAAGCTTCCGCTACCTTAGTAGACTCGGAAGCAAAATATTTTTGGGTACTTGTGTATTATACTTCCCCCGAGTCTCATCAACTATCAAAACTATCGGTTTCGGGAATCGATTATCACGGAAAACACGGGGGAGCATGGTGCGCGAGTATATCGACTGTTTCGACAGTTGATAAGAAGTCGAGAAGACCCGGGGACGTATATAATACATAAGTACCTATTTTGATTAAAATATTGGTTCTTCATCTGTCTCGTCACTATTCTTTACCACTTTTGGTGAATTTTGGGGATTTGAGCAGTTTTAAGTGATTTTTAAAAAGTGAAAACTTAAATTATACCCCAACTATTTTAATTTGAGCCACTTTTTTCTAGAAAAAATATTTTTGAATAGCTACCGAAATGGTCTTTTCCGCCTTGAGTCATTCATTTAATTCCAATTTTTGGTGATTTTTAGCTAATTTTGAACCACAAAATCTTAAATATTACTACCTTTATTTTCGAAAATTTCCCACCTTTGAACTCACCCTTTCGTTTCCCTGTTAGAATGCTCTGCAATGGAAAAGAAAATTTTTTTAAATCCATGTACTGAAAATCTTGGATCCGTTGCATCAGGATATTTCAAAGAATATTCGCTAAGGGCGTGAGTATCTTAACTACCTACCTATATCACAGACCTACTCTACTATTAAATTAATTCACGGCTATTACTAAGCATTATACATCAAACACTCACAATATTTACTTTCATAGCATATGTAAATCAACAGGCTGTGTACTGATGATTGCCGCTGTGTGCTGACCGTTTTCATTGCGGAATGACTTTGAATTCGTCATATTTGAATTTGTCATAGTTATTCACCAAATTTAACCTATTTTTCTAGACTTTGAATCAACGCATTGCGCATGCGCAAAGGCGATCTAATGTAATAAGTGCGAACAGAAATAGGAAAACTTGCAGTGTACAGTGTGTGTGGGCTTTGGTTACTTACTGGTGATGGAAGGTAGGGGATTTTAGAACTATCCTCATCTTTCTTCATTGTAATTTGTATTCTTCTTCATAATGAGAATAGGGGTATTTTTGTAACCGCACGAAGAAGAAAAGCCCAGTTGTTTTCTGTAAGAAGAAGATGAGTCACTCTGGCTTGAGACTATTTTCTCCTTATTCTGCCAAAAGAAACGACAAAATGGTCCCCGTAAAATTAATTTACACGTGAGAAAAACTTTGTGGAAGGGATGGAGGTAATGAACAACTTTTTAGGTAGGTACACTGAATATTTTGGCAAAATAGTGACGTTAAAAAATCATTTTGGGTAATTTTGAACTGAAAATCATTAATGTAAATCAAAAGATAACAGTTCTAGTGTGCTAAGACTACTCTCAATCGATTCATTGACCAAAAACATGGTCAATGACACCTCGCATACATACCAACATCAAAAATTCGCAATTTTCCTGGTTTTTTAACCAAAATTTTGTAAATTTAGTACACTGGGTGGCAGAAAAACGGGCTGGGACCCCTCGCAATCGATTCAGCACACACAAAAAAAAACATGTTGTACGATACCCCATTTGTGTACGTATTAGAAAAAAAAACTGCTGACATGAAAACTAAAAAAAAAGTTTTCCGGCCTTCAGAAGCCCCATTGGACGAAACGCTCGGACACATTCGACTAGTTTTCGATGTAGAATCACCAGGGAAAAAAATGGGCCAAATTGGCGACCCCACCGCCGTAGACTCCCCTTGTTAGTAAAATAATGCAACATGATGTGTTGACCGTGGAGATGAAAAGGCGAAGGTACATTGCAGATTGACCCTCAACAATCTACCTAATTACTGTACGAGTAAAATTCGTGCAGCACAAAACTGTACTTTTATTTACCTCCTTGTGGCACAACGGAATGCAAAAGTTAAACCAACATTCGTCTATTTTTATGTCATTCGATTGCTGGTTTCTTGCAAAGGAACAGCTCTGAGGTGAATTATTAAACTGTGTGCTGGAAGAGAGGATTATGGAAGGATCGGGGGGGGGGGGGGGGGGATTACCGGACTGTGCGCTCCGCTATTTGACAGGGAATCTGTTTTGAGAGCGCACGACAACCCCAGGCCCCCTCATAAACCATTAATAACATGACATAACCGTCGTCTTACTCAACTGGAGGACCTCCAAACGATCGGCCCGCTGAGGGTGGTTACCGGAAATGAGGAGATATGGGGCGGCGGGATTGGGTTCCGACAGGGCATCCTCCCTGTAGACCAGTTCTTAAGACGAGATCTCCCTTCACTCCGAGTGCAGCTTCCTCGTTCATGGAAAGTCTCAGACCCCTACACACGTGGGAAGTCGCGAGCACAGGCCCCTTTCAGACTGGGTGAGGATGATGGTGACCCACGCACGCTGTGTAGAATTTAGCACACCTGAATTCGCAATTCAACCAGCCAGGATCTTCGTCGCCGTGAAAAAATACATCACAGATACTTCCTAACAACAGCACGATCCGATAGGGGGGATAGTTTCCCCATATTTTTATAAAACTCCGTAAATTCAGAATAAACTGATAGAAATCCCCCCCCCCCCTCCTCTACCCTTCTTTTCACAAGTTGCCATTGTTAATGTAACCCTGTTTGGTCGACCGTTCCGCTCCATTTTTCGTTCCTAGATTTTTTCCAAGATATTACCTAGCGCTGGGCGGCTTTCTTCAAATCTTCCCTTCTTAGTTTCGCTGGAGCACCATTGAAATAATCTGTTCTGTGTTATTTCGTTAATCGAAAACCGCGAAATCGGGTATTTGGAAGCCGACCTCCAAGATCTGGACTTCTGTGCACCTACAGTTTATCTACCTTCCTTGCTGTACCTGGCGTTTTCGGTAAGGTCTTGGACATTTCGTGCATTTCCCCGATACGGGGAGATAGTACCGAGTAGTACCTAACAAAGGTTCGACAATCACACCTTGGGTCATATTTTCATCATCCACCTGGGGGGGGGGGGGGGGGTAGGGGCACACCCTTCTTCATCATCCATCCACCTAGGTACCTTTTGGAGTGGAACTTACGACAGAGTGTGACAGTGGACCCTCGAGAGTCCCCCTTTCTAGACCAGCGAGATTATCACCAGGTAAGAAGGGATATCGATTAGGCTTCTACAAAACGACCGAGACAATAAACGACTCGAGAACTGCAGCTGTCACAAACTCGCGAGTACTACGATAATTTTCCTGCCACACAATCCGCGTGGCATCAATATCTTTACATTTACAGCTAGAATTAGGTACAGGTCTTGATCTTTTAATTTCGCCTTTTAGTTTATTGCACTCCCTAATCACCATACCTATTGTGGACGAAGTCCAGTGTCCTTTATGGGTAAAATCTAGAATTAGGTTTCTACATATTTATCTGTAAAGTGTTTCAGGTTAGTAAGTGTACTTACCCCGCTTAAACTTTTCTTTTTTTTTTTAAATCTGTAAAGGTTCCTTGAGAGTAAAATCTAGAATTAGATTTCTACATATTTATCTGTAGTGTTTCAGGTTAGTAGGTGCCCTTACCCCGCTTAAGAATTTTTTTAAAATTTGTGCATAAAAACTGAAAGATATCACAATGGAATCGCTTAAGACTTCAGTTCTGAGTCACCAAAGGCCCACCTACATAATTATGCTCACACAAATTAACGAAACTTATGGTTCTTACCGGTTTTTATAGGAGATTGTATGCTGATTACGAAAATACCACATGTTCTTATACGTGAAATAGCTTGTTAACATAGTGCTTCCACACTACCGAAGGCAAGGAAACCTTATACTCATTAATCAGACGAAAAATATGTTTGTCCTCCGAATCGAAACTTCTACTAGGTGGAATCTTGAGTTTCAGAATTATGGTTCCGGTTCTCTCGGTTTGTCTGTGATCCGAACGAGCTAAAAGGTTGAAGGTACGTGAGGGTTGGTCCAAATATAATCCCATGTACATTTCATCAACATCCGACGGTAACTTTCGTCTGTGCATGCGCATGTATACATGGAATTAATTAATGACACTCCCGTAACGCTGGTTCTATTTGATCGAGTTTGCTGGAATTCTAAGGAATTGTGGAGATTGGGCCTTTGATAATAACCTATGAATTTCATTTTGATTGGAATGATAGTACAGAATGCGCATATGCAAACAATGAAAACTTTGTACCGCTCATTATTCCGGTTCAGTTCAACTAATTTCGCTGAAAGTTTCAGGGATCATAATATGCTTGGGCCCCTGACCGTCCCCAGTGAATTTCATTACAACTGGAATAACAGTAGCGTCTGCGCATGCGCGAACAACCAAAACCTAGTTATTTTCAAATCTCCGATTCCATTCAACTGATATGGGGGGGGGGGGGGGGGGTTGCTAGGCAAAATGGATGAGGCTAAGTATATAAAGTTCACAAGCAATGGGAAATTACCGCGTTTTGATCCACTTTCACCGGCTAAGTAATACGATACCGCTGAAATTTGTTCTACTGCCGCAGAAGTGATGGGTGTCGGAAGTACCTACAGTAAGTTGTTTACTGTGGCGACGACAACATGAAGGGGCTTCCAGTACAAGGAATCAGTAGAAGAAATGAGAAGATTAGAATTCCCGGACTTTATACTGAGTAGGGCAGTAGCTAGAGATGAATGGTGGAACATGTTTATGGTCGACAAAATATTCCTGCTGGAGTTCAATGAAAACTCCCACTCTCCATTGGTGGCAGTTCTTTTTCTCCCGACAATACTTGAAGAAATGAACAATGGACATTAAAATATGGGGGGGGGGGGGGGATTCACCGCTGAAATGTTCACGGTCATGTAATTTGGATCCCTGATGGTCCTTTAAGAATTGCATTACAACTAGAATGATAGCAGCAACTGCGTATGTGCTAACAACGAAAACCTAGCACCGCACATAATTCTAGTTCTACTTAACCGATGCAAGCGAAACTTTCAGGGATGCAACTTACATGTAGGTTGGGTTTTAGATGGTTCCCAACGAATTCCACCGTAACATCCATTTTGATGATTTTTTTCAGGAGTCATTATTTTGAATGTTTTGGCAGAGCCATCTCAAACGTATATGTATAAGTATGCGATAAGAGTAACGGTAAACATGTATGTATAACGGTAACGGTAGGTATATCTGAGCTTGATGTCATACATTTCGATACTTTCAGCTTGTGGATACCTCGTCCGACTTTGCCCATGTTTGGTGGGTAATTGATGGGGTTACCTAGGTATTTTCATAGGCTTGATATCTATTACTAATTGCGCATATGACAACGCGTTATTAATTAATCGTAATAATGATATGTGGGGGAGCTGCACTACTGCTGCTGCTGCTGCTTTCTCACTTGGCAGACTTTTTTTTATGAATTTAAATTTAACTTTGTGGAGGATCAAGTGAGAAAAGCCCAACTCAGCTGAACGCCTCGGATATGGCCCAGGAACAATGGGAGGCCCCTTAGTTCCAAGTTGGGTAACGGGCAAGCAGGGAATCCAAGAAGTAGAAGATTATATAAGAGCAAGCGTAACTGACTCCCCTGACTAGCAGAGGCATAGCCGCTCCTAACCTACAAACCTACACCGTCCTCACTTCCTACAACCCGCCCCGACTCGTAACCTGCTCCACTTCTCACCGCCCGTTTTATTTTTTCTTCAGGTTACTTTATAACTTAATCCCAATTTTCCTTCCCAATGCGTTGAAAAATTATATCACAGGACCATTCGAGGGATGCGAGGCGGGGGCCGGATTTTTTTTCGTGAGAGAGTAAAGAGAGTGTGTGCGCGCTTCATTAAGAGAGTCGACCTTCTAACTGTACTGGACTTGTAACAGCTTACAGCACACCTCGCTATTAGAGTTCTCATTTGATTATTGCATCTTTCATTATAATGGCAGCGTCTCAAGATATAGTTATCGCACTAATCACAAAGGCCAATTATACCGGCCAGTGTTACAAAATATTATGGCGAACCTTAGATAGTTTCAGGCAATCTTTGTGAATGAAAGGTGACTTTCACGGTATAAGACAGTTCGTAAACGGTGCAGGACGAAAGTGCCAAACCCATTAAAAAGTGGGACGAAAGCGCCATCAATCTCAAATGGCTAAGAGGACAAAAGTGCCACCTGAGGTCCCGAGGGGCTCATACACGCTTCTAAAACAAGGACGAAAGCGCTAGGAAGCGTACTGGCATGATAAGGATCACCACTAATTTGGTGACAGGGTAAGGAAAGTAAAAAGACAGGATATGATATGCCTATGATATACCTAAGATAATGTATAAGAATATGTCTATATAATAATGCATAAGATATGCATATTATATGCCTAACGTGTTTGGAAAACTATTAATTTCATGCATTAAACATCCGATAGTAAGGTACCCAGGTAAAAAGTTTGTACATAATACGTAGAGAGCAACTACATTTTCATATCAGCTTAATTCATCTATCCCGCTCGCCGACCCCATCAATCGGTTATACGTTTCCCAAAATTTAAGGCTAAAATAAAGTAGGTAGTGTCGGTGTCCACTAAGGTTGTCAAAAACTTCAAATTTCAGGTTGTAGTCAAAACCACTAGTTCAGCTTCATTATTCACATGAACAATCATCTGACCATTACTTATTTGTCTCCATCACACAACAGGCCCATTTACACAATCGGGCTTGGAGCGCGGCCAGTACCACCAGCCTGGAATTGAGGCCATCCCGCGGTCCTGCCCCGCAGGATAGGCCAATCCTGAAGAAAGAGGGAAATGGGGGAGCATTTATGGACATCTCACCGGACCCCTGAGTTTAAGCTTGAGTACGTCTTAAAATCTGAAACGATCTGGTTCGTCAAGTTTGACTGAACGTCAAACCGAACCAGAATCGTAACGAAGTTTTAACTTCACATTTTCAGCTTTGAACTTGTAGAAGGTTCTTCAGTCACTTTTGTATCATAAGTTCGCTTGTAGCTTGTCAGTGATACGATTCGCTACCATCGTTTTCTCTTTTGTCTCAAGTTTTTGTTTATTCTTTTTCGCTTCCTACGCTACAGCAATCTGTCCAAAATTGTTGATAGGTACGTGAATTTATGACAATTTTCAAATGAAAATCAATTTAAAATCATTCTGAATCCATCCCTAGATTTTTTAATTGAATATGCAACTATTATACAAGTATTATTTATTTATTTGTTTTTAGTACATTTAAAAAAATTTATAATTCGTAATTGTTTACGATGATATATATATATATATATATATATATATTTATATTTATATCCTTGAAACACATTTGTATCACATCATATGAATAAATCAACTTATTGCCAGGAAATAGGCTAAAGCCCTTGGCAATTGGCAACAGGCTGGCTGGTGGTGGTACAGGCTGATTATGGATCTTTCCAAACGATATCTGATATGGCCATGAGCATTTTCTTCTCCTAATCATTTGTAATGGCAAACAAAAGGATGAGTTCAAGGATGAACAGAGTTATCAAAAACAAAAAGTCTGCTAAGTGAGTGTGGAACAATAACGCCTTTGGTAGGTAGGTATGTTTATAATTTTCACCTGGTGGTTAAAATATTTTTACTAACTACTGTTGGACACAAGATAGGTCACATAGATAGCTGAAGCATTCCACAACTAGGTGCCTCTAAAATTTCGAGAAATCGGACGAGGTAATTATTTATGTCTTCTTCACTTCAGGGATTAGGCTTGCAGCCCGTTCCGTCTTCACGGCAGCCATCGTATACGCGGCCTTACTCTTTCTCGACGTCCACCCGGCCTGTACTGGAGCGCTTGCTTGACCAGGCGAAAATCCTCCATGCGGTCGATGTACTGGAGCCACTGCTCCTTGCCGTTCTGTATTCTCTCTCTCATGGAAAAAATGGCCAGCTCCTCTCGGATCTGTTCATCACAAATACGGTCCCTCGAGGTGCGACCTTTAACCCTTCGCAGGAATTTCATTTCTGCAGCTTGAATACGTTGTTCATCCCGCTGGGTGAGGGCCCAGGATTCACTTCCATAAGAGAGGACAATGTCCAATGTTTAAAGGAGAATCCAACTCACAGCTTACGATGTCCCTCCTGCTGCAAGCAGACAGGGAAGCCTAGGGGATGAGTGTAACTCAGTCAATGTCCTCGGATATGCCGAAGTTCCTGTTACGCCTACAGGCGGAGGCGAGTGTTCTAGCTCACTCTACCAACTTAGCAGGTTGGTTCCCGAGTTTTTGGTTTCCCACAAAACTCACATGCGGGAGCCTGCCCAATGGACCTCCACAGTCTATGAGGAGGAAGCCTTCCCACCACATCCAGATCAGTTCCGTTGATTGGGTATCAACGACGACCACCAGGAATCCTACCTCACCGGGGGGGGGGGGGGGGGGGGCAGACAGGTGGCACTTTGCCTGAGCGATGTGCTGGTTGCCTGGGGCTCCCCCCGCCCGTGGTACCAGTTTTAGTGAGTGCAAGATCCCAGTCGCCTGGCTTCGCATCACACCCAGATGCCAGACTGGTCGGAGGCCCCGTAAGTAAGGACAATGTCCAATGTTTAAGGGAGAACCCAGCTCAAAGCTTACGATCCTGTTGCAAGCAAACAGGGAAGTCCTCCTGAGAGGTGACTGTACAACCAGTCTTCACTACACTGCAGAGCTGCACAGAGAGATGTTGCTCATCTGAGTGCCAGACCTCAACTTCGTAGGTAAGAACAATGTCCGATGTTTAGAGGAGAACCCAGCCCAAGGCTTGGGGTCTCCCCCCTGCTGCAAGCAGACAGGGAAGCCCTCCTGAAAGGTGACTGTACGCTCAGTCAGAGTCCTTGGATGTTCAGTTCTTGGATGGCAGCGCATATTCGCTGAAATCTCCCCAGCTTGGTGCTGATGTCATAGCTCACACCACAACCCAGAAACGTGAAGTGGGAAACTTATTCTATGATCTTGCTGTTCAGCACAATTTTGGATCTAACTGGGTATTTTCCCCAGAATGCCAGGACTTTGATTTTGCCACATGAAATCAAAAGATCATATTTATTTATTTATTTACTCCTCCCCCAAAAAGGAAGGAGGGGGGAGGGGGGGGGACCTTCGAAAAGTGAAGTTTCTTAATAGGACTCGAAGAGCAGGGCCTGATGCTCCGAATTCTGTGGGACGATCTGAGACTCTAAGACAGTATTATATATGTATGGTTCCAGAAAATTTCGTTCGTCAGGCAAACCGACCCGGGGATATGAGCGTTACATCGATTTCGTTCCTCGATCCCAGTATCGTCACCAGACGCTAGTGACAGAGCCTCTCGTTCTCAAAATCACCCTTATTACCATCATCTTCTGCAGAGTGCACCGACCCCTACCTATGAGGACTACGAAGATCCGGTGCAAGCCAGATGGGTTTTCAAGACACGGGTTGGTCTTCTTCACCTGAATTTCCTGCCGTGGCGAGAGGAGTCAGCCAGAAGGTACGCTCTATGCAGCCTTGGTCAGTGTGAGGACGTACTCCACTTCATAGGAATGTGTCCTATTCTGAGCGAATTTAGGATTGGTTGGCTGCGCAGGATTACTCGGGAAGTGTTTGGAGCTTCTTAAGAGACCTGATGCCTCTGTTTTAACCGGCTTCTGCCGGGCAGCGTGGCCGTACCGCTAGGAATTAGCAACATGTTGCAGCTTCTGAGATATCGTTTTCCCACTTCTGATGTCGAATGGTAGATTAACAAACGCGCGATAGTTCCTCGAGGAAGCACGTCATTGCACGCCGGGAGGGGGAATGAATCCAATCATGATGTTCCCTTTCGGAGAGCATCGATTTTCCCCCCATACGATTACCAACATCGATTATATTATGCTAGTCAATCCGGCTCCTCGAGGTCCAATCTTGATTTGCTAGTCCAGGACATTCAAATTTGTCCAGGGCCGTTTTTGGGGACGAGAATACCGAATATGAACTCGATTTTGACCAAAGAGTGGAAAATTGAGTTCTACCAAGTGTTCAGCTCCCAAACTTGATTTTTTATGAGTGAAAAACCTGGGAAATCGTCTGAAATCACCATCAGTTTCTGTAATAACAATGGAAAAAGTGTCAACACGTGGATCAAGACGATTAAATGGACCAATGATCAAAGATAGTTGAAAAAAACAAAAAAAAAGTACCTACCTGAATTAATGGAAACCATCAGAAATAGCTATTTTGATTATTACGCATGAAAGAAACAATAAATGAACAGACAAAATTTCTGTAGGTATGTCCAATAGAATAATAAACCCATGTGACAAGGACTTTGCAGCGTTTTTCTTTTACGTTTCAAGGTGCGTAGATTCCTAAAATGCAATGTCCATCCGCCGTATCAGGTATAACGGCTTTATTTTCTGTCTAAAAAAAATCGTTCTTTCGCACACAAGCTCCATTTGGGCCCTAGTTATGTCCCGAAACTGTGCAGCCCGATCGGAATATACCCAGGGATGTTATGAGTGAAAATGCGTATAAAAATAGGTACTTCTTGTGTTTTAGTAACACGAGCTTTGGAGGTATCGTTTTCCACGTTTTTTGGGACATGGAGACCGAACATGAAATCAATTTTGACCAAAGAGTGGAAAATTGAGGTTCTACCAATGTTTCCGCTCCCAAAATCGATTTTTTGTGAGTCAAAAGCCATGGGAAATTGTCTGAAATCAATATCAATTTGTACAGTAACACTAGAAAAGTGTCAACAGGGCAACAAGGCATTTAAATGGCACTGCCAGTGATCAAAGATAATTTGAAAAAAAAGGAGTGTACCTAATTTTTGTTTTGGGGGCCAAAATTGGTGGAAACAATCAGAAAAACGCTGCAAAGTCCTAGTCACACGGGTTTACTATTCTATTGGACATACCTACAGAAATTTTGGCTGTTAATTTATTGTTTCTTTCATGTGAATTAATTGGAATAGCTATTTCTGGTGGTTTCCACCAATTTTGGCCCCCAAAACACAAATTAGGTAAGCTCCTTTTTTTCAAATTATCTTTGACCATTGATAGTGCCATTTTATCGTCTTGATCCACGTGTTGACACTTTTTCTACTGTTGTTACACAAATTTATGGTGATTTTAGACGATTTTCCAGGTTTTTGACTCATAAAAAATCAATTTTAGGAGCTGAACCTTCGTTACAACCTCAATTCTTCATGGGTGAATTTCAATCTTTTGAGGTTTTTTATAAAGGTTTTAGTGAACATGAGCTTGTGAGGTATCGTTTTCCATGTTTTTCAAGGCGAGACGACCGAATATGAAGTTGATTTTGACCAAAGATTGAGGAATTGAGGTTGTAACGAAGGTTTAGCTCCCAAAATTCATTTTTTATTAGTCAAAAACCTGGGAAATTGTCTGAATCACCATACATTTTTATAATAACGCTAGAAGTATATCAACAGGTGAAACAAGAATTGAATTGCACTATCAATTATCAAAGATGATTTGTCAAAAATAAGAGGTGATATTGTATACCGTGTTTATGGGGGCCAAAATTGGTGTAAATCATCAGCAATAGCTATTTAAATAATTGCACATGAAAGAAACAATGAAATGTATTTCCTGCATTTCCGCAGGTATGTGCAATAGAATAATAAACCCATGCGACAAGGACTTTGCAGCGTTTTTTACTTCTGGTCAAAATAGCTAATAGCAATAGGTACCTACTGCATCAAATATATTTGGTGTGAAGAAAAGTTGATTGTCTAGTAAATTGCAGGGTAAATCGAATAGTAAATCAAATAGACAATTCGCGCATATGGACACGTGAATGGAACTTTTCCTTATTATTTGGTAAATAGTGGTATTGTTTGGTAGTACCTTCGAACCCACATTGAAACTGTCAACTTTTTGTAATGGAGAAACCCAAAGATGTCAGGTCCAGGGGCGTGGAAAGGACAACTCGCGGGAATGAGGGGAAAGCGATATTATTGTGATAGGATGTGGAGCTCCGAGTATGTGATGGGATGCGATATAGCTATTAGCGCCGCATTCGTAGGCTGGTCGCTGGTTACAATTTATTTCAGTTGACCTCAATGAGACTTCTTCACTTTCTTCGTTGACAGACGACAGACAGTAAACTCAGCTTAGGGAAGACAAGAGTGACGGGGCTGAGTTGGTAATAACGCCTATATAATACAAGTAGAGCAGCAGTGGTGATGGGCTAGATTACCCGTGTGTTGTACATAATGGTCAGTTGGCTGATACTCATTGACAGCCAACACCCATGATAAGGTGATCAGATGGAGGGGAAGTAGATAATCGATTATTCTTTTAGAGCTTTTCAAAATGCTAGAAAATAGGGCACTCTGGGAGAAGAGGGTGGACTCATAGGTACTTAGGCAGAGAGGAATGATCTTATGGTAGATTGAGGTGGAACCGATCAGGGCACCGCAAACTGTGTTTATCCCCACACCCTATTCCTCTCAATCCAACGAGAAAACAGTGAATAAAATCGAATTTTGTAAACAACAATTTTTCAATTTTATTCCCTCCTATATGCCCCCCCTCCCCCCCCCACCACACTCCCCTCCCAACTCCTCATCAAAAATGTCGTCATTTTCGAAATTCGTAGCAGAACAAGACCCGACATTGCATTCTAAGTAGGTAGAGATGGCGCACAATGAGTTGGCCTCAATTGGGATGGTTGAGCTGGGGACAGACTGAAGACAAAGATACCTCTACCAATCCTCCCACTGCCACTCTCCCTGCCTAACCCATCCTCCACATCATATAGGAGGGGGTTAGTGGGAACCCAGTCAGTATTGTATTGGCTCTCAGCCGAAATCACTATGCGCTAACTCTGTTCCTAAAACTACCAAATATTGACATACACTAGATTGTGGGGGTTTTGGGGTCCAGTCTGGAAAATACACACTTCTCTTCTAGGCTAACGTTTCGGTTCATTTATAAACCATCTTCAGGGCTACAGGACGACAGCAGAGGACATTAGCAATTAATTTAGTATACAGGCAGTTGTAGGAGACATTTAGGACATACAGTAGAAGTCGCTTCAGGCGATCGGCTGTATGTAAACACACAGGGAATTGGCCTGTTATAATGATCAAAAGGACGGTTATAATGATCAGTTTTTGAGTTGCTGGGTGAAAAAAGTTGGCAAAATAGGTAAAAATGGCTGAAATCTCTCAAAATTGGTATATATTCACCAGAAGTGGTACCTCTTACCTATTGAATGATGATCCGAAACATAAGATAACTAACTACCTACAGGTTTTAATAGATTTCCTCAACAACAAAAAATTAGTCAAAATTAAGTCAATTCGGGGGGGGGGGGGGGGGGGGGGGCACAATTCGCCAATATGGGTAAAAATGGCTAAAATCACCACAAAGTATATTATACAGTAGAAGTCGCTTATAGAGATTTGTCGGGTATAGTGATTGTTTCCGGCCGGTCCCAATTCGATCACTATAAGCGACTTCTACTGTAATTACAACATTATGATTTTAGGACCATGTGATTCAACTATGATTCAAGAAAATGATAATCTGGAAAAATCATGAAAAATCTGTAGATCTAGGGAAATATGGAAATAATATTGTAGGAATATAAAAGTATGAAAATTTGATTATAAGAAAACTATGTGAATTTTTTATGTACATCTGGAATGTTAACAAACCTTAGATAAATTTGCTATCCTTATTACATGGGATAAGTGGGCACCATATCCAATCAAAATCAACTTCAGTGAACATGACTTGAACGGAAACAAGGAACAGGAAAACTTATGTATTACGGTGCCTTTCGAACCACTCTGTAGTATACCTGTTCAGTTATTCATTAAATTCACTTAACTTGCCTACCTACCACTTTAAAATGTAAGAGCAAGTTAAATTTTGCACTCGCTATATTTTTATGCAACAAATTACCTTCGGCGATACCATCCGAATTACGTAGATACAGCAGTAAATACCTACCTAATCATATCTTAATCTGAAGTAGATATCGAAATACTCGTAAGAAATGGAATCTACTCCTCCGTATCGGAGGAATATTCGATACTTTATTCATAAAGATCGCTGTTAGACGTCCATCCGAATCATCCACGAATCGTCCGTTTCATAATAAGAAATTCTAGTAGGTAGCCACTAACGAAAATTCTAGAAACGAATTCTTATCTAGGTACAGACTCATAACGCTGTTTTTAATTTTCATTTTGCGCAGCTATTCGGTATGACAGATTAACGCCGTAAGCTGCCCACAGACAGGATAGGTAGGGACAGACAGGTAGGACTGTCATCGCAATTACAGAATCAGAGGAAGGTAGATTATCTTCTTGGAACAAGATTGGGGGAGCTAGTCGCTAGCTTGCCATGCTCCAGACCTGTTCAGCGTCCCTCTAGAATAATTCAGATGACATCAAATCGTGTTACCTCAATTCTATCCGACACCTTTCTACTGCATAATCTAAATGAAGGGTCGTGTGAAAATCATGATGTGCGATAACAACCAAATGTACTGTATTCCAAATTCGGAAGTATCGTGACGTGATAAACAAAACTAAGTATGTAGCTGGTGGTTTGGATGAATAGAATTAGTCAGAAGACTCCCTGGGACGGTTTTATAAAAACCGTTAGAAGAAGGTTCGAGGACAAAAGCTTCAGGACCCAAATGTACCTGGCTTGACCAGGACACCTGGGAAGATTCACCGATTGAATGCCGTAGAATCCTGAAGGCGATGTTAGGCAAGGCGCTTAGTACACCCCAGGAACGCCTCCTGTTAGGCAAGGGATTTCCGCTGGTATCGGAGGCAAGAGAGTTCTCATGGAAGCAGGTACATGCGGGTGCTCCCATATGGCCCTACAAAAACCAGACGACCTTTTTCTCCCTTCTATCGTCTCTGTGGATCCTCCACGAGGGGTCGTCGGATATTAAAATCCGCTAGCTCTTCGAGGCTTCTCAAACGGAGTTTCTATATGGGCTGCTCTTTATCCTCGTCGGAGGTGAACGGTATACCAGCTCCACGCCGCGTGTGCAAAAATTTAGCTTGGCTAGCCTACTCCGGGTGTAACTGATTGGGAATCAGGGTCACAAAGCTATAGCCAAATGAAGCTGCATGCCTACTGGATATTATTAATTTCGTTTATACTGATAACATTCAAAAACCTCTTGATGGGGCAGACATGCAGCAAATTATTACACTAGGCTTCATTATTTTCAGTATAGATGCCATTCTTCTGCGTAGATCACTGTTTTCTGTGGTCAATACGTGCCCTCGTGCTTCCCCCGGGAAAGCCCTAAAACGAGTACTGGAGCCGGCCAGGCAATCACAGTTACATACATATGCGGTGGATTCAAGAAGTCTACCAAATATGATGTGTTGTGGTGTAGTTTGTTTTGATTTTTTGTTATGTATGCTATCATGTTCAAGTTACAAAAGTATCGTCTACCTTCAACAAAATCCAAAATAACCATCTTTCATCAAATGAAATAATATTACGGGGCAACAGACTCTATTTCATAAATCCATGCGTGTTTATAATCAGCTGTTCCCTAGCAATGATATCTGAACTGGATGTATACCGTTTAATTAACATAATGTTGGCGAAGCTTTTTTTTCTGGTGCAATCTTCATGGCCTTACTGTGAACGAAAGGCTGGGCGTACAATGCTCCGGGTGGTCTCAAAAAAATCCGCAAGTTCGAGATCAATTTAAAAACTAAAAAAAACTCATCAAAAATTTTCGAGACAGCGGAGTCCTGGAAATTGTAAACCCTATTTTTCACCCCTTAGAGAAGACTGGCAGTAACGCCGAGCTCCGCCGCCTACTAGACTCCAAACCGGACCCACAAATCAAATTTCGTTAGTTCTGGTTCATGGTAACTAAGAAAAAAAGGCGAACGGTCAGAAATCTTTTACTCCAATTTCGAATTGAACCTTGAATCGGAAACCATAAAATTTTATGGGGAGGTTAAACTTTTTTTTCCATGCTCGATTCCACAGGTTCATTATTAAAAATAATAGCTGATGAGGCAATTTACCTACGTATATCTATTTATTGACGAAGTACATGAAACATAATAAACATAGGCATGGGTTTTGGTTCATTACCTTACACTACATTGTGCTGCTTAACCTGTATTACCGAAGTATTGCTGAACAAGTGATTCCGGGGTGGATTAGGTCAACGATAAGTGGGTAGTTTATGGGTGAAACCCCACACTGCTGAGGAGTGCGGACCCTCCAAAGCGATAGTATTTTTCAAGATTTTTCCGAATGTTTCCCTCGTTAAAAAAAACCCTGTGCAACATGCAATCGAAATTCCGGGTGTATAAAACGCCTGTGGGCTGTCTAACTCATGGAACTTATTGTTCCAGTAGTTTCACTAAATCGGACCATCAAGGTATTTGTGTCAAACCCAATTTTTCAACACATACTCTGATTTCAAATTCCAAATCTGGACTGCCCATATTCTTCTTCTTCATGATTCGGCACATATTCTTTGCCTTGCATTCAAACCGTACCATATTCGGTAATGACTTTATCACAAATTAGCAGGTTTTCCCTGCCGTCTTTCATGACCCCCACCCCTTTCCAACAACGAATTTCACGATTCTGATGATCTCACATTCGCATTCCTCTAATTAGGAATACCCATGGGTTGGTACTTCTCAGTGACAACGAATGGGCATACAAAATTCAGGTAAACTGCACATAAACTGTATTTTCCCTCTGTGTTGAAGGGATGTGCTTGAATCATAGACAAGTAACCATACTGCCATTCAACCACAAGTATTATCAATATTATACATGTTTTACAGAACAGGATAGATAAATCACGAGCCGTCCAAAAACAACGTAACCGTGTTGATACAGAGGAACTTTGTTATGGAACTTTGTTGATCCCATAAAATTCGTATGAAATGTCTAGATAGATAAACTTTTTAATGTATAATCATTGATGAACGTTACAAAGTTCATTCGAAGTATAAACATTGGGAAATATAAGTACATAAGAAAACAAAAATTTCCTTCAAAATAAAAATAATAACGTTCCATATAGGTAACTAAGTTTTAGAGTTACAAGGAAATATGTATGTTTGGCTCAAAGACAAACAAAACAAATTACCTACACCTACTAGGCACTTGAATTATACGTTGATGTAATAAATAGTTAAAATTACAGAACAACATAACACATGTACTAACTCTATTCATTGATCCTCACGCATTTAATATTATATTTTATTACCTATTTCAGAAGAATAAATTATTAGAATGTAGAATAAATTATTTAATTATATAAAAAATTTATTATATTGACTTAGGCAGTTGTTATTAAAATTTTTTGGTGAGATTCGCGAAGTTACTCTCCAGGGTTTCCCACGACAAACTGTTATGAGTAAACTGCTCCTATTGGCATGAACTACTCATCTTTGGCACCCAGTTGTAGCTCGTCACCCTAACTGATCCGATCACGATCGCTACCCATTAGAACTTTAAAACATCTTCTTCCACCTGTTGCCCTCCATTTTGAGAATCCTCAAGAAGGAATGTGAGGGCCCGTTCAAAATATTGCTGACACTGTAGGCAATCGGCCCATTTCTAAACTCAAGTGCACTATCTCTACCTCTCCGGAGAACAACTCCCCATAACTCATCAGACCCATATACACACAGGAGGACACATTCTACCATTGACTGACACAGTTTCAATTTGGATTCCCATGAAAGTTTGCCCTTTTCAAAATAATTCTTTGGTGGAACCAAACCGCCCTCTTTGCCTTCGGTAACGCGGTATCTTTATTACAACTGAGTTTACATGAGGGTGAGAAAACCACCCCTAGTTGCAGAATGTTGTTACGTAGTCTGGTGGTTCTGTTCCAACCCCCCCCCCCCCCTTTTCCTTGCCACCCTTTTTTTAGTGCTAGAACTTTGGTTTTCCTTAAAATATTAGTAGAGTGTTGCTTACAGCTAGGTATGACATTTATTCATGAGATCATCAACATAACCTCAGATGATTGCTGTGGCAGTCATGCGTATGGTTGGAACTTTTATATTGTTCACATTAAGCCGAGCATTTACCCATTTTTGGTGAACAGTCCTTTGAATCTTGAAACTTTTACACTTAACCAACACCTCACTGGGTAAGGTTATCAATATTCTCAAATTCACATATTTCATGTTTATTTCCTACCTACTTCATTTTACTGCCCGATCTTGATTCAACTGCGCTAACATCAACCTATATATATATGCGCAGAGCCTATCATTCCGATCGCAATGGTATTCATAGTATACCTACCTATCATCAGTGAAGCAACCTGCATGACCCCTAAACATTTTAACGAATTTGGGGGAACAGATCCATAATAAAAAACAGAGTTACTGGGAGGTTGTCTATTTCCACTATCAAACAAACAAAAAAACGCTGCAAAGTCCTTGACACATGGGTTTATTATTATTGGACATACCAACATACGATAGGTACGATTGGACATACCATACATCAGAAGCTCATGTTCACTAAAACCTCAAAAATCCCTCGAAAACCCCTGTTTTTACACCCATTGTTCTCCCATAACACCCCTGGGTGTATTCCGATCGGGCTTCCTAGCGATCGGAACGATAGGTACCTCACAAGCTCATGTTATCTAAAACCTCCAAAATCCCTCGAAAACCCCTATTTTTACTCCCATTTTAGCTCCCATAACACCCCTGGGTGTATGCCGATCAGGCTGCCGAGTTTCGGAGCACAACTAGGACCCCAATGTGTTCCCTAATGGGGACCCAAACTGTTGCGGAAAACCGACGATTTTAGACATACATTCAACGTAAATTTAAGGTTGAAACTTCGTTAGAACCTCAATTTTTCACTTTTTCGTTAAAATCGACTTCACATTCGGTCTTCTTGTCCCAAAAACATGGAAAACGATACCTCATAAGCTCACGTTACTAACATGTTACGAAAACACAAAAAGTACCTATTTTTATACCCATTTTCACTTATAAAACCCCTGGGTATATTCCCATCGGGCTGCAAAGTTTCGGAGCACAACTAGGACCCAAATTTGTTTCCAAATGGGGGCCCAAACTCTGTGCGGACGATTTTAGACCAAGATTTTAGACCAAAATGTAACGTAAATTTAAGGCTGAAACTTCGTAGAACCTCAATTTTCCACTCTGGTCAAAACTGACTTCATATTCGGTCTTCTCGTTCTAAGAAACATGGAAAACGATACCTCAAAAATTCATTTTAATAAAACACCAAAAATACCTAGTTTTATACCCATTTTGGTTTATTATTCTGTGAATAATACACCTATGTATTCGCTCAGCAAAAAATTTTTATAACACCCCCTCAAACTTTTTTCTTCTACGTTTCAAGGTGCATAGATTCCAAAAATGCAATGTCCGTCCGCCGTACGCCGTCCGCTGTCCGCCGTACGCCGTCCGCCGTATCACGTGTACAGGCTTCATTTTCGGTCTAAAAAAATCGTTCTTTCGCACACATGCTCCATTTGGGCCCTAGTTGTGTCCCGAAACTTTTCAGCCCGATCGGAATATACCCAGGGGTGTTATGAGTGAAAATGTGTGTAAAAATAGGTACTTTTTACGTTTTAGCAACATATTGGTAACATGAGCTTCTGAGATATCGTTTTCTATGTTTTTGGGGACGAGAAGACCGAATATGAAGTCTATTTTGACCAAAGAGTGGAAAATTGAGTTCTACAAAATGTTCAGCTCCCAGAATTGATTTTTTATGAGTGAAAAACCTGGGAAATCGTCTGAAATCACCATCAGTTTGTATAATAACACTGGAAAAAGTGTCAAGACGTGGTTCAGGACGATTAAATGGCACTACCAATGATCAAAGATAGTTAAAAAAAAAAGAAAAAAAAAGAGCGTACCTAATTTGTGTTTTGGGGGCCAAAATTAATGGAAACCATCAGAAGTAGCTATTTCGATTATTACGCATGAAAGAAACAATTAATGAACAGCCAAGCTTTCTGTAGGTATGTCCAATAGAATAATAAACCCATGTGACAAGGACTTTGCAGCGTTTTTCGCTCATAACACCCCTGAGTATATTCCAATCGGCCTGCAAGGTTTCGGGGCACAACTAGGGGCCAAATGGAGCGTGTGTGCGAAAGAACGAATTTTTTATACCGAAAATGGAGTAGATGCGGAGGACTCCAAATGGAGCCTATATATTTGGGAGGAGGACGATTTTAGGCCAAAATTTAAGGTAAATATAAGGCTGAAACTTTGTTAGAACCTCAATTCTTCGCTCGTTGGTCAAAATCAACTTGATATCCGGTCTTCTCGCCCTAAAAAGCATGGAAAACGACACCTCACAAGCTCATTTTCACTAAAACCTCCAAAAAACCTCGAAAAACCCTATTTCAACAACCATTTTTTCGCCAGTAACACTCCTGGGTGTACTTTCATCGGGATGCTGAGCTTTGGAGCACAACTAGGACCCAAATGGGGACCCAAACTGTGTGCGGAAGGAAGACGATTTTAGACCAAATTTTAACATAAATTTAGGGCTGAAACTTCGTTAGAACGTGTATTTCCCACTCTTTGGTCAAAATCTACTTCATATTCGGTCTCCTCGCCCTGAAAAACATGGAAAACACCTCACAAGCTCATGTTACTAAAACACCGAAAAACCTCATTTTTACCCCCATTTTTCACACATAACACCCTTCGGTATATTCCGATTGGGCTGCAAAGTTTCGGCACACAACTAGGGCCCAAATGGAGCCTGTGTGCGAAAGAACAAATTTTTTAGACCAAAATTGAAATAGACACCATGATACGGCGGACGGACATTGCATTTTCGGAATCTACGCACCTTGAAACGTAAAAGAAAAATATTTTTGAGGGGGTTTTATAAAATTTTGTTTGCTGAGCCATTACATATTTGTATTATTCACAGAATAATAAACTAAAAAACTGTTAAACCGGTTTCGGTGATCAAACCATCGTCAGTAACAATAACTTGTTGTTACTGACGATGACGATGGTTTGATCACCGGAAACGGTATAACAGTATTTTTGTGTGTAGTAGTGCAAAAATACAACCTTTCAATAACTCCGCTTGGGTTTATTATTCTGTGAATAATACACCTATGTATTCGCTCAGCAAACAATTTTTATAACACCCCCTCCACTTTTTTCTTTTATATACGTTTCAAGGTGCGTAGATTCCAAAAACGCTGCAAAGTCCTTGCCACATGGGTTTATTATTCTAGTGGACATGCCTACAGAAATTTTGACTGTTAATTTATTGTTCAGTTCATGTGCAATTATTTAAATGGCTATTTTTTATGGTTTCCACCAATTCCAGCCTTCAAAAACAAGAATCAAGCTCGGCTTTAAAAAAAAATACTATCTTTGATCATTGATAGAACCATTTCATTGTCTTCATTCTGCTACTACTTCTAGTGTTATTGTGATGAATTTAGAATTCTCATCACGGTGGCGTGGAAGGAAGGTGAGTGAGTGAATTTACCTAGGCGGCTGTAGTCAACCGTTCATCTAGGTAAAGGAGAGGAAAGGAGGAAAAGTCGCAGGCGGCTGTAATCAACCGAACATCTACGACTTGGGAGGAGAGAGAGGTGGATGAGGGAATTTTACCTAGGCGGCTGTAGTCAACCGTTCATCTAGGTAAAGGAGAGGAAAGGAGAGGTCCCTTGTCTAGGCGGCTGTATTCAACCGATCATCTACACAAGGAGGAGGAGAGGAGGTGAAATTCTCAGGCGGCTGTAGTCAACCGATCATCTGAGAGGGAAGGTAAGAGAGAGAAGAGAGAGCTGGTTAGAGGAAGTGTCGAATGAAGCTTGAGCTCCAGGATCCAGGGTTTTATAGGACTTGGGGGCCTCTCCCTCCAGCTCCTTGCAGGGAGCTGGTAGTGGGGCCCCAGGTTGAGTAACCCTGGGTTCTGTCGCCTGTCCCCACTCATATCTTTATTTACGGAGCTTTAGTTTGGCATTTGGATATTGGTGAGAACTTAATATTATAGGAGTGTTCCCGGGAGGGACTCACGACAGAGGTCCCCCCAGTTTGAACCAATATTGGTGCTGAAGGCGCAAGATGACAGGAGCTGAGGGCTACGGCAAACAAAAGGTGGTTGCTGAAGGCGCAAGGTGACAGGAGCTGAGGGCTACGGCAAACAAGAGGTGGTGCTGAGGGCGCAAGGTGACAGGGGCTGAGGGCCGGTGCAAACAAGTGGTTGAGCTGAAGGCGTGTCTTAATTCTAGGAGTAACATGGTATAGTAAGCATAGGTAGTATTAACATGGTATAGTAAGCGTAGGTAGTATAGTAGTAAGCATAGGTAGTAAGCATAGGAAGTAAGTAGTATTAACATGGGCGAGTGGTGCATGGATAATTACAGATGGGTGGGTGAGAGATGATGAGGAAAGATGTGGAGTTACAATGGCTTATAAGATATACGGTGTGTAGAAGGTTTATAAGTCTAAGAATAAAGAAGAAATAGAAAATATTTACAGTACTGTAGAAGGTATAGTAAGATGGTGGTCGGTATGTACAAAATTTACAGTGTCACAAATTTACAATATGTACAATGGTCGAGGCGTTGGGGTTGGGGTATAATGAGAGAGTGCGGAAATCCGCCGGTCCCTGGGTATGGATAGGGTGTGTCGGATTGGTATGGGTGTGGGTGTGGTGTGTGTGCAGTGTGAGGGGAGGTGGGTGATGGGTAAGATGGGTGCCACCCTCTAACAGTCTTCACGTTGGTGAAGACTGATAGAGGGGTCCCTTCACTGCCAGGGTGGCGGTGAAGGGGGAGAGCTGTTGGGAGCCGGTACCCGGGACGTCGCGGAGCGAGGCGGCGACGTCGGGGTCCGGTGGTTGAGACGGAGGTGATGGGTGTTGTTTGTGGTGTGGGGGTGGGCGGGGGATTGGTGTGGTGTGATTGGTCGGGGAGGACTGGGGCTGGTTTGCACCGTGCCAATGGCACGGTGTGGGGCTTCCCGTCAATTAACAGGGTAGCGGTGGATTGTGTCGAGCGGATGACCTGAAAGGGCCCGGCATACAGGGGTTGAAAAGTTTTATGCATGCCGGGCTCTTTCAGGTACATGTGTGTGGCGGTGAAAAAGCGTTTGGGGTAAGTGGTGTCGTTTGTGGGTGTTGTGGAGTGTAGCGGTTCCCTGTTAATTGACGGCGTGTGATTCGGGGTGAAAATGTCGGCTGGTAAACGTAGTGGGTCTTTAAAGGCATTTTGTGCGGGGCTGGTTTGGTCTGATGGACGGGCTGATGTGCGCAGGCTGAGCAAAATGTAGGGAAGGGATTTTGTCCAGGAAGGGGAATTGGCTGATGTAGAAATGGCCTGCTTGAGGACCGAGTGCCACCGCTCTATTTTCCCGTTGGATTGGGGATGGTACGGGGTTGTGCGGATTTTTTGGATTCCGAGGGAACGTAGTAAATCGGAAAAGTGGGCGGACTCGAACTGCCTCCCTTGATCGACCGTGACTGTTCGCGGACAACCGTAACGGCTAACCCATTGAGTGAGGAAAGCCGTCGCGACGGCGTCCGCGGTGATGTGGGCGAGCGGGATGCATTCCACCCAGTTGGTGGCACGATCGATCATCGTGAGGCAGTATTTCTTCCCCTCGGATGGGGGAAGGGGGCCCACTAAGTCCAGATGTACATGTTCCCACGGGAGGGAGTCGGGGATGGTTTGAGGGGGAACATGGGGGTGGGCCGAGACCTTGAATCGCTGGCACTTCTGGCACCCCAGAACCCAGTTACGAATATCTGTGTTCATGTGGGGCCAGAAGTACCGCGTTTTGATAAGGTCTCGGCTAGCCCGAATGCCAGGATGGTGGAGGGAATGGTAATGGAGGAACAACTGCCGCCTCTGTTCCGGTGGGACGTAAGGGCGCGGCGAATCGGCCGTTACGTCGCACCAGAGGTTGAGGGGCGGCAGTTGTTCCAACTTGGAGGCGGAAATGAGGTTGGAGAGGGCTGGGTCAGTGGAAGGGTTTTGTTTGTTTCTGAGGGATTGGGGGGAGGGGAATGGCAGTAGCTCCGCCACCGGCGCGGGGGTAGGGGTGGGTCGGGAGAGCGCGTCCGCCACGCAGTTGTCAGCCCCCGGCACGTATCGGATATCGGACGTGAATTGTCCGATAAACTCGAGTTGCCGGAGGCGACGCGGGGAGGCGGATTTGCGGTTTTGGAGGAGGGCGTGGGTCAGGGGCTTGTGATCTGTGATGACAGAGAACTGCCTGCCCTCCACGAAGTCACGAAAGTGCTTGATGGCTTCGTGGATGGCGAGGAGTTCCCTGTCGAATGTGGAGTAGTTTTTCTGGGTGGGGGATAGTGTTTTGGAAAAGAAGCCAATGGGTTGGGGGGTGGCGCCGGTGTGCTGGTGGAGCACTGCCCCGATGGCCCAGTCGGACGCATCGGTTGTGATGGAAAGGGGAGCGTGAGGGTCGGGATGGGCTAATAGAGCGGCGTCTACTAGGTCCTGCTTGCAAATTTTGAAGGAGGTTGTAAGTTGGGGGGTCCAGGTGATGGGGCGGTTGTCATTTTTTTTCGAGGGTAGGGGGATGGCGTGTATGAGTGGCTGTTGATGTTGTGCTGCGTGTTTTATGTGTCTGCGGTAAAAATTTAACATACCCAGGAAGCGGCGGAGTTCCGTCACAGTGCGGGGTTGTGGAAAATCACTGATGGCGTGGACCTTGTCCGAGAGGGGCTTGATGCCTTCGGACGAGACTTGGTGGCCGAGGCAGCGGACGGAGGGTTGGCCGAGAACGCATTTTTCAGTGTTAACGAGGAGGCCCTCGGCGGAGAAGATGTCGAGGATCTGTCGGAGATGGTTGAGGTGTTCTTCTGGCGTTCTGGAGGCTACAAGGACGTCGTCGAGGAAGCAAAAGACGAACGGTAGGCCTCGCAGGATGCTGTCCATATAGCGCTGCCATGTCTGTGCTGCGTTCCTCAACCCGAAGCCCATTTTCACGTATTCGAATAAACCGAATGGGGTAATGATGGCGGTTTTTTGGACGTCGGGGGGGTGGATGTTAATGTGATGGAACGCTCTTGAAATGTCGAGGGTAGAGAAGATAGTAGTACCATGTAGATGTGACGAGAAATCTCGTAGGTGGGGAACGTTATAGAGATCCGGTGTGGTTTTGGCGTTTAGGCGCCGGTAGTCTCCGCAGGGGCGGATATCCCCATTGGGCTTCTGCACGATGTGGAGTGGAGAAGCCCAAGGGGATTTCGAGGGGCGGATGATACCGTCGGCTATTAGTTTGTTGAAGTGTTGTCGAGTTTTTGATAGTTGAAGGGGGTGGAGTCGTCGGGCCTTTGCTGTGATGGGGGGGCCGGAAGTCTCGATGTGATGTTGGACGGTGGAGATGTGGGCAGAGGGGCGGCGCTGGGGGCGGTAGTTGAGGAGGAGGTGTTCAAATTGTGTGGGGGGGTGGTTGATGGCATGTATAAACCCAGGTATGGGTTTATTTGTGGCGGGGTCTATCAGGCGCGCATTCCGGACGTCGACCTGGAGACCGAAATACGCTAGGAAATCGGCCCCCAGGATCGCCTTCTCCACATCCGCCACGGTAAAGTCCCACTCGTACGCGAGTCCGCTCATGTAAACGGATGAGCGGTACGTCCCGTACGAGGGGATGGTGGTACCGTTAGCGGCGTAGAGAAGTTGCCGGTGGCAGCGCGCCTGACGACGGAGGATATTATTGGGGAATATGGATAGCGCCGCCCCCGTGTCCACCAGGAAAGGTACGTTAGTTTTCTTGCATCTCAAGAAAAGTCGCTGGTGGGTAGGCAGGGCGTTTTGCAGGATTGCGGAGGTGGGTATTTGTGCTGGCGGTGGTCGGTCCTCTTCGAATGAGACGTGGGGCGGTTTCTTGCCGTTCCGGAGGGGGGGAACGGTGGTGTCGGTAGGGAGGCCGGTCCTCTTGGTAGGAGGTGGGTTGGTCCCGTTCCGGGGTGGGGGAACGGTAGTGGCGGCGTGAGTGGTGGCCGGAGGGGTGGCTGCCCTGGAGGCGGGCGTGGAGGGGTCGTTCCGGGGTGGGGGAACGGTAGCGGCGGCGTGAGTGGCGGCCGGAGGGGGTTTTGCCCTGGAGGCGGGCGTGGAGGGGCCGTTCCGTGGTGGGGGAACGGTAGCGGCGGCGTGAGTTGCGGCCGGGAGGGTGGCTGCCCTGGAGGCGGGCGTGGAGGGGCCGTCCCGAGGTGGGGGAACGGTTGATGGTGGGGTGAGGGCTTTGGCGGCGCCGGCAGGCGCGGCCGGGAGGTTGGCGGCCGTGGCGGCGGCGTAGGAGGGGTAACGGGGCCTCGTGGTGGTGGTATGAATGCGGGCGGGGGGGGGGGGGGGTTGGTCATGGTCCCCCCCGTGTTGGCGTGGAGGGGGGCCCGCCGGGTTTACCGGCGGGCGGCTGCGTTTCCCTGCTTAGGGGCGAAGGAGCAGGGGGGCTGGCATTTGCGGGCCTCCCCACCGAAGTTGACATGATAGAAACATCGGTGGGGGGGGTCCGCTGGGAGGTAGGTGGTGTTGGTGGGGCGGTTGGAGGTGGAGGGGCGTGCAGCGGCCGGGGACCGCCCTCTGCGCTGGCGAGGAGGGGATGCGTTGCGGCGCTCGGGTGAGCGCTGGCGGCGGCGGTCGGCGGAGGGGTCGCGTCGGCGATCCGTCGAAGTGGTGCGACGGCTGTCGAGGGAGGGGGGCCGGTTACGGTCTCGGGACTTGGTGCGGTCCCGTAGAGGCGGGGGGTGACGCGGCGTACGTACTTCGCCGACGGCGGCCGCTGCGGCCAAGTCGTGAACGGTGTCCGCGAGTCGCAGGAGGGGCTCGTCGGGACCGTCGAGGTGGCTGGCCAGGGACATCTGTATGGGGTGGGGGAGGGCACGTAACCAGAATGTACGTGCGATGTCAGCGGTCATAATTCCCTGCAGCTGGTGTCGCAGCCGTCGGTAGAGGTGGGAGGGCATGAGGTCGCCGAGGTGTTGAGGTTGGGAGAGGGCGGCGACTCGGGCGATCTTCGACGGCTGGTAGGTGTTGATGAGGCGGCTGCGGAGGTCGTCGTACGCAGCGGCGGCGTCGGGGGAGATATCCGAAGTCTGGAGCAGGATATCGTATGGTAGTAACGAAATGATCCGGGAATATCGAGTTTTCTGGCTGCGTATGTTAGCGGCCGAAAATGCAGCGTCCACTTGGAAAAACCATAGTGCGGGGTCGTGCGTGTAGAAGGGGGGCAGCGACAGAGGGAAAGCTGCGGAGGCCGTCATGACGTCGGTGGCGGCGGCGGCCGCTGCGGCGGTGGTGGCTGCGGCGGTCGTTGCGGATGCGGAGGAGCCGGGTGGTGAGAGGCTGGTGAAGGGGTTGTCGGCGGCGTCAGTCGTCGCAGCGGTCGGCGGCTGCAGCAGGGACGGCCGGAGGAGCGGCGGCGTCGGTGAGTTCGGGTCCATGTCTGTAACTAAAATTCAAAAATTTGAGGTGGTTTTGAATTTTGAAATTCGCAATCGGCGGAAGCGGAGGTGCGTTGAGTTGAGAGTTGAGCGGTGAGGTTGGGCCAAGAATTGCGAATTTACACTGACTGTTGAAATTTGAATTTAAAATTTGGGACACCGAACTAGACTGGGGCGACACATGAGGTGGGAAGGTGGGAAGGAAGAAGGTTGAGTGAACGTCGGGTTCACCACTGTGATGAATTTAGAATTCTCATCACGGTGGCGTGGAAGGAAGGTGAGTGAGTGAATTTACCTAGGCGGCTGTAGTCAACCGTTCATCTAGGTAAAGGAGAGGAAAGGAGGAAAAGTCGCAGGCGGCTGTAATCAACCGAACATCTACGACTTGGGAGGAGAGAGAGGTGGATGAGGGAATTTTACCTAGGCGGCTGTAGTCAACCGTTCATCTAGGTAAAGGAGAGGAAAGGAGAGGTCCCTTGTCTAGGCGGCTGTATTCAACCGATCATCTAGACAAGGAGGAGGAGAGGAGGTGAAATTCTCAGGCGGCTGTAGTCAACCGATCATCTGAGAGGGAAGGTAAGAGAGAGAAGAGAGAGCTGGTTAGAGGAAGTGTCGAATGAAGCTTGAGCTCCAGGATCCAGGGTTTTATAGGACTTGGGGGCCTCTCCCTCCAGCTCCTTGCAGGGAGCTGGTAGTGGGGCCCCAGGTTGAGTAACCCTGGGTTCTGTCGCCTGTCCCCACTCATATCTTTATTTACGGAGCTTTAGTTTGGCGTTTGGATATTGGTGAGAACTTAATATTATAGGAGTGTTCCCGGGAGGGACTCACGACAGTTATTATACAAATTTATGGAGATTTCAGACAATTTCCCAGGTTTTTAACTCATAAAAATGAATTTTGGGAGCTGAACTTTTGTTACAACCTCAATTCTTCACTCTTCAGTCAAAATCAACCAAATATTCGGTATTCTCGCCCTACAAAACATGGAAAACGATACCTCACAAGCTCATGTTATCTAAAACCTCCAAAATCCCTCGAAAACCCCTATTTTTACTCCCATTTTAGCTCCCATAACACCCCTGGGTGTATGCCGATCAGGCTGCCGAGTTTCGGAGCACAACTAGGACCCCAATGTGTTCCCTAATGGGGACCCAAACTGTTGCGGAAAACCGACGATTTTAGACATACATTCAACGTAAATTTAAGGTTGAAACTTCGTTAGAACCTCAATTTTTCACTTTTTCGTTAAAATCGACTTCACATTCGGTCTTCTCGTCCCAAAAACATGGAAAACGATACCTCATAAGCTCACGTTACTAACATGTTACGAAAACACAAAAAGTACATATTTTTATACCCATTTTCACTTATAAAACCCCTGGGTATATTCCCATCGGGCTGCAAAGTTTCGGGACACAACTAGGGCCCAAATGGAGCCTGTGTGCGAAATAACGAAGTTTTTAGACCGAAAATGAAGCCTGTATGCATGATACGGTTGACTGCGGACGGCGGTCGGACATTGCATTTTCTGAATCTACGCACCTTGAATCGTAAAAGAAAGAATTTTGAGGGGGTGTTATAAAAATTTTTTGCTGAGCGATTACATAGGTGTATTATTCACAGAATAATAAACCAAAATGCAGTCTCCGTCCGCCGTCCGCCGTATCAGGCATAACTGCTTCTTTTTCGGTCTAAAAAATTCGTTCTTTCGCACACTTGCTCTATTTGGGCCCTAGTTGTGTCCCGAAACTTTGCAGCCCGAACGGAATATACCCAAGGGTGTTGCGGGTGAAAAGTTGGTGTAAAAATAGGGTTTTTTTGGTATTTTAGTGAAATGATCTTTTGAGGTACCTATCTTTTTCTATGTTTTTTAAGGCGGTAAGACCGAATATGAAGTCGATTTCGACCAAAGAGTTAATTATTGAGGTTGTATCGAAGGTTCAGCTCTCAAAATGCATTTTTCAGGAGTCAAAAATTTGGAAAATCGTCTGAAATCACCATCAATTTGTATAGTACCATTGCAACAGTGTCAACATGTAAATCAAGACAATTAGGTGGCACTGTCAATGATCAAAGATAATTTGGAGAAAAAAAGGAGCGTAATTCGTGTTTTTTGGGGTTAAAATTTATTGGTGGAAACCATCAGCTAGGTATTTCAATTATTTCACATGAATGAAACATATGAACAGCCAACATTACCGTATGTTTGTTCAATAGAATAATAAACCCATGCGACAAAGACTTTGCAGCGTTTTTAATTTGAAATGGGTTTTCACAATTTCATCGCCAGTGATTTAAACAGTAAAAGATCCATAGTTGCGAGAGTGTCAATGCCACTGGGAAGATACAATAGGATACAATAGGATTTTGATGAAACTGAAATGGAACCACTTGTGGACCAACCTGCACATAGCTCGTTTGGATCGTTCTCTCGATTGGTACTACAGTTAAAGAATGGGCTACAGACAGAGGGACCAACAAAGGGGGACGGAGAACAAGCAACTGAGTTGGAAAGATTTCCGCATGGAACTGGTACCGATTACACCAAATATCCTGCAAACGCAAACATCCTGCATGGACCTGGTACATTAGGGATTCTTTATTAGTGTGGAATCGGTACACAGGATATGTACACTTTTCAGCTTTGCGCGGAATTGGCGTACGTGCTCTCTCTACATCGACCTAGTTACCCAATACCTATCCAGGCTGGACCAAGGAACCTCGGAAGATGAGCTCAATAGTGTGTCGACTTGAGAGTCCTGGAAGAGATTAGTCTGGTAGTGATAGGCTCGACCCTTCGTCTCGAAGTGATGGGTTACTATGTTACCGGGCAGCTACCCAAGACCAAGGGATAGCTGCCCTCCTGGTCCAAGTGGCTTGCTCACTGAGCTGATCAGTTATGCTTCTTCTAGTCCCTCAGTGGAGAGAGGTCCTTGGAGTGAATGAAGGGTCATTACGACATTGTGCCACTAGGTATCCTGCCCTCTTCACTTGACGACGGTCATGTTCAGGTAGGTAGGCTCTTTTCTTCCTGGAGCCCTCTCGTCTCCGCTCCATCATAACCCGTGAAAGAAGTTGAGAGCTGAGAAATGAAAAAGGTCCGTTGAAAAATCAGAAAGTTTTTCTCCCTGGGTGGGGCGAATACTAAAGTCTGAAGCCTGAATCAAATGGCTTTCATCATGAGGTACAACATCCGCAATTTTGAGATTTCCGAACCCATAAGGGGCGGTGGGGCACATTCGACAGTTTTTTGTAAAATGACTTTCGTAATTCTTGTGGGTAAGTCTTTTCGTAAAAACGTAGTTAGACACTTCTACTTCAAGTTCACTCCTCCAAAGCTCCGTTCGTTCTAAATACTCACCTTTATAAAAGATTTTGTTGTTGGTGAGGAAAATATTTCAAATAAAAGTAAGCTAATATTGATAAACATTCACAAATTCTGGCTTACAACGAATGGGGTGCGAATGCAATAGTTAAAAATTAAAATATGAAATTTAAAAATGGAGAAATAGAAGTGTGGGTTCGGCCGGAGCAGCCAGCCGGACCCGCTCCTACCCGCCATCATTGCGGCAACCCGGAGCTAGGCATAGATTCCGAGCAACCGGAGGTTGCAGACGGCTCGGAGAGGTTAAAAATTTGAATCCTCATAGACACAATTGCCAGCCAGGCCGCCCCCAGGCCCTAAAGAATCCCTTCGGAAACAAAAATGACATAAACACTGTGATGAATTTAAAATTGGCTAAAATTCACCACGAGAGGCGAGGGGGGAATTTGCCAGTTCTGGTTAAGGGCGAAACCTCCACCATCGGCTGGATCTTTTTGGATGTGTGCGGTTAAGGGCGGACCTCCACCGATCTTTTATGGAATTTGCCAGTTCTGGTTAAGGGCGTTACCTCCACCATCGGCTGGATCTTTTTGGATATTTGTGCGGTTAAGGGCGGACCTCCACCGATCTTTTAGGGTTGTTTGCTAGTTCTGGTTAAGGGCGAACCTTCAACATCGGCTAGATCTTTTGGGAGTAGGAGAGAGACATGGTAAGGAGAGAGAGAGAGAGTAGCCAGCGGCTAGAGGAATCGTAGAATGAGTGAAAAGTCGCAGGATCCTGGGTTTTATAGACCCGGAAGCCTTCTCCTTCCAACTCCCTTGTTGGGAGAGGATGGAGGGGTTCCAGGTTGTGCACCAGGTCCTGCGGCTTGTGTCCCCACTCGTACCGTTTATTAACAGGAACTAAAGTTGGTTACAGAAATATTTGTGAGAACTTAAGTCTACTAGGAGTGGTTCCGGGAGGGACTCACGACAAACACAATCGCAAATAATAAATACATTCAGACTTTAATAACAATATTAACAAATATTTCAAGTTTTGCACATAACACACATATTACAGAATTAGGCAAGCAAGAGTACGTAGGTACTCAATATTCTGAATTGGCTTACCTAAACATATTATTAAAACAAACTGTTGGAGGGGGGAGGGGCTAAGAAGAATTCGTCAAAACAAAAAGGCGATCATTAGTAAACGAAGTTATTTCCTCTGGATTTTAAGTTTTAATCGGTAAGCTTATGATAATATTTGTTAATGTATTGAAACATTGATCCCCCACCAACTGGATGCATTTCTTGAAGCTTTTTCTCTATGGCAAGGCATGACGAAATTGTTTGAGGTACGCGTACCATATTTTATAAGAACCGGTATGACAAAATTTCGTGCATTTAATTATCTAGATACGTATGTACACAAACGAATTCCTGAATCCTTTTAGGTTGGTATCTGATACTTACCCAAGTACCTACTTAATTTCTGATGAGTTATGACGTATTAGGTATTGTGGGGGTTGTTGTTCCTTGAAGATACTCCACATGTGGAGTGGTTCCCGGGCTGTGCGGCCAGATGACAAGTTGAGAAGCGAGTAAGGGCCCTTGTTTGATCAGATGTTTGGAACCGTCGTTTATATTTAACTTACGCACACATCTAAAAGTATAATCGAGAGATCTAAGTCGACTGTGGAGTATCATTATCCAAGCGCATGAGTCAGAATCAGACATATAGAAAGACATATGATGGAGTTCCCTCAGTTCATGATAGTGGGTCTTGGCATGAATATGACGATAGTCCAACTTGAAATTTGCAGTCATCTGAATTTAAAAGTCGGATTAAGAAAAGGCGTTAGAGAGGGGATGGGAAAATGGTCTAATTAGTATTACAGTTCGTGAATTTCGGCCCTTGAGAGCGATGAGTTACAAAAGAGAGGGAAAGACACCTGCCATGAATTTAATTACCTATCTAAATGATCCCAAACAAAACCCATACATTTACTTTGGTGAATGAATGCTTATTAAATCACAAAATATGTAAATGTACATTCCCGTCCCATCAGGAGGTTTTTAGATGGGAACCTAAATACTCAATAATTGAAATGTTGCCTATACCTACCTATGCAGAAGTCGTGGCCTATTCGCAAAAATCTATGATAGGAATTTACAACCCAGCCAGATTAAGACATCGGCTAATGTTCAACTTCTTTAGACAAGAAAAGTTCCAGTCATACAACATGACCATGAGCGAATATTGTTAGTACATCCAATCAAACATAATTTTTAACCATTTTTAGAACTGTTGAAGACTCGGGTAAACTTAATTCTTGACGACTCGTATCAATCGTTGACCCCTCAAATGCCAATTTTCTCCGAAAATCCGCTGCAAGTCATCATAATTACTCTGGCATCATACCTTATTATATCATAGTCATCATTCCATCTGTTGTAAAGGAATACCACCTCCCCCAAAGAGATGCAATACATGGTGTCTAATTGTCCGAGTAAAAAAATTGGACCAACGTCATTCCTCATAACATTTTCCGCAGATTTCAAACATGACAACATTGCACATTGCGCACTTGCGCAAACGTACCTACGCAACTCACACCAACTTCGTTATTTCAGATAGGAACCCCATTTTGGTTTACTATTCGGCGAACAATACACCTATGTATTCACTCAGCAAAACATTTTTATAACACCCCCTCAAAATTTTTTCTTTTACGTTTCAAGGTGCGTAGATTCCAAAAATGCTATGTCCGTCCGCTGTATCATGCATATCTACTTCAGCTTTGGTCTAAAAAATTCGTACTTTCGCACACAGGCTCCATTTGGGCCCTAGTTGTATCCCGAAACTTTGCAGCCCGATCGGGATATACGCAAGGGTGTTATGGGAAAAAAATTGGGGGTAAAAATGTTTTTTTTTTTTGGAGTTTTAGTAACATGAGCTTGTGAGGTATCGTTTTCCCTGTTTTTAGGACGAGGAGAAAGAATATGAAGTCGATTTCGACCAAAGACTAGAAAATTGAGTTCTAACGAAGTTTCAGCCTTACATTTACGTTAAAATTTGGTCTAAAATCGTCATTCTTCTGCACACAGTTTGGATCCCTATTTGGGAACACATTTGGCTCCTAGTTGTGGTCCGAAGCTCGGCAGCCCGATCAAAATCCACCGAGGGGTGTTACGGGTGAAAAATGGGTATAAAAATAGGGTTTTTCGAGGTTTTTCTTGAGGTTTTAGTGAACATGAGCTTGTGAGGTATCGTTTTCCATGTGTTTTAGGGCGAGAAGACCGAATATGAAGTTGATTTTGACCAAAGATTGAAGAATTGAGGTTGTAACGAAGGTTCTGCTCCCAAAATTCATTTTTTATGAGTCGAAAGCCTGGTAAATGTTTGGAAATCACCATAAACTTGTATAATAACACTAGAAGAAGTTTCAGCAGGCGAATCAAGAAAATAAATGGCACTATCAATTATCAAAGATAATTTGTCAATAGTAGGAGCTTATTTCGTTTTTTTGGGGGGGGGGGGGGGGGCCAAAATTGGTGGAAACCATCAGCAACAGCTATTTCAATAATTGCACATGATAGAAACAGTAAAGTATTTACAGCATTTAGGTACGTAGGTACGTCCAATAGAATAATAAACCCATGTGACAAGGACTTTGCAGCGTGTTTTTTTTTTAATCGAAAATTAGGATTTTAAGCATAATTTCATCGGCCCTTCAGCCGATTTTTTTTACTGCGCGCATCGCGCACCGTGATCGCGCAAAAATGGCGGTACGTGCAATTTCGCTTCACGTTTTTCTACCATGGAGAAAGTCAGCGGCATCGGGGAAAGGAAAACAACAGACTGCAGCTGCCTGTTCCATTCATGAAGACCTTTGATGCTAGTGACACTTGATGAAACATGATCTCCATTGTTTTCGTCATCCTCATTGCAAGTTGTCATCTCATCACTCGTTGGATTGCTAAAAATAAGTAAATAAATGATTCCCTTTTGAAAGTTCAGAGTGCAAAGATAAAGAACCATAATAATAAACAATTTAGGAAATTTCGAGCAAGTGGTTCGGTTCATTAGACTTCGTTTGGGAACACCCACTTAGCTGAAACTAATACCTATCTAAGAGACGTGCAGAAGGTTTGAACAATGAGGTGTAGTTTTTACTCCTATTAATTTCACTAAGGATTGGAGGGTTATTGAAAAATCAGTATCATCACTGGATCAGCGTGACAATTTAGGGCTAATTTACGTGCCACACTTGGGTGTTGCATGAGAAGCAAAATTGCGCGCACCGCCATGTTTGCGCGCTCATGGTGCACGATGCGCGCAGTAAAAAAATCAGCTGGGGGGTCTATTATTCGCGAAATATTGCAGAGAATCCAAATATGCAATAAATAAAGGGGCTCCCACTTGAAATAACGAATCTGATACGCGATGCGCACGTTTGCGCAAGAGCGCAATGTGGTCATTTTTGAAATCTACGGAAAAAGTTATGAGGAATGGTTTGGTCCGATTTTTTTACTCCAATAATTAGAGAAAATAAGTCGGGAGTACATAGTTATTTAGACACCCTGTATAGTATCCATGCCGTTATTAGGTATTACCGTGTCAGTCTTGCATTTGACATCCCGGCCGTGAATCTTCAGTGACGTCATATATCAGCCTGTTCCCGTACGGCCTATCAATGATATGGTAATTGCATCCACAAAATCCGGATCGCTGGTAACTGCAAGAAAAGTTTCTCAATCCTTCAAAGCTTACTTGAAAACGGCGCTAGATGTGTGCAAGGCTAGGGTATGGCACACGAGTACGGCAAATGCCCAGCCTTAGGGAAGCTGTGCATCTCATGTAACAAGATGAACAATTTTGCGAAGGTTTGCAGGTCCCACGAACCCATCCACGAACTGCGGGATAACGAAGAAGTTTACAGCATCCGGAATTCGTGGATGAAATTACCACATCACTGACAGGACGTGCGGAAACAGGCTGGTATACGACGTCGCTGAATATTCACGGCCAGGATGTCGAATGCAAGATTGACTTGGGAATGCCTAACATGACTTGGATACTATATTGCATCTATTTTTATCCACACTGGAGGTGGTGGTATTCCTTTACATCATCTACCTTATCATAGTTCTTATATTCTAATGAATTTTTTATTGAAGTGAATATTTTATATTGAGCCAATAATAATTTCATGCCTCCCATGTCTGAATTGTGTGGGTAGCACCGGGTGACCTGTGTACCAAGGGCCGATCCAAATTTGATTATGAAAAATACTCAAAACGTAGACTACTCCATCATGATTCATACCTGCCCACTCTAGGGCTGTGCCAGAGTGAGTCGAGTGACAGTGGACCCTCGAGAATCCCCCTTCTAGATTAGTGATTCATCACCAGGTAAGAAGGGATAGCGATTGCCTGACCGCCCCCATTTTCACTGGAAACACAAACAACTCGAGAACTACCCACCGTCACACCTCTCCCCACATGACATACTTCTGGGTAGCAGACGTATGAGAGGTAAAAGGGAGGGTTGAAAAGCAGTATGAAGTTCTGGTTCAGGAAAGGACATCTGAACTACTTCAAGGTGACTAACCTCCATCGTAATGGTACCACCTCAATAATATTTACTGGTTGAGAACAACGATCCTGCATACGAGTACTGGCGGAGAAAAACATTGTCGGAGGTTGTTGCCCAATGAAATGATCACAACCCCCGACCCGGACGGACCGACGCCCCCGGATAGACGGTAGACCCTCGAGAGTTCCCCTTCTAGCTAGGATACTATCACCAGTTAAGAAGGGATAGCGATTAGGTTTCATCCTGACGCCCCCACCTTCACCGGAAACACAAACGACTCGAGAACTACCCACCGTCAAAGGACACGTGAAAATACAATCGTAGGTACCCACCTTGTCTTACGAGAACTGGTGAGTGACATCCGAACTTCTGTTACTGTGGTTTCCAACTACAATGTAACATCTGGGGGAGTTTTGAGGAATATAAGAACTAAGTTGATCAATGAATTTGAACTCTTCCTGTCCCCATTCTGTCTCTCAGTATCTTTTGGTATTATATGATATCCTATGCAACTCGCGAGTGATGCAGCAGTTTTTCGTTTGATTAACACTATTTACAGTTTTTCACTGCATTTCCCAGTAAGTAGGTACTTCGCAACTCCTTGAAATAACTGGTTCGATGAGATTGGTATCCCTATGAAGTAAACCATAATTTACCGTCTTTCGACCTTGATACCTCGATATTGGCGATACATAGTTACCATCAGATGTGTGTTGCGCCCATTCCCGGGTGTTTCAATAAGAATATCTTGTTTCTGAAAATCTCCTTGCGAAACCACCATTTCGTTTTATGTCAGTTCCTATTCAATTAAGCTATTCGTTTTCTTGGGAATAAAGAACCAACGCAACTGTGATTAGGAAAAAAAGAAGGTATTAAATTAATATCCTAATAATGTTGGGATGAGTCATATCTGGCATCACGTCGGACTTGTTAGTTGATGGTAGCCGGCAGGAACTGAAGAATGGAAGGCGTTGGAGACAGTTTCGAAGATCGTCGTAGTGTGGAGGAGCTGTGGCTAGTAACGGGAGAGAACGTGTCGAAAAATAGACGTCATTTTGGCAAAGGCACTTCTCTCTTTGAAGTGGTCGGTGCGGCGCTCACCGGTAAGACTGCTAGAATAGGCGGTCAATTTAGGAGAGCATCACTCATATACAACAGAACACTTAAATAACTACACAAAAAAGAGTACTATAGCCTAGGAGACATTAATATACATGGGTTATTCCGAAACTATGGGCAAATTCGTGTAACTCTTGAACTATGAGGACCCAATGCATCTGACAGTTCCGGTTTTTCCTCCCATACCAATCTTCCTTGTATTGATTTCTACCTCAACCACTGAAATAACAAGCAAAAGTAGTGGATTCAATTTGTTTCCGGCGGTTAGATACCCTTATTGTCATTGTCATGATGAGAAACTAAGTAGAGGTTTCTTACTTCAAGTTCATTTTTCGCTCAATTCGAAGGAACAGACAAAAAAAATTAAAATACCGGCTCATTCAGCAGTATTTGAAGAGTGCTTATTCAGTGATTCTAATTCGCTTTTGAAGACTGGTGAAGAACTGAAACATATTTTATACTTGAAATTAGGGTCTAGGGTCATTGTCGTGGCTCAAATAGAGAAGCTCTTTTGGTGGTAAAACTGGGAAGTTTGTGGGGTTTGGCAGGTGTATTGAGTAGTGGCAGCCCTAAAGAGTCACATGGTCCACATGGTTCAAACAACATTTTCTAGTCAGCCAACTCTGGTCATCCACTGAGGGACAAATGAAAACAGGTTAGTAGGTTTATTGTATGTCATTTTAGCGCCTCTTGCCATCCATATTTCATGTTTCATATAAGTATTTCCAATCAAATGCATCTATTGTTGACCAAGACAGGAAAACAATGCATGCTTTAGAACCCTAGAAAACCGACAGTGTCCTTGAGAAAACTTCCTTCAAAGTCCATTTTGTCATCGTCAATTCGTCATGGCCTTTTTCATCAGTCATCGTCAGGGACATCAGGGACATTTCAGCAAACCTGCCACTCAATTTCTGCTTTACTATAATATAATCCCCCCCCCCCCCCTCCCCACTGAGCAGTACTTGTCACTGTCGCTTATTTATCTCATTTGGCAAGAACATTCAAAAGAAGGCGTAACATAATCCGAATTTTTGCTTCAGAATCTAATGCATATTTAAATTTTGAAAACTTTCTACTTCGAATTTTGATTCAGAGAACCAGTGCAAACGTCTGCTTACTTTAACCTTTCGTTTTTCATGAACAAAAAGGAAGAAATGGTAGTTTCTCCGCCCAATATTTAACAACGTTGATTTATTACAGGAATAGTGGAAAAAATTGTTGGCAACAACCTTGAACTTCCTGACTCCAACAAAAATGGGAGATTCAGCTGGCCAGATCCACCTAATCGCCAGCAAGTTTAGAGTGCCGACCTGATACACAAAATTCAACCCCCAATTTCGATTTCTGCCATAAAAACTTACTGAAAACTGAATTTTAATGTTTTGCCTTCCTTTTATCGTGTTATGCGATACCAGCATAAGTTTACTTTTTTTAAAGAACTTTTTGATCGTAGGGTGAAGAAATGTACACTTCGAAGATTTATCTGTGAAGCTAGTAAATGATTTCACTGATCTCAGTTTGTTCTTCATCCTTAATATTTCTCTGGCTCACCTTCAGAAGAAAGTAATGCTGTTTGAAAGACACCCTTAAATTTTATCCGTTTCTTTATACACGATCTGTACTTTTGAGTTTTCTCTCGAACAGGTTTTATGAAAATTGTCCTCTTATTTTATGCTCGGTTGTTCCTTAAAATTCATTTTTCATAAAAAGTTCGCTATATTTTGCACTGAGGTTTTTCATACATATTTTTATTAAAAACTGCCGTGTTACACAACTCTGGCAAAATTTATTTTATTTTATCCTTTTTACACAAGAAAATCCAGACGGCGATTACAAAAATATTGTTTTGTCATGAGCTGCTGCCATTGTCATGATCATTAAAATAACATGAAAATATCATCTTCATGGACGTTGTCATTGTCATGGCTATCAAATTTTAGAGTTGAATTACAGGGCAAGGGTGGTGGTTCATGAATAGCTGTGCATCTCAAAAACATCAAAGACGACCCAACAACAAAGTAAAAAAAATCAGTGTAATTATCCAACCTTAAAATTTCAAAATTTTGGAACCTGGAAAGTGCCCGTAGTTTAGGAATCACCCAGATATATCTTGAACGAAGGCAACAGGTGGACCAGAGATTACCTGACAATGTTGGGAGCTTCGAAATTTTCCCTGAAAACTTGAAAACAGTGTTATTTTTCCCCCTTCTCAAGGAGGGTGACTCCACATGCCTAGGTAACTATCAGCCAATATCTTTATTGAGCGTGACAGTGGATTATCGAAAAATGTGTGAAGTATCCATTAGCTGATTACCTAGAAAAAATTGTATTCTGGACGAGAGGCAATTTGTATTTAGATCGGGGAGGACTACCCAGGATGCCATCGCGGCTTTGACTAGCCACACTGTTGACCAATTAGATTCTGGAAAGAAATCCTCAGGGATTTTCCTGGATCTAGCAAAAGCGTTTGACACTGTATCACACCAAATTATTTTTGAAAAGATGTCGATGACAGGTGTACAGCGGAAGGCATTACAATGGTTTCGCAGTTACTTAGAAAACAGAAGACAGCAGGTGGGGGTAAACTGCATTCTGGGGGAATGTATGCAGGTTGGGCAATATTCGATCCCGCAGGGATTGTATTGGGGCCCTTATGCTTCATAGTATATGCAAATTGCTTGCTACAATTGAAGTTAAAAGGAGAGCTTTTCATGTTTGCGGATGATAGGGTGTGGTATTGTCGGGTGACAGCTGGGAGGAAGCGTTTAGTAAAGCGGAAGAGGGCTTACAGCGGATTGTTAGGTGGTTAATAGGCTATAAACTAACATTAAACGTGGGGAAATCTGTGTACATACCTTTCTCTGTCAGCGAACGGTCTACCTGATAATTATTTCAGTTTGCAATTTCACAGGTGCAATGGATCGCCAACTTGTATGTGCCCTAGTTTTACCCGAGAAGATAAACAAAATATTTGGGCTGGGTGATTGAAAAACCACATCAAGTATCTTGCAAACAAGCCTCGTAAGGTTGTCTATGTTTTCTCCTGCATCCGCAACATATTCTCTACCTCACTTTTGCGGATAATTATTGTGCATACAATATTTATTACTTTATGGGTTGCCCTTCTGGGGGATTGCATATCTTACCTCTCGCAACAAAATAGTTCTCTTAAAAATATTTTATCCGCATAACTGCAAAAGTAAGTTTCCGAACGCATGCACGTCCTCTTATCAAGGAGCTGAAAAACTCCTGGACCTCAGACAGTATGAGAGAAGCGCAGTCAGGAAAACTGCAGAAGCACCGCTGCACAAAATTTTTTGTATGTACAAAGGAATTTTAATTGTTTATAATTCTCATTTACTGAGAGATCATCGATTTTAGAAAAAAAATAACGCTGCTAGTGTTAGATATGACGTGAGAAAACATTATTTTGAGTGCTGAATAATCAGGTTTCTGTTTATTAACGTAATTTGTATTACTTCATTTACATTTTGTTTCATTAGAAAAGCATGTTCATTTTACTTTATTTTTATTTATTTATTAATTAATTTTTTCCTTAATTATGCTATACTTCCACTGCTGATTTTGACATCACTTTTCTGTAAAGACCCATCGTTCAACGCGGGCATCCCCTTATGGAGGATTATTACAAAATTTATTCTTTTGGTTTATTATTCCGTGAATAATACATCTACGTATTCGCTCAGCAGAAAATTTTTATAACCCCTCCACCACAAGAATTTGTTCGTTTACGTTTCACGGTGCGTAGATTCAAAAATTGCAATGCCCGTCCGCCGTATCATGAAAAACTACTTCATTTTTGGTCTAAAAAATTCGTTCATTCCCACACAGGCTCCATTTAAGCCCTAATTGTGTCCCGAAACATTGCACCCCGATCGGAATATACCCAGGGGTGTTATGGGTGAAGAATGGGTGAAAAAATAGGGTTTTTTGCTACAGCGTTTGAGGTGAGGTATCTTTTTCCTTTTTTTAGGGCGAGAAGACCGAATATGAAGTGTATTTTGACGAAAGAGTGAGGAATTGAGGTTGTAACGACGGATCACCTCCCAAAACTCATTTTTTATGAGACAGAAACCCGGGAAATTGTCTGAAATCACCATCAATTTGTATAATAACACTGGAAAAAGTGTAAAGAGGTGAATCAAGACAATTAAATGGCTCTATCAATGACTAGAGATAAGCAATGCGGAAAAAAAGAACGTAGGTTGTGTTTTTGGGGGTCAAAATTGGCGGAAACCATAAAAAACAGATACTTCAATTATTGTACATGAAACAATAAATGAAAAGCCAAAATTTCTGTAGGTATGCCCAACAGAATAATAAACCCAGGTGACAAGGACATTGCAGCGTCTTTGGTTTATTATTCTGTGAATAATACACCTATGTATTCGCTCAGCAAAAAATTTGTATAACACCCCCTCAAAATTTGTTTTTCGTTTCAAGTTGCCTAGATTCCAAAAACGCTGCGAAGTCCTTCTCACATGGGTTTATTATTTTATCGGACATACCTACAGAAATGTTGGCAGTTCATTTATTGTTTCTTTCATGTGAAACAATTTAAATAGATATTTCTGATTGTTTCCACCAACTTTGGCCCCCAAAACACGAATTAGGTACGCTCCTTTTTTTTTCAAATTATCTTTGATCATTGGTAGTACCATTTAATCGTCTTGATCCACGTGTTGACACTTTTTCTAGTGTTATTCTACAAATTGATGGTGATTTCTGACGATTTCCCAGGATTTTGACTCATAAAAAAATCGATTTTCAGAGCAGAACCATTGATAGAACTTCAATTTTCACTCTTTGGTCAAAATTGACTTCATATTCGGTCTTCTTGTCCCAAAAAACATGGAAAACGATACCTCAAACGCTCATGTTACTAAAACACAAAACGCTGCGAACTCCTTGTCTCATGGGTTTATTATTCTACTGGACATACGTACAGAAATTTCGGCTGCTCATTTCCTGTTTCATTCATGTGTAATTATTGAAATGGCTATTTTTGATGGTTTCCACCAATTTCGGGCCTCTCCAAAACACGAATTACGCTCGGTTTTTTTTTTCAACAGATTATTTTTGATAATTGATAGTACCATTTAGTTGTCTTGATTCACCTGTTGACAGTACTTCTAATGTTAGTATACAAATGTATGGAAATTTGAGACATTTTCCCATGTTTTTGACTAACAAAAAAAGGAATTTCGGGAGCTTAACCTTCGTTACGGCCTCAATTGTTGACTCTTCGGTCAAAATCAACCAAATATTCGGTCTTCTTGCCCTACAAAACATGGAAAACGATACCTCACAAGCTCATGTTCACTGAAACATCAAAAATCCGTCGAAAACCCCTATTTTTACACCCATTTTTCTCGCATAACACCCCTGGGTGTATGCCGATCGGGCTGCCGCGTTTCGGAGCACAAATAGGATCCAAATGTGTTCCCAAATGCGGACCCTAACTGTGTGCGGAAAGATGAAGATTTTAGACCAAAGTTTAACGTAAAAAATTCATTAGAACCTCAATTCTTCAATCTTTGGTCAAAATCGACTTCATATTCGGTCTTATCGTCCCAGAATCATGGAAAACGATACCTCTAAAGCTCATGTTACTAACAGGTTACTAAAACACAAGAAGTACCTATTTTTACACACATTTTCACTCATAACACCCCTGGGTATATTCCGATCAGGCTGCAATGTTTCGTGACACAACTAGAGCCCAAATGGAGCATGTGTGCGAAAGAACGAATTTTTTAGACCGAAAATGAAGCCGGTATGCGTGATACGGCGGACGGCGGACGGACATTGCATTTTTGGATTCTACGCACCTTGAAACGTAAAAGAAAAAATGTTGAGGGGGTGTTATAAAAATGTTTTGCTGAGCGATTACATAGGTGTATTATTCACAGAATAATAAACCAAAACGCTGCAAAGTCTTTGTCGCATGTGTGCGAAAGAACGAATTTTTTAGACCGAAAATGAAGCCTGTACACGTGATACGGCGGACGGACATTGCATTTTTGGAATCTACGTACCTTGAAACGTAAAAGAAAAAATTTTGAGGGGGTGTTATAAAAATGTTTTGCTGAGCGAATACATAGGTGTATTATTCAAAGAATAATAAACCAAAATGCAATGTCCGTCCGCCGTATCATTCATATCTACTTCAATTTCGCTCTAAAAAAAATTCGTTCTTTCGCACACATGCTCCATTTGGGCTCTAGTTGTGTTCCGAAACTTTGCAGCCCGATCGGAATATACTCAGGGGTGTTATGAGTGAAAAATGGTATAAAAATTATTTTTTGTGTTTTAGTAACATGAGCTTTTGAGATATCGTTTTCTATGTTTTTTAGGGAGAGAAGACCGAATATGTAGTTGATATTGATCAAAGAGTGAAGAATTGAGGTTGCAACGAAGGTAAAGCTCCCGAAATTCATTTTGTACGAGTCAAAAACCTGGGAAATTGTCTGAATCACCATAAGTTAGTATAATAACACTCGAAGTAGTAGGTATTAGAAGGATAATCAATTCATTTAAATGCTATAATCAATAATCAAAGATAATCTGTAAAAAAAAGAGCCTAGGTCGTGTTTTAGGGGGCCAAAATTGGTGGAAACTATCTAAAACAGCTATTTCAATTATTTTACATGAAAGAAACAATAAATGAACAGCAAAATTTCTGTAGGTATGTCCGATAGAATAATAAACCTAAGTGACAAGGACTTTGCAGCGGTTTTTTGTATTTTTGTAATTTTTCACACTTCGGAAGTAAACAAATGAAAAAATGAAAATAAGAAAGTAGGCATGGCAAGCTCCACCAAACAACCAGTCAGTTTCACCTTTCTTATTTTACCCCTAATTTCTAACGAGGAATATAAGCTAACTACCGACCTAACCTTCTCCAGTGACCCATGGTCACTTTTTTTTCAATCGTATTTCAAGAAAACTTGAATAAAAAACGTCTCTAGTCGAGTAGGCAGTATAGCTTCCTCACTTGAATTACATGAACGTATGGAATAGTTGGGTAGGGTCAATCAGTGGACAGGTGGAGTATCCCATCCATGGATTAATGACTAAACGACTCAGGTCACAGGGACTAACAGAATTAGTTGGGATCATGATGGAGTGTATTCGAGCCCATCCAACACCTCTCTTCTATCTATCTTCCACATTTCATTGCTTCACGATGATTTTCAGAGTAGTTAAATGGGAGCTACGAGGATCCGACGCTTGTGCATGCGCAGAACAAAGTTACAGTACGATTTCAATGATTTCGGTAAGGGCTTTTGATATGGGATTTTGATAGGGGCAAGAAGACCGAATATGAAGTTGATTTTGACCAAAGAATAAGAATTGAGGTTATAACGAAGGTTCAGCTCCCCAAATTAATTTTTTATGAGTCAAAAACCACCATATATAACCATAACAAATTTTTATAAAAACATTGGAAGTAGTATCTCAACAGGTGGATCTAGACAATTAAATGGCACTATCAATGGTAAATGACAATGTGTAAAAAAATATATATAGGAGCCCACTTTATGGTTTTGGGGGCCAAAATTGGTAGAAACCATCAAAAATAGCGATTTTGATTATTGCACATGAAAGAAACAAAAAATGAACAGCCCAGATTTGTGTAGGTATGTCCAATAGAAAAATGAACCCACGTGACAAGGAATTCGCAGCATTTTGGTTGCACCTATCTGGCGGTATTATAACTAAAGATTCTAATGGCATTGTGATCTCCAGCTTTTTTCTTCTCTCCCTTCATATTTCAGCTCATTGACTCAATAGCTCTTTCTATAGGTATGGGACTTTCAAGAATATTACAGAATAGCAAAGAGCCTACACTGGAAATGATAGACCTTTCTAAAACTGATGATTTCCCAGGTCTCATGGTGCCCCCCCCCCCCCCCCCCCAACCGGATTAACCTACCGTCACCTAGCATATTTTACTGGAAAGTTTTCCAACAACCCTATCATCCTGAAACGGATCTCAGAGGGCAATTAAGTGACGGGAGTAAAAGTAGTACGAGTATTCACAGCGAATCACAATAATAATGTTCTGCTGGAGTGACTAAACATAGACCTTTGGAGCCCTTCAAATGTTTTCTTGGACGATCCCACTGAATTTACTAATGACGCTCCACTGTTAGTTGTGTGGAGCGGCATTCGTGTGTGAAGTCCACTAGAAGAATCGATCACCTTCCTATGATATCAGGACACCCAAGATGAAGATGGACGGACACAAGACGGAGAACGCAGTGCGAGTGTGTTCCCATGGAGTGAAGCCCCTCAAGTACCGACACACCACCGAAGCCCTAGTACTCGCTTAGTGAGGAAAAAAACGTGAAAGAAGCTCGAGGGCCACTCAACCTCAGCAAACCTCCTTCTCCTATGTGACGCGACAATACTTACCTATTATTTATTCACATCTCTTCGGGGATCTGAATTTTTTTTCTCGCTGCAGACAGGTTTTAAATTTGAGCGCGCGCTTCAAATAGCTACAAATATATTAATAAAGTAAATTTTAATAGTTTCTACATCAAACATAGCAGAGAGTGGCACTAATTAGGTGCAAATGGACACACACAATATATCACCAAGATAGATCGATATTACTTACCTACATCAGTTACAAACAGAATCACTCAAATTGGTCAAAAATTGCCACCTGTATACCGCAACGCTTATCACTTTTTCACCCCAAACTGTCATCCCCATTTAAAGGACTGTGAAAGTTAGGCAGGAGTCCCATTAGAAGAAGTTCCCATAGGAAGAAGAAGAAGAAATTAGATGGACTGTTTTTTATGGCTGTATGAGTCGACTAGGAAAACGAGAAACAGAAGCGAAAGAAGACCCCCCACGCCCCCCCCCCCCACCAAACTCCTAACATTTTACCTAATTCCTTCTCAGTCGTTCAAGGCCGGTCATCCCGTTTTGGTTTATTATTCTGTGAATAATACACCTATGTATTCGCTCAGCAAAAAATTTTTATAACACCCCCCTCAACATTTTTTCTTTCCCGTTTCAAGGTGCGTAGATTCCAAAAATGCAATGTCCGTCCGCCGTCCGCCGTACGCCGACCGCCGTCCGCCGTATCACGTGTACTAGCTTCATTTTCGGTCTAAAAAATTCGTTCTTTCGTAAACATGCTCCATTTGGGGCCTAGGTGTGTCCCAAAATTGATTTTTTATGAGTCAAAAACCTGCGAAATCGTCTGAAATCACCATCAATTTGTAGAATAACACTAGAAAAAGTGTCAACACGTGGATCAAGACGATTAAATGATCAAAGATAATTAAAAAATAAATTAGGAAAGTGGGGACCACTCAACCGATGGGTAACCATTGGCCCTGGAGCCTATATTTTTGAGTACTAGCGCGATTAGTCCCAATTTACCGTTCCTAGATGCTACCACAACCGTCGGGAAACAATAAAATTCTCTATAAAATCGACAAAGAAACTAAGATATTTATGTTTAAGAACCAAAAATTGCAATCATGTATCATGTTTCCACGCGACTCTCCACTATGCATTGTGCGCGAAAAGAATTGTCAAATCCGTCAAAACCCGAATTTTTTCGCAGATTGAAATTCAATGAAAGATGTCTCTCTTTACTACGTATTGCACGGAGGTTGGCGTCGTCGGTGCACGCGGAGATCGACGCTCGAAATTTCACGTTACTCTCCACTATGTATTGCGCGGAGGTTGGCGTCGCAAACGATGCTAGTATCCCAGGGCTAACAATGCAAGGCTCCGGCAATTTAGATTATTATTAACTCGAAAAGTGAAGAAATGTACTGCTATTCAAGTTATGAAACTGTAATTTGGTAAGCGGAAATCGACGCTCGAAATTCCACGCGACTCTCCACTATGCATTGTGCGCGAAAAAAAATTGACGCGCGAAATCGACGCGCAAACGATGCTACTATCCCAGGGCTAAAACATGATACATGTTAAAAAAAAAAAGGAGCGTACCTAATTCAAGTTTTGGGGGCCAAAATTGGTGGAAACCACCAGAAATAGCTATTTCAATTATTTTACATGAAAGAAACAATAAATTAACAGCCAAAATTTCTGTAGGTATGTCCAATAGAATAATAAACCCATGTGACACGGACTTTGCAGCGTTTTTTCCTGTACGTTTCAAGGTGCATAGATTCCAAAAATGCAATGTCCGTCCACCGTATGCCGTCCGCCGTAAGCCGTATCACGTGTACCGGCTTCCTTTTCGGTCTAAAAAATTCGTTCTTTCGCACACATGCTCCATTTGGGCCCTAGTTGTGTCCCGAAACTTTGCAGCCAGATCGGAATATACCCAGGGGGGTTATGAGTGAGAATGTGTGTAAAATCAGGTACTTTTTGCGTTTTAGCAACATGTTGGTAACATGAGCTTCTGAGATATCTTTTTCCGTGTTTTTGGGGACGAGAAGACCGAATATGAAGTCGATTTTGACCAAAGAGTGGAAAATTGAGGTTCTACCAAATGTTCATCTCCCAAAATTGATTTTTCGTTAGTCAAAAACCTTGGATATCGTCTGAAATCACATCAGTTTGTATAATAACACTAGAAAAAGTTTCAACACGTGGATCAAGACGATTAAATGGTTCTATCAATGATCAAAGATAATCTGACAAAAGAAAAAAAAAACGCTGCTAAGTCCTTGTCACATGGGTTTATTATTCTATTGGACATACCTACAGAAATGTTGGCTGTTCATTTATTGTTTCTTTCATGCGTTTTGGTTTATTATTCTGTGAATAATACACCTAAGTATGTATTCGCTCAGCAAACAATTTTTATAACACCCCCTCAAACTTTTTTCTTTTCCGTTTCAAGGTGCTTAGATTCCAAAAATGCAATGTCCGTCCGCCGTCCGCCGTACGCCGTACGCCGTATCACGTGTACAGGCTTCATTTTAGGTCTAAAATAGTCGCTCTTTCGTTCTTTCGCACACATGCTCCATTTGGGCCCTAGTTGTGTCCCGAAACTTTTCAGCCCGATCGGAATGTACCCAGGGGTGTTATGAGTGAAAATGTGTTCAAAAAATAGGTACTGTGATGAATTTAAATTTGCGTATTTCATCACGGTGGTGTGAGGTTATGCCCAGGCGGGTTATGAGCGTATCACCACCCTTTCCTGGGATCTTTTTGGAAGGTTTCCGTTGGTTATGGGCGGACCACCACCATGCACGGAATCTTTTGATGGATGTTGCCTAGGAGGTTATGGGCGGCACCATCATCTAGGATCTTTTTGGATATGCCCAGGCGGGTTATGAGCGAATCACCACCCTTTCCTGGGATCTTTTAGGAGATTTGGCTGTTGGTTATAGGCGGACCACCACCATACACAGCATCTTTTGAGGATTGGAGAGGGAGGCAAGGTTAGGAAGAGAGAGAGTAGCCAGCGGCTAGAGGAAGCGTAGAATGAGGAAAAAGAGGCAGGCGCCGGGTATTTGTAGACCCGGGGCTGTCTCCCTCCACTAGGGGATGGTGGGGAATCAGGCTGGGCTTCCAACCCCTGCGTCTTTCGTCCCCACTGCTGCGTGTTTATTTGCGAGATCTAATGTTTGCTAATACAGAGTTGTGGGTCTGGGAGGATCCACGAAAGGTACTTTTTGCGTTTTAGCAACATGTTAGTAACATGAGCTTCTGAGATATCATTTTCCATGTTTTTGGGGACGAGAAGACCGAATATGAAGTCGATTTTGACCAAAGAGTGGAAAATTGAGTTCTACCAAATTTTCAGCTCCCAAAATTGATTTTTTATGAGTGAAAAACCTGGGAAATCGTCTGAAATCACCATCAGTTTGTATAATAACACTGGAAAAAGTGTTAACACGTGGATCAAGAAGATTAAATGGCACTACCAATGATCAAAGATAATTTGGGGGAAAAAAAGGTGCTCAACTAATTTGTGTTTTGGGGGGGCCAGAATTGGTGGAAACAATCAGAAATAGCTATTTCAATTATTTCACATGAATGAAACAATAAATGAACAGCAACATTTCTGTAGGTATGTCCAACAGAATAATAAACCCATGTGACAAGGACGAGGACTTTGCAGAATTTTTTTGGTGTTCGTGGATCAAGACGATTAAATGGCACTACCAATCATCAAAGATAATTTTTAAAAAAAGGAACGTACCTAATCCGTGTTTTACGGGCCAAAATTGATGGAATCAATCAGAAATAGCTATTTCGATTATCACGCATGAATGAAACAGTAAATGAACAGCCAACATTTCTGTAGGTGTGTACAATAGAATAATAAACCCATGTGACATGGTCTTTGCAGCGTTTTTACTTATTACTCCTATAATATCCATCCTACAGAAAAATTGACTCTGTAGGTACATAAATTAAATGGCTGTGGGTACATACACTGGTGGCTGTAATGCCCACGTCGTTAATCCCCAAGTAATCCACAAGTGGGTTTAGCCCTCTGAAACCCATTTTTGCCTGTTCGGTTAAGTGTTTCATGTGTCCGTTCCGTGTGAGTTTAGAGTTCCCTAGATAATTTTTTAGCTCTTCCCTGAACTCGACTCTGTGACGGAAGAACAGGGGCTGTCCTAAGTCCCCCAGTTTCTTCTTCCTAGTGAAGTGGACAGTGGCAGTCTTTAGGGGGTTAACACCCAGGCCTGCTTGCACACACCATTCCTCTAGCGTCTGCGGGGCATCCTGGAGCAAGTCTGAGACAGTCCCCACATGTTTGCCCTGGATTAGGATGATGATACCGTCTGCACAGTGCAGGGCATAGTAGCCTTTGTCGCTGAGGAGTTCCAGCAAGGAGTCCACCACCAGCCACCATGGAAGAGGGCGAGAGCCCCCCCTCCCCCACTCATGGCATATACCCACACCCCACACGTTCTCTCCCAGCAACTCAGCCATAATTCCCCTGTCCTCAAAAATGTGCTGGATCCACCTAAAAGAGTGTTTGGTGTCGTCTATGCCATGCCTGCTGACGGTTTGTACAATGGATTGACTGGAGGTACTATTAAAGGCTCCACGGATGTCTGCAAAAGCACCCACCTAAATTCCCTTGTTATCCAGCACAGTCTCCAGCCTAGAACATAGCTGGTGCAGTGCTGCCTTGCAGGATTTCCCTGGGGTCTAGGCAAACTGGTTAGGGTTTAATGGCCTCCCGTTAAGGAAGGTGTCCCCAATGTACATATCAATTAGTTTTTCCAATGTCTAAGACAAAGGAAGTCAGGCAGATCGGTCTATGTGCTTTTGCCTCAGCGTACAAAGGACGTCCCGGCTTCGTCAGGAAGACTACCTTTGCCTGTTTCCATCTTTTAGGCACGTAAGCCATAAATAGCCATGCTCGCCCTATTTTGTATAGTATCCTGACCAGTTCAGGCCCCCCTGACTGAAGAAGTACTGGATATATGCTGTCTGGTCCAGAGGGTTTGTAGGCATCAATTGCCTAAGGCCCAGTTGATCCCTGGGTATGTGCCCATCCTCTTGGCGACCTCCCAGCCCTCGCGGGTAGTACGTACGAAGTAAGGGACTGTGGGGGTCCTTGATGATGGTCCACCTCTCTAACATCAGGAAAGTGTGTCCCCACTAGGGTCATCACAGTCTTCTGTATCGTGTTAGAGCAGTCCCCGTCAGGTTTCATCAAGTCCCTATGGTGTTAATAGGTTCCTATGCAAGAAGATTTTGGAGTCGTGGAGTAGTGGAACTTACCAGTTTATTATATTCTGTGAGTTTTGTTTTATAAGCCCTCCACTCATGATAAGTTTAGGTCTTAGCACGTTTGATAAGTTTAGCACGATTTAATGATCTTCGTGCCTGTCTCCTCAGCTCAGCGAGCTCTCCATTCCACCCGGGAACATCCCCAGAAAAGATCACTATAGTGAGCGGAGTGTTTGGTTTGTAGGAGGAAAGGATCTTCCCTGTAATGTAATATCCTATTCTAGGAATGTGTTACCTACAAAGGAAGAGGTTGAAAGGAAACTAAGCGGACCAGATAAGAAGAACACAGACGGATCAAGACATTGATCGTTTACCAGGTTATTGCAATATTCTAGCATCATATTTTGGTGGTTAACTGGTTTTTGAATTTCTGTTTCTGGTGGTTACCTGGAACACGCAAAACTAGTGAGATGAATCTGACGGCTAACTGAGTTTTGCAAAATGAAATGCCCGATTAGGGCGACTTCGGTTAAAGCGCCCGACCCTAGTAACCGGCGCAGTTGAGATATGACTAGGAAACCACTCCTGATCGAGAGATCTTGACGAGCTGGAACCAACCATACTAAAATCAATTTCAAGGTTTTGTCGCTTACTTGGTATTTGCATAACGCCGTCCATATAGTATAATAAAAAAAATATACCTACATATCTAATGCACCAGGTATATCGAATACATATACCTTATACACATCTGCCAGCCTTATACATATACCAGCCCCTGGACGGGTCGTCAAGACCTTTAGGGGCCATTCATGAACGTGGTTTTCTCATATTTCTGTACTAACTTATATTATACATTATGTATTAAATATGTTTTTGAATAAAGAATTGAAAAGAATTGAAAAAAAAAACATCTAATGTATTAGATATATCTAATGCACCTAATGAAAAAAAAAGTTTTTCAGAAAATTGGGGTCTAAATTTGGAATTCTTGGGGTAAAAATTGTGACAAATGAGGAATGGACGTCCTTTTTTTTGTTTATTCTTTCAAATGAATTGTAGGTCTAACGGAGAGCTTTCCAAAAAGGTGCTATATGATCGTTCGGAGATCAACGGAAGTGGGTGAAAAAGGGGAAGGAAATACCTAGTGTGCCAAGTCATCTGATATGTACCTATTACCCTCTTGCTGCCATACATGTGAATCGACTGAGTGGGAGATACATACCTATAGTGGAACCACGATAACCTCGACCAAGGAAATAGTTCGACTTAGGGAGGTTTTCGAGTTTGTGAAGTTTCAAGTTATCGAGGTTTTAAGCCAAGAATTTTGAGTTAGGGGTGGTTTAACAAAAAACTGCCAACACATGTTTAAAATACGAAATATGTATGTACATTGTAAACAAAGATGTAAAACAAGATTATGGTTGACTTTGATTTTTCATTTGGGACACTAGAGGTCTGTAACAATTTGTTTTTGTTTTTCACATGTTCCCGATCAGTGACGTTTTCAATGTTAACCAAGGCTGAAAATCCCTTCATGCACTTCCTTAAGGATTTTTTGCTTTTCGCCGCATGATAATGCGGGTTTTTGTTGCCTGGGCATCTGAAACACAGGTTCTGATTGATTTATCCACCACGTGATAGAAACAAAAAACCGACCAGAAAACACCTGAATCCACGCGCAGCGTAAACAACTTCGAGTTACTAGAGGCTCAGGGACTAGCAACTTCGAGTTACCAGAGGCTCGACGATCGAAAGTCACTTCGAGTTAATCTCCGTTTTTTCGAGTTGACCGAGGTTTTCTCATGGGCCAGGAGAAATGCTTCGAGTTTGGGAGGTTTTCGAGTTGGGGAGGTTCGACATATCGAGGTTCCACTGTACCAGATGACGTCACGCGTTTTTTCTTTGGCTTATTCCCGCCGACCTACTCGAATTTCGGAGCTGAAAATTGGGATACAGGGGTTTTCGATGGTGCTGAATCCAATTCTGAGATCAATAGCCGCAAATTCCGACCCACCGCCATTCCTTATCGGGAATTTGGGTAAAATTACCAAAAATAGTTGTCACCAAAAGTGTGAAATCTAATGGTGACTCGAGACGAAAAAACGCTGCGAAGTCCTTGTCACATGGGTTTATTATTCTATTGGACATACCTACAGAAATTTTGGCTGTTTATTTATTTATTTTTTTTTTTTTTCGTGTGCAGTAATTGAAATAGCTTTTTTTATGGTTTCCACCAATTTTGGCCCCCAAAAAACATGAATTAGACTCCTTTTTTTAACTTTTATTTTTTTGCAAATTATCTTTGATAATTTATAGTGCCGTTTAATAGTCTTGATTCACCTTTTGACCCTACTTCTAGTGTTATTGTACACATTTATGGTGATTTCAGACAATTTCCCAGGTTTTTAACTCATAAAAATGAATTTTGGGAGCTGAACTTTCGTTACAACCTCAAGTCTTCACTCATCGGTGAAAACCAACTTCATATTCGGTCTTCTCGCCCTAAAAAACATGTACCTCACAAGCTCATGTTACTAAAGCCTTAAAAAACCTCTAAACCCCCTATTGTTACACCCATCCCCCTCCCCCCACCACCAAGTAACACCCCTGGGTGTATTCCGGTCGGGCTGCCGTGCTTCGGAGCACAACTATGATCCAAATGTGTTCCCAAATTGGGACACAAACTGTGTGCGGAAGAACGACGATTTAGACCAACATTTAACGTAAGTTTAAGGCTGAAACATCGTTAGAACCTCAATTTTCCACTCTTTGGTCAAAATCGATTTCATATTTGGTCTTATCGCCCTAAAAAACATGGAAAGTGCTCACATTACTCCAAAAACCCTATTTTTACACTCATTTTTCACCCAAATACCCTTGGGCATATTCCGATTGGGCTGCAAAGTTTCGGGACACAGCTAGGGCCGAAATGGAGCCTGTTTGCGCAAGAACGAATTTTTTAGATCGAAAATAATGTAGATATGGACGAAACGACGTATGGCGGGCGGACATTGCATTTTGGTTTATTATTCTGTTAATAATACGCCTGTGTATTTGGAATCAACGTGTGTGAAACACACATTGGGATGTGGATGAAACTCAATGAGTTTGAAGGAGACAGGCACCTATACAACTCAATTAGTACCTGCCTACTTACGTTTATGAAGGTTGAACCATTGTACCAGATGTTCGCCCTCGTTCCGATTTCCTTCCTCCAAACTTGAGGGCTGACCGCGGAATACATTGATATTAATATACATACGAATTGGTGCGATGGGTGACTTGGGTTATGTAAATTGGTCAGAACTGGGTTTACATAAGGTGAAAGTGTGGAAGGAACCCCCTTGCATAAACCTCGGGCACACGTTACATTGTACCTTCGGGGCTGGTGCCTTCCCAGCCACCCCTGGGCCCCATCTAGCGATACGAGGGGAACTGTGACAGCTGCTGACTTCGGGATAATCCGAAACATCATGCAATCGCAATAATAATAATTAATTGATAGTGTATGTTCGATGTTTATGCCTGTTCGCTCACACACCACAAACACGTTATAAATAGTCTGTCTATGTGCCGGAAAATCGTTGTAACGCGCATAACTACAAACAAAATGTCTTTGATGACCTGAAATTTGGGCCAATTTCCTCAGATATACTCTTATTTTTTGCTATGAAAGAATAATAAGAAAATGCAAATTTTACTGACGAATTTTCAGTTGATGACTATATTTTTATTTAAAGATACATTAAATTGTATCTAATTGTTAATTTGCAAGTGCATAATTGCAGTACGACAATGGATGATTTTTGTCCGTCTATCGGGTTGAAACGATTTGAAATGGATTATTGCAACTTTTTTGTTGAAAGCATATTTACAGAATTGTAGTTATGTTTAGTTTATAATAATATACTATTTACTCTAGGTAATTAGATTTAACGTGGTAGGAGTGTTGCAAACAAATGCTCAGGAACGTAGGAATTTGGCTGATCGTCTTGCCCCTTCCGTGGTTATTAAGTATGACCATTTAAATACATGCAACCAGTTCGGCACGTTATCTCCAGGTCACTGAACCGAATTTCGCCTGCTCCGTCCAGTCACCCTCGCCCAGGAAGCGAATCGTTGCACTCTGATTCGGACCCAAGGAAGCGCACCCTAAACTCAGCTAGGACGGGGCAGACAAAGGTGAAAAAGGTGAATCGGCTGTCGAGCTCAAAAGCGTGTTTTTCCTACATAAGGGACAATTTCCCTTCGACACTATACCAAATGTAGGGGGAAGTATTGTATTAAAGCAGGAGTTAATAAAAAGGCGCGTCCTCCGAGTTCAACAATGTCACTAGCATTTCGCGTTTTAAACATCAAGAAACAAAATTCGGTTCCGTGTCTGGCTGACTGCACCAAATCAACTTCATCTTATAGATGAGCTAGAGTTGCAGTATCTTCTTACCTACATTGTCTTCAGTTCGTGATGCATCTTTTCTTTTTATTGATGCACTTGCCATACTCGTTTCATGCAACGGAAACAAAATATAAAATTTATTTCTGCCTGTCTACTCGTATATATGTCCTATTCCATTAATTTCATTCAGCGAATTTTTGAAGAAAATACGCTATTAAATTGTTCCAAAAGTACCTCTTGCTTGGAGTTGAGTCGAAAATATGAGTCTGTATGCCTCTAAGATTTAACTTAAAATTGAGGAAATAAATAAAAATCAGGAGTTCTTAAAAAGTGAGTCTCAAAAAAAAGTAGGGCTTTTCGAGATTTTGGGGATTCGACAATTCTGGAAAGTAGCTGAAAGCCACCATCTTCAAAAATTCACTCATATGGTCATGTAGCATGATTGGAACATCGGTAAATGAACCACTTATCTCTTAATTTTGACCATCGTGAACAGGAATCGGCCGGAAACCACTGAATCTTACGCTTTCAGATGGCGAGTAAGTAGACGTACGTACATATTCGTATGATACTGTGTGTCGTCATGTGGTCTTGAAATTCACCAAGTATGCTAATGAATGGTCGTGAGTTTTAAAGGTTGGTGATGGTCAGTCCACAGTCACCCCTATGAAAAGAATCTCATCAAAATATGACGAAGTAGGCATATAATAACTTCTGTCCAACATGCGCGACGCTTAAACTTTTGTCCATATACTTAAATTTCCAGTCGGGTGAAAAGTAGAGTGCGATTTTGAAGTGGCTTTAAGGGCGGTATTCATAGTCCTGACTTAAGTAAAAATAATACTTTACTTCTGAAAGTAAAATAATTTCTTAAGGAAATGCTTTATCTGATTTCGCTTTCATAGACATTACTCCCCGAAGTAAAGAAAAATCTTTACTTAATCTTTTACTTTATAAAATTAAGAAAAATCTTTATTTAAGTCAAAATTTTTCCCAACTCTCTGGTTTGAGCTTAAGTTGGCAGTTCTGGCAGGGTGTGTGTTTTTGTTTAGTTATATGTCCTCGCCTATTAGCCGTGCCGTTCTGTCGGTTTTCCGTTGTTGTGAACGCCGTTGTCCAGCATCCTCTCTGTGTCAGGACAAGTAAACAGTGGAGCAAGTAGGTAACCTTTATTTTGAGAACTTCTATAATACACTACTTGGTGCTCGCGTTTAGCGGTGCTGACGTGCATTTACTTCTCCCTTTCCCTTCTGTATTACTCCTCCCTTCTTTTCCCTCCTTCTTCCCTTTTGTTTTTACTCACTCTTTAACTTTTTTAGTTATCCTTAATATAAATTACGTTCTTACTGTAGTTCCTTGGTTTGCCTTTTCAGTGAAATCAACTACCAATTGGTCTTAGAAAAAAAGAAATAATTGGGTTTTATCCTACTTTTGGTCAGGCAGAATCTTATTAGTAGGCAAAGTCAATAAAGTTAGTCAATAATGAACAAATCGAAAACGTTTGGAACAATTTTTGATGAACTATCAAAATCGATGGCAAACTCCCGGCTCACGTTAGGATTACTTCGATGATGCAATGGAAATTGATAAACAAAGTCCTTGTCACATGGGTTTATTATTCTATTGGACTTACCTACAGAAATTTTGGCTGTTCATTAATAGTTTCGTTAATGTGAAATAATTGAAATAGCTATTTCTAAATGTTTCCACCAATTTTGGCCCCCAAAACACAAATTAGGTACGCTACTTTTTTTTCAAATTATTTTTGATCATTGGCAGTGCCATTTAAATTGCCTTGATTCACCTGTTGACACTTTTTCTAGTGTTATTATACAAACTGATGGTGATTTCAGACAGTTTCCCAGGTTTTTGGCTCATAAAAAATCAATTTTAGGAGCAGAACCTTTGGTAGAAGCTTAGTTTTCCACTCTGGTCAAAATCGACTTCATATTCGTCTTTTCGTCCCACAAAAACATAGAAACCGATACTGAAAAGCTCGTTTTACTAAAACACAAAAAATACCAATTTTCATACACATTTTCGCTCATAACACCCCTGGGTATATTCCGATCGGGTTGCAAAGTTTCGGGACACAACTAGAGCCCAGATGGAGCCTGTGTGCGAAAGAACGAGTTTTTTAGACCGAAAATGAAGCCGGTATGCATCACCCGCATGCTCTCCGTTACATCGAACTCGTCATCCCACTCATCAAAGTCAAACAACATTTCGTAATCCATGGTATCAAAACAAACAAAAAACCCGAACAATTAGGAAAAGAAATAAAAATGCCGAGAATGATGACACTGAAAAGATGACATAAATGAAAAGAGAACAGTGCAAACGATCAATAAGGAAATGCTTAAGGTACCTTTCGACGTACCTCAGTTTTTTCCACTTATTTAGGCCAAAAAGTAAAGATTTTTCTGTACTTATTGTCTATGAAATAGGAATAAAGGAAATGCTAAAGGAAGACTTAAGCATTTCCTTTATCACTGACTATGAATAGCCCAAGTGGACGTTGCTTCCTTATTTGTTCCCTTAAGCATTTACTTTAATTAAAGTGAGGACTATGAATACCGCCCTAAGAGGCCTTATAAATTAGTTCCCGCCGCGTATGACACTAGAACAAATGTTTTATTCTCCAAAGAATATTTATGACATCTCATGAATGGTCGAACAGGTTCGTCCTTCCTATTCATATTGTCTTTATAATTCTCATTTAATCTGATAGACGCAAATGTGTTCAGAGATCCGCAGCGTCAACTTCTAGGAATATTCCCGAGCTGAGGAGGCTTCTCCTTTGTTCACAAGGTGATGGGAGGACTGAAGGGTGTGAACAGCCTGAGGTCAGCAAAACCCTCCTGATGGGGTCGGCAGCGCATCCGGCGATAGCTCGCCCACCCAACAAGGATATTCTGCTTCAAAATGGGCCCTCGTTCAATCCAGGTTTCAAAATAAACTGTGAAGCATTGACTGGCAATCCCACGTGATTTTGTGGCCACACATAAGAATGAGCGCACAGTAAACACTGGTGGGTTGGTAATCTGACGGAAGTCAGCGAAATCGAAGGATGCGAACGGTGGCATCTGATAAATTTAATACTAATCGGTCCGATCCCATTCATGCTGTGCTTGATCGTCAGTTGATCCTGTCATTTACCCGTCGTTTCGACATCAAGAACATGTAAAGACATTTATCAATTAGTTATTTTGTCACCATGCTACCGATTCAAAAATGCGAATGCCAATTTACCGGTTAAAATGCTGTTCAATTATTTGCAGGTAAAATACTTAATTTGGACTGTAGATGAATATTCGTAGTCAATATACTTCTAGCCATCATCTAGTACAAAATTTAAAATACTATGTAAGTATCTACTTAGAAAAAGTACACGTAAGTATTTTTCTTAGTACCTACATGTAAGTAGACCTACTTCAGTGGAGCAAAGGCGCCTCCTTTTGAGTCGGATAAGCTCAAAATCTTATCTTGGTAAAAATTGGGACAGAAACATGGTCTTGCTAATTTACTATCGACTTGTTGGTAAGTTCCATCGAAGAAAACTGGTTCAGTGAAGTAGGATAATCTAATCTGTGAACTAATTCGTACCCCAAGGGCCGTCAGTAGGTTATCTCTGTACGTACAGAGACCGTTTTGGGCCTAATCCAAGATAGCCGTAAAATCCCTGCCGACTTTCACTGGAGAATCGCAAACCACGAACAGTTAGAGCTCACGTACAGAGACAAGGAAATTTTCATCAGCTGTTGTACTTCTAGCTCTGAGCACATAATGAGCACAGGATGAGCATATAATAGAGAAAGTTGTATTATAGGTCATCATGTTTCATAAGAACAAAATACAAAAAGTAACATATTGAATCTTTCAAGTTCATCCGCCAGAGAACTATTGCTATATTATTTAGCGAAACCTACAAATCCCCAGTGATTATCATTTTTTGCGACTTGTTCATTTAGCTGCTACCTACCTCGTTTTTGTTTCAATTCCCGACAATCCTACGGATGGCTGGGCCGGAAAGGTGTTGAGACTGATTCAATTCAGTTTCATTTCATTCAGTTGAAGACTCTTTTTTAATTACCTAATGACTGAACCAAGATCTTACCAGCAACAATTTTTGGTTAATTATTTTCAATAATGAACCTTTGGAATTGAGCATGGGAAAAAAAAATTGTAACCCCCTCAAAATTTGATGGTTTAGGTACGTTTCAAGGTAGTACGTAGAATCCGAAAATGCAATAAAAAAATTTCTGCCTGTCCGCCGTGCTTCGCACTTTTCTTAGTTACCATGAACTGAAATTAATGAAATTCGGTTTGTAGGTCCATTTTAGGGTCTAGTTGGTCCGCGAAGCTCGGCATTACTGTCTGTCATCTCTAAGGGGTAAAATTTTCAGAACGCCGTAGCTCGAAAACTTTCAATAGAAGGGTATGGTTTTTTTACGTTTTTAAATTGATCTTGAACTAAAGAATTTTTTGAGACCACCTTGTACGACAAGCCGTTCGTATAAATCCGGCCCAGATATCATCGCTAGCGAGCACCTGATTATAACCACGGATGGCTGTATGAAGTCGAGTTCGTTGTTCTGTGATATTATTCCATTGGAAAAATGATGGCTCGTTTGGATTTTGTTGATAGGTACTTTTGCAACTTGAACAAACTTTGAAGTATTATTGGGTAAATTATTGCACAACGGTTTATTATACTATCTACGCAGAAGGGGCATTCTGTACAGGTCAATTATTACACAACGGTTTATTACTTACCTTATGCTTCATGAAGAACTACAAATAATTAATGATTGATGTTGTGGTACCCCTTTGCAATGTACCACTCTTGTACATATGATTAGGTTGTTTCCAGTAAAGCCAAGGGGAAGGTGGGCCTACGTGACTCGGGAGCGCAACTAGGTCGGCTCCCTCCATCCTTCCTCCACCGGCTCTATCGGCCATTGAAGGATCGGGGGGGGGGGGGGGGGAGGGTGGAAAGACGCCTATAAAATGCGCTCCCCCTACCCGGCTCGCCATTCTACCTACTGCCCTCAATCGATGACTTCTCTCTCTCACCTTACCTTCCTCCTCAAAACTCTCTCCTAAATGATCCTGAATAGGTGGCAACCTTTCCGGCTCAGCCGATGTGGTGGAACCTTTCGAGATGCTAGTCACCTCATACCTCAAGCTCTTCATCTCCCACGCCTAGCACCAATGTGGTGGAAACCATCCTGGCCTGGCCATAGTTGGTAACCTTTCTGTATGCTAGTCGCCTCCATTCACAACTCACCGATCCAGGCCTGCCCTCACATTTCCTATCACCACAGATGTTCCAGCTGCTTTCTCGGCCACCAACCTCCGTGCACAGAACACACTATTCAAAGAAATTTCCCTCCTCCCCTACGAAATCCTTCTGCGAACCACTGATATCTCCCCCCACTCCCCCACTGCCTACTACGATCTTCACAGCCACCTCATCGCTCTCTATCAACCTTCCGAAATTACCAGGATCTCCGCCCTCTCCCAGCCCCAACAACTGGGAGACCTAAAACCCTCCCACCTCTTCCGCCGGCTACGTCACGAGCTGCAGAACGTGCTAACCTCCGACATCACCAGAACCTTCTGGTTAAAGGCCCTTCCGGCCCCCATCCAGCTCACCCTCGCCACCCACTTGGACGTGGACAAGGATAACCTCCTGCCCCTGGCCAACACCGCCCACGATCTTAATACAACCACCCCCATTCTTGAGATCCTACCCCAACCGAGCCGCCCTCCATGCTCAGGCACACCATCTCCCTCCAGACGTCGTGACCTCTCTTTCGATCACTGCCGGGACCCCACTCCAACCCGACCCAAGACGCCCCCCAACCGCCACTCACATGAGCCGCCTCCCCCCCCCCAGCAGCCAGCCGACCACCCCACTGCTGGTATCATACCACGATCGGGGCACAGGCCCACAAATATCTACCCCCATGTGAATCCGCCCCAGCCAATGCGGAAAACGCCAACGGATTTACTGGCGGGCGTCTCCTCTCCACCTTCTAGGATGGGAACGGCACCAACCCCCCCTCAACTGACACCTTCCCTCACGGCCGTCATCGTGTCCGCGGGGATCAAGAAGGTTTCCTTCCTCCCCACCAGCCACTTAACGCCCAACTCTGCCCCTTCCCCTTAAATCATTCGCCGAAGCACTCAAAACCCCACCTTCCCCAACGCAACTGGCCCCTTCCCGGCCACCGCCGTCACACCCCACTCCGCCACGGTACCCGGTGGCTTTTTCTCCACTGCAAACGCACCAACCTCCCTCTCCTCGTGGACACTGGGGCCGCAATTTCAATTACACCCAACAATTGTTCTACACCGCCAGGCCCAAACCACTCACCAACTCTTGTATGCAGCCAACGGGACCCGCATACCCTCCTGTGGGACCCACCGCTCTACCGTACACCTCAAGGGGCATCTCTGCAAATGGCTATTGACCTCCAGGTGGATATGAAGAACGCCCGACTCATCGACCCTCAGTCAAAGAAACCTATACGAGGTTTTATTAACTCTCTCGCACCCCCGAAGCCAGACGACAGCTTTGCCGCCCTACTCAACACATACCAGACTCAGCCACGTTCTTCGTCCCACCTTTCGGCGGTTCATCACTTTATCAAAACAACCGGGCCATAACTGCTAAAGCCAGGAGGCTGCACCCCCTTCAACTAGCACAGGCGAAGGCCCATTTCGATCGCCTCATCCGTGAAAGTCATCCGCCCCTCCAACACCCCCTTGGGCTTCACCGTTGCACATCGTGCAGAAGCGCAACTGTGATATCAGGCCCTGCGGTGACTGCCGCCGCCTCAACACACGCACAACACTTGACCTCTACAACGTTCCCACCTCTGGGATTTCTCCTACCACCTTCATGGTTCCACTATCTTCAGCACCCTTGATATCTCCCGGGTCTTCCACCATATATTGATATCCACCCCCGCGATATAGGTACCGAAAACAGCCATAATTACCCCTTCGGCCTTTTCGAATACCTCAAAATGGGCTTCGGCCTCTGAAACGCCATCCAGATGTGGCAGAGATATGTGGACCAAATTTTCAAAGAAGTAGAAGTACACTTCAAAACTCACACCCTCTCCATATTACTTCCTCACAATTTTGGGGCGCCGAAATCGCCTGCATCATACAAGCCTTTCAAGTATAACTGAGTATTATATCTGACTCTGTCGAACTGTAGGTACCTACCTGTTAATATTTTTCGGAGTTTTGATCCGAAGAGTGCAACTACGAGGAGGTACACAAACACCGTTGTGAAAAGGTCATGGATCGATTCTTGGACCAATTTTAAACTGAAAGTACTTTTCAGTAATTCCTCCAAAAACACCTCGTTTTCAAGCCACGAAAGATTTCACGCTTTTTGTGCCGGTGGAACTCACAATTGGTTCTAAACGTATTGTATATAAAAAATGTCCAGTGAATCAAGGTTGTCTGCAGCTGGAAAAACTTTTCGAGTCTCAGCATTCCTTCGGTACATACCTGTATAATTTATAAGAAGTTTACTTTTTTTCACAAAGGCATATATTCGTTCAAATGGAAAAAGTAGTAAGTAACCGTTGTTTTCCGAAGAGGAACTGCTTGTTATACCTACAACAGTTTAATGGGCATAACTTTCTCAGTTTCCTGTAGAAATCTAGGTATAGGTACCATAGAAAAACTCTTGAGCATAATTGTGATCCTATAGGTCTTGAGGCTTCAGCCCTTAGCTTTCGCCCTAACTAGCCCTCGAGAACACGAAGCACCGAGTTTTGACTAAAGTAGGACTGCTCTGGACATATTCCTCAAGTTTCATTCTAATCGGAACATAATTACGGTTCGGAGGCAGTTTTCTCCACACCCTCTTCCACTACTTAGAGATTTTATCAAGATTAAATTAGATGTTTCAAGAGATTATGGACTCACTCGAGAGTGATGCCAATCACTAAATTGAATTTCCATTGTACACCCCCAAAGTTACCAATATATGCTTGTTGGCTGGAGGGCGAGCGTTGCGGGTGAAATAGGACAAGTCATTGTAGATGTTGAGTGTCACTTAAAGAGCAGGAAAGGAGCGATTCGCGACCCCCTTGCCAGGATACCCGTCCATCTCATTTCCTCATTTATCCATCTCGACATTTATCATTTTAAATTAAATCGGACGCGCGAAGACTCGTTGGTCGGCCAAACTCTCGCATCCTATAATAATCCTAATCTGTTCTTGACAGGAACTGACTGTTGTGCCGCTCAGGGGATTCAATTATACAGCCTACCTAAACTAGAGTGGTCTGCGACAAAGGAACTTTGATAACTACATCGCATTAAAATGGATCACTCGGAGCAAATATTTCAGGTGAGCCAAAGTTTTATCCACTGGGAATGAAGGGAAGTTTGTGTCATTACACTCTGCTCACAATGCGAAATGAATACTACGACTTGAAGTTACGATTTCGAATAATTCAAGTGACGAAAAACGCCAACTTCAACCACAAAGCCATAAATCAACCTGTTGCCTTTATTAGCAACCTATACGTGTGTATTTACATCTAGGGATGAAGGAGCTAAGAGACCCGCCCGCCAAGAAAACCGAAAACCTAAATCAGCGACCAAGGCACTGTTTACACGACAGAACAAGTAGGGTTTTTACCCACCTCCCATAACTCGGCCCCCTGGGGGTCTCTGATGTTGATTTTTGACGCATTCTCGAGGGACCCCGGAGGACGTGTACTGAATTTCAACCCTTGGGATCATCAGGTGCCGGATTTATGGAATTTTAATAATAACGATTTTTCAAGTTTTTTACTTGTTGTTCTCGTTCTCGTTCTTGGACAGGGCTACACGTTTTTGTGCTCCAAGGAAGTGTCTTTTTTGCATTTTGGCCCCCTCCACCACTCTCCGCCATTTTGCAAATTTAAGGTAATGAGAAATTTTTTTAGGTAGGTACTGGGAAAATTTTTTACTCCATCAGTGCAAAATAATGTGATATCCCTCCTCCCCACCAAAATAAAAACAACTCCGTTGTAAACATTTACCCACCAAAAAAGTAAGCCGGTACTGAGTGAGTAGGTACTGAGTATGACCACCGAGAAGTACTAAATAGGTAGTACTGAGTAGGTACTAAAGTAGGTAGTAAGTAGGTACTAAAAAAATTTAGGTACCCACTGGGGAAAAGTGTTTACTAATCAACGCAAAAAGATGTGCCCCCCCCAAACACTGTTTAAAACTTTACCCGCAAAAAAAAAAGCCACCTCACCCGCAGAAAGGATTGATATCCATTTTGCCCGTCAAAATAGCATGCTCGGTGCTTTGCACCTCGCTCTTGCATGTGCAAGTGGAAATCTATTCCTTCCTTGTCTTTTGGGTTGACTTGAGGAATATGTCCAGAGCAGTCCTACTTTAGTCAAAACTCGGTGTTTCGTGTTCTCGAGGGCTAATTAGGGCGAAAGCTAAGGGCTGAGGCCTCAAGACCTATAGGATCACAATTATGCTCAAGAGTTTTTCTATGGTATACCTACCTAGATTTCTACAGGATGCCTGTAGAACTGAGAAAGTTATGCCCATTCAACTGTTGTAGGTATAACAAGAAGTTCCTCTTTGGAAAACAACGGTTACTTTCTACTTTTTCCATTTGAACGAATATGCCTTTGAGAAAAAAAGTAAATTTCTTATAAATTATATAGGTACGTACCGAAGGAATGCTGAGACTCAAAATGTTTTTCCAGCTGCAGACAACCTTGATTCACTGGACATTTTTTTATATATACCTTTAGAACCGAATGTGAGTTCCACCAGCACGATAAAGCGTGAAATCTTTCGTGGCTTGAAAACGAGGTGTTTTTGGAGGAATTACTGAAAAGTACTTTCAGTTTAAAATTGGTCCAAGAATCGATCCATGACCTGTTTACAACGGTGTTTTTGTACCTCCTCGTAGTTGCACTCTTCGGATCTAAACTCCGAAAAATATTAACTGTTAGGTACCTACAGTTCGATATAGAGTCAGATATAATACTCAGTTAATAGTTGAAAGGCTTGTATGATGCAGGCGATTTCGGTGCCCCAAAATTGTGAGGAAGTAATATGGAGAGGGTGTGAGTTTTGAAGTGTACTTCTACTTCTCTGAAAATCCTTGGGGCCATCCAAAATGGCTGGAACTGTTACAGCGGAATCAATCTATGACTACTATTGGTGAAAATATTGCTTTTTCGATCATGGTGGTAGGCGTGTTTCGATGCCACGTCCGATGGTGACCATCAATGGATTTTGAATACACCCAACAACGTTGTCTGACAAATTGCTCATCTACAAGCAAATCCTAAAACCTGTGTGGACTTACGGTATCCAGCTCTGGGGTTGTGGTATGGTCAACGCCCCTTCGTATATCAGAAATGATGACCTCCATCCAGACCTCAAGATGGAATCAGTCAGCGAAGTGGCCAAGCAGTATGTGATTAAATACGAACAGCAGCTTCATGAACACATGAATCCAGAAGTTCTTCGACTCCTAGGCAACAGCAACGTCACCCAGCGGCTTGATAGAACAAAACCTTTCGACCTTGTGATGTGACAATGTGACAAGTGAATTGATCGAGTGCTCTCTTGAGTTACAGTCACTGGGCTAAAAACTCTACAAACAGTTGAATAATATTATAGCAAACTAACTTGAAGAGCTAAGCACAGTTGTTATGTTACTGATACGAGTATAACAAATAAATATATCGACTACTTTAAAAAAAAAAAGTACCTTCTCATGCTGGGCCTTCGCGGGGGACTCATAGTATCGCCACTGACAAGAGAAGGGGATACCCCAGTCGGCGCCTGAAAGGCCTCATACAGCGGCTGCAAGTTTTGTGGCTTTACATTCTATGGCTTCAAAGTGCTTGCTACATGAATGGCGTCTACTGAGCACCCCCAAATATCTCACCGTCTCGACTGCCTCAATCCGCCCGCTGCCAGGTGTGGTGATTGAAAGGTAGAGGTGTGGCATGGATAGGTGAGGTTGAGATGGATGTGAAGAGGTTTTGGTAGCTAGCGTTTGAAAGGTTACCACCTATGGTGAAGACAGGAAGGTTAACACCACTAAAAACGCTAGGGGATGTGCCCAGACAGTTCCACCAGGTCGTTATCACCAGACCGGTTCCACCACTCCGAGTTCTTTTAGACGAGAAATGTAAGGAGGTATGAGGAGAGAGAGAGAGAGCAGTCATCGACTTGAGGTTTGAGCGTAGAATGGTGAGCCAGGTGAGAAGAGCGGGTTTTATAGGAGCCCTTCCACCCTCCTCCAGTCCTCTGACGGTCGTTACGAACTGTTGAGGGAATGACGGAGGGAAGAGAGACCTACCCTACTTTCTTCATGTAGGCCCTCCATTTTTTCGGTTTATTTGGACAATCTTAATAGTTACGTGGAGTGGTATTCCAGGAGGATATCACGACAGTGGTCCCCCCAGATTGTGCAAATAAATACAATGGTTTGAGTGAGCTGAGGGCGCTAGGAGACAATGGGTGCTGAAGGCAGGAAGCGATATGGTAAAATAGAAACATAAAACTAGAGAGGATACGTACAATGGAATGGGAGCAATACATTAGAAACCTAGAACTAGTGGAGATATGTACAATTGAATGAGAGCGATATAGTACAGTGGAAGTTGAAAAGTCGAGAAGACATAATATACAATGGAATATGTACAGGTGATGTAGCGTCGCAGGTGGAGGCGTAGTGCAGTAGAGTAGCGAGAGTGTCGCAGAGGGACCTTGGGATGTGTCCTACAGAATTTTGACTTGACGTATTCTGACGGAGACATTCACAAGGCGATGCAGCGGAGTGGGGCAGTTGGCTGGGGCCACCAGGAAGGTCGCGGTGTTTCGTCCCTTGCGTCGTCCGGGCATGTTCTTCTTCCTGGCAGGGTGAACGGGGGATATCCCTGGCAGTGGCGCAGTCGTGGCGGGTGGCGGAGGTGCCGCGGCGGTTGGTGGAGGTGCAGTGGCGGGGGGTGGCGGCATGTGAGGGTGCTGGAGTATCTAGGAGTCCTGTGTCCCGGTGCCAATTGAATGAGAGCGTGGTAGTGCTCGAACAGCTGCCGCCGGAGGTCGGGTGGGACGTAAGGCTGGGGTGTATCGGCACTTATATGGCACCATAGGCGATGGGGCTGCAGCTGTTCGAGCTGTTGGGGGCTATTAAATTTGTGAGGGCTTGGTCGGTGTTAGGGAGTTGACGTGCTCTGATGTGTTGGGCTGAGGGGACCGGTAGTCACCAGTGCGGGGGAGGGGCGTGAGAGCGTGTCCCCCACACAATTCTCTGCCCCCGGCTTGTAGCGGATGTCGGTGGTGAACTGGGCTATGAATTCCAGTTGCCGGAGGTGGCGAGGTGAGGCGGATTGGTGGTTTTGGAGTAATGAATGAGTGAGGGGCTTATGTTCAGTGATGACAGAGAACTACTGGTCCTCCACGAAGTCAGGAAAGTGTTTAATGGCTTCGTGGATGGCAAAGAGTTCTCTGTCGAAGGTCGAGTAGTTAGGTTGGGCGGGAGAGAGCGTCCGGGGCATGCATCCAGGGTGGTATACATCTCCAACCTCCTCGAAATCCTCTAGGTCCATGATATTGGCTGTTGGGTCGACTGCCTGAGCATAGCTCCGAGGAACACTCTTTGTGTTCGCCTTGCTTGTCGTAGAGGAATGCTGCCTCTCACGCCTGGCTGGTTGATTCCTCAACTCCTCAATTTCCGAACACGCCTCAGTGACTGCCTCCAGTACAGGGGACATCCTGGGTACGACGTGCTGCACCTCCTCCACCACCTCCCTTGCCAAGGCTGGGGTCTGAGCCGGACCCTGCTTTGCCTGTGCACATCTTCCCGCAAGGTAGGCATTTTGTACAACCAGCTGCTGAATCCTACTTGGAGCAATAACAATTTTGCCTGCAGTTTCAAGCCTTGTGGCTTGTTTAACTTACTCTCTGGAGAGAAGATGTAAGGGCTTGCTTCATTGAGGGCTTTTGTTACATTCATCATGATTGTTGCTATGCTGCTTAACCCTGCATCCTTTTCATCATCTGACATCGGTTCCCCTGATGAGTTGACACTCCCTGGCGCCTGCCTTTGTCTCTTTGGAGACAGCACCTGGCGAACAGGCTTCCCTGTATTTACAGGCGTCAAATTGCCAGGGCCATATTTCTGTGATCGAGTTGGGGACCGGGCCAGCATTCTTCCTTTGAATACTTGGTTCTGAGAACCATCCTTAACTTGGACTGCCGAAAGTCTTCTCTAATCCCCCCCTTACAGTCAGGTTGGATCTGGACCGAGTGGGCGATGATGTCACTGACATTTCAGAAACTGGAGTTGCTGTCTGGTTCTTATAACTGTTGGTGGACATTTTGAAAAAGGGTTTGGATTTCTCCCTGACCCTGTCTGGCTCACCCCTGGAGGGGGAGGGATTCCCCTTGGGGCTATGCCCCTCCAATTACACAGGAAGATACGCAACTGATGGGAGGGGGCTCAAGGCCCCTACTCGCGAACTTTCGGGGCTGCTAGGGCTCCGACCCTCTGGATACCGGACATGGTGCTTGGTGGGCCAAGGCCCCCAGGACGGTTGGCGACGACCAAGAGAGGCAAGGCCCCCGTTCCCCGCCAGGGCGACAGCACTAAGTGTCTATACAGTATCGTTTCCAAAGCTAACCACCAGAGCTAGGTCGTGGTAGCAGACCCCTCCCAAGCCCGCTACCATATCTCCACGTAACCCTGGGACAGGGAGACTGACAAGGTACTACCACTCAACCATGTTGGCCTTGGTTTTTTACGAGGTTGTTACTCCTCCCTCTCCTCCTTCATCATCCGGGCATGGGACCAGCAATGGCAGAGTTAAGGCCACTGGCCATTCATGCGCGTAATGATATTACTACAATATTTAGTTAACGAGGAATGGAACGTCCATTTTTTGGTTCATTATTTTCAATAATGGACCTTTGGAATCATTCAAGCATGTGGAAAAAAAAAGAAAAAAATTAACCCCCACCCCCTCCCCATCAAAATTTGATGGTTTCCGTTTCAAGGTGTGTAGAATCCAGAAACGCTGTGAATTCCTTGCCACAAGGGTTTATTATTCTATTGGACACACCTACAGAAATGCTGGCTGTTCATTTATTGTTTCTTTCACGTGCAATTATTGAAATAGCTATTTCTGAAGGTTTCCAGCAATTTTGCCCCCCCCCCCCCCAAAATTACAAATTACGCTCTTTTTTTTCAAATTATCTTTGATCATTGATCTGCCATTTAGTTGTCTTGATTCGCCTGTTGACACTTTTTCTAGAGTTATTATACAAATTGATGGTGATTTGAGACAATTTTCCAGGGTTTTGACTAAAAAAATGCATTTTGGGAGTTGAACCTTCATTAGAACCTCAATTTTCCACTATTTGGTAAAAATCGACTTCATATTCGGTCTTCTGGTCCCAAAAACATGGAAAACAATTCCTCAAAAGTTCATGTTACCAAAACACAAAAAATAGGTCCTACCTATTTGTATACCCATTTTCACTCATAACACCCTTGGGTAAAACCGATCGGGCTGCGAAGTTTCGGGGCACAGCTAGGGCCCAAATGGAGCATGTGTGCAAAAAAACGAATTTTTTTAGACAGAAATTGAAGCCGGTATGCATGATACGGAGTACGGAGTACGGCGGACGGACATTGCATTTTCTGAATCCACGCACCTTGAAACGTAAAAGAAAAAATTTTGAGAGGTTATAAAAATTGTTTGCTGAGCGAATACATAGCTGTATTATTCACCATAATACCTATAACCTATAATACTATTCACCATAATAATCCAAAATACCTATTTTTATAGCCATTTTCACTCATAACACCCTTGGGTATATTCCGATCAGGCTGCAAAGTTTCGGGACACAACTAGGGCCCAAATGGAGCATGTGTTTCAGAGCTTCATTGGTTTCAGATCATTGTAGGAGATGCAAGACGGGCTCACGGGCAGCCTATGCGAGACATCGTGATAATGTTCAGCACTCAATAGGGGATAACATTAAATATTTTTGGAATTACATTAATAATACAAGGGGGCATTCGGTCGTCCCGCAGGTGCTCCGTTTGGGTGAGGAATTGGATGATACACAGCTTGCTGCAGTGGAGCCCTCCAGTCACACAATCTAATCCGCATTAAAAGGTGCCGTCATTGACAGCATTTGCCGTGGGATCGCTGGGGATATCAGCGGAAGTTGTTAGGGCTTAGCTAAATTCACTGGATACCTCAAAGGGCATGAGTCCGGGTGAGGTGCCACCCATGATGTTGAGAGCCTGTGCTGAGGGATTGGTTGAGCCTCTTTGTGTGCTGCTCAGGCGATCTCTTGAGTTGGGTGTGATTCCGAAACTTTGGAAGAGTCTCTTCCAAGGGCTCTTATGTTACAATCATCCCATAAACGGAAGATAAATCACCATTATTTTGGAATTTGTTTATAGATATTTCTGTAACTTGAACAAACGTAACAACAAATCATTAATGATAGAATTCTTTATTCCACCGCATAAGTGTGTTTATGCAATGAGGTTGCACGGCTGGCTCCAGTACTCGATTTGGGGCTTTCTTGTGGGGAGCGCGAGGGTAGGTATTGACCACAGAAAACAGTGATCTACGCGGAAGGGGAATCAATACAGGTAAATAATAAACCGCTGTGTAATAGTTTGCAGCGTTTTATTTTTTCAAACTGTAGGTCTAACGGAGAGCTTTCCAAAAAGATGCTACATGGTGGGTCGGAAATCACCGGAAGTGGGTGAAAAAGGGGAAGGGGAAGGGGAAACGTCATCAGGTATGTATTGCTCTCTCGCTCGCGCACATGGGAACAGACTGGGAGGGAGATACATACCAGAGGAAGTCATGCGTTTTGGTTTATTATTCTGTGAATAATACAGCTATGTATTCGCTCAGAAAAAAATTTGTATAACACCCCCCTCAAAATTTTTTCTTTTACGTTTCAAGGTGCGTAGATTCCAGAAATGCAATGTCCGTCGGCCGTCCGCCGTATCATGCATATCTACTTCAATTTCAGTTAATAAAAATCCGTTCTTTCGCACACAGGCTCCATTTGGGCCCTAGATGTGTCCCGAAACTTTCCAGCCCGATCGGAACATACTCAGGGGTGTTATGGGTGAAAAATGGGCCTTAAATTTACGTTCAATTTTGGTCTAAAATCGTCGTTATTCCGCACACAGTTGGGGTTCCATTTGGGAACTCCTTTCGGTCCTAGTTGTGCTCCAAAGCTCGGCAGCCCGATTAAAATACACCCAGGGGTGGTATGGGAGAAAAATGGGTGTGAAAATAGGGGTTTTCGATGTTTTTTGAGGTTTTGGTGAACACGGGTTTGTGATGTATTGTTTTCCAAGTTTTTTAGGGCGAGAAGATCGAATATGAAGTTGGTTTTGACCAAAGCATGAAGAATTGAGGTTGTAATAATTCATTTTTTATGAGTCAAAAACCTGGGAAATCGTCTGAATTCACCATAAATTTGTATAATTACACTAGAAGTAGTATTAGCAGGTGAATCAAGACAATTAAATGGCAATTATCAATGTTCAAAGATAATTTGTAAAAAAAAAAACAAGTCGTGTTTTTGGGGGGCCAAAATTGGTAGAAACCATCTAAAATAACTATTTCAATTATTGCGCATGAAAGAAACAATAATTGAACAGCAACATTTCTGTAGGAATAATAAACCCAAGTGACAAGGACTTCGCAGCGTTTTTTCTTTAGCTTATTCCCGCCGAACTACTCGGGTTTCGAAGCTGAAAATTGGGGTACAGGGGTTTTCGAGGGTGCTGAGTCCGATTCCGAGGTAGCAAATTTCGACCCACACCCATTCCATATTAGGTATCCTACTTCTTATTATGTTATTATCACACGTAATTGATTTATACGGTAATGTTATCGATACGAGGAAGCAGTGTGCGACTAAACGCGGCTGAGGTTTTCCATTTACCTGCAACGTGGTGGTGAGGTGGTGGTGAGGTGGTGGTGGCCGAGGGCGTTGGCTGTATTTTGGATTGGGACTGCGGTCCGGCGGCCAGTTCGAATCGCCCCTTGTCACAAGCTATGGCGGTTAGGCAACAGGTACCTACCTAACAGCTTTGAGCGAATGTTCGAATCAAAATCTGATCCTACTAAGGGGGCACAGACTACAGCCCTAGCCTGTGAATATTTACTTCTTTAACCAGCTAATGAGCGTAGTACCTACGAACGTAGTATTAATCTCATGAGCGGTATCACTCTCTATGTCGGTCTTTCCGTAAAAAGCGTGAGAGCAAAAAAAAAAGGAAAAAAACGCTGCGGAGTCGTTGTCACTTCTATCGGACATACCTACAGAAATGATGCTGTTCATTTATTGTTTCTTTCATGCGCAATAATTGAAATAGTTATTTTAGATGGTTTCCACAAATTTTGGCCCCCAAAGCACGCACGACGCCCCTTCCCCCCCCCCCCCCCCCCACCAAAGCAATGTCCGTTCACCGTCCGCCGTATCATGCATAACTACTCCATTTTCTGTTTAAAAAATTCGTTTTTTCGCACACGAAACTTTGCAGCCCGAACGGAATATAACCACGGGTGTTAGGTATGGGTGAAAAATGAGTTTAAAAATAGGGTTTTTTGGTGTTTTAGTGAAATCAGCTTTTGATGTGTCTTTTTCCATGTTTTTTAGGGCGAGAAGACTATGAAGTCGATTTTGACCAAAGAGTGAGCAATTGTGGTTGTAACGAAGGTTCAGCTCCCAAAATTCATTTTTTATGAGTCAAAAACCTGGGATATTGTCTGAAATCACCATCAATCACAATAACCTCCAATTTGTATAATAACACTAGAAAAACTGTCAACAGGTGAATCAAGACAATTAAATGGCACTATCAGTGATCAAAGATAATTTGAAAAAAACAAACAAAAAAATTTTGTGGGCCAGAATTGGTGGAAATCATCAGAAATTGCTATTTCAAGTATTGCACATGAAAGAAACAAAAAATGAACAACAAACATTTGTGTAGGTATGCCCAATAGAATAATAAACCCATGTGACAAGGACTTTGCAGCGCTTTTCTTTCTACTTCCCAAATAAAGGAAATACTTAGATAGGGTATCCATTCACTGTCAAAGGGACTGTTTACATGTACTGGGTGTCCAAAGTTTAATGGACCAGCATGTTATTTCCCTTTATATTCGGCTCGTGGAACGGGGCGACGCGTATAAAAATTATACGTGATCATATCGTCGGCACCACGCCTCTCACCAGCCTGCAAATTCATAGTTCCGAGAAAATTTCGTTCAAGGGTTTTGCTACAACAAAGGTAAACGCACACACAAACACGTACCTATAGATTTGGACGGAATGATATTTTTGAACTAAAGCCGATAACAATTATTAAGGCATTAGTCTGGAGGGAAATTTCGAAAGTAAAATTTTGAACGAATCTATAGCTGTCTCCTATAGGAAGCAAAATTATATTATCCTGTGGTGGAAAATATGTCCTTAATAGTGCAACTGAGGAAATCGTCACTTTGACAGTCACTGTAGTCCCAAATTTAATCTATCAAATATCTGATACTGATAGACCATCTGGCGCCCAACCCGCATGATCCCTGAAAATGCCAGCTAATTCGCATTTAAACTGAGCAAGTTCGGCGTGTGGCAAGGATTTGGGCCGGCTCCGAACCGAATTTGTTCAAGTCGCAAGTTTTGTTTTCCTTTTTAGTCCAGTCACGAGAGGAAGTCCACCTTGCGTTTTGCGCAGGAAATGAATTTATTTTTTGTGTCCTCATGCATGTTTAGATGTCAAATCCAAGTTTTCGACTTCCAAAACAGGGCGGGGAAGGGCTAGAAACCACGATGTTTTTGCACTTTTTGGGGCTTTTCGCTCATAACTTGGAAACGGCTGCGCATATCGGAAAAATGGACCTATTCAAAATTAAGAGCACAAAATGCGCTTCAAAATGCACTTGTAAAAAGTGTTTCTACTCGGTTCTACAGAACTTGGAAATCCCAAATGGAGGAAACAAGTTTTTAAAGATTTTGATTATTGAAATCGTTCGTTATGTCGTACTAAGTCCCAGATTGCTTTTAGAGGGGTGTGGTGAGGGGGTTGTTGAGGGGGGGGGGGCTAGTTGCGGCACAAATATTGCAGCATAAGATGCAGTCCATTCAACACTTTTTGGGGACAGTTAATGGGGAGGTTCATTGATTTTATATCAGTGACTGATTGATTCGTTAATTGATAATAATCAAGGCTAATGTAACTGTTGTACGTATTTACATCAGAGGGCAGAAAAAGCTTTAAAAAAAACATTCTAGGAAAGAAGTAAGAAACAATTGCATATATTTACAGATTTAAAAAAATAAATAAATGTAGCGAATGCTAGAAAATGAAATTATACACTCCATCTATAAAATTAGTTTAAAAAAATCGAAATACAAATTTTGTTTGGTCCATATTTTCCCTCTATCAGTTGAAAACCTGAAAACCACGTTATGAAATTAATTGATCTTATTACATAAATGTTACAATAGATTTTAATAAACTTGGAAGGTAAGTAAGGAAGTTGATGTAATGTAAACATCATCAACGAGACCCATGACATATTTTTGGGGTAAGACTCACCAGAGCGTTCCAGGTAAGGAGCATTGCTGGAAGCGATGGGCTGGAAGTAGGACAGAGGCAGCTGGGAGCAGCAACTTCCACTTCAGTATCTGAATAAAAATCAATACAAGCAAACATTAGCTATACGCTAGCTAACTTAGAAAACTGTAAATAAGTCAGAGTAGTTGAAGAGAGAAAATTCATTAGTCTTTATTGAGGTTTAGGGTCTCACCTTGATGTTCGCTTGTTCCTTGCTTTCTTAGCAGTGGACGGGCCAGGCTCAGGGGACGCTGATGAGGGGGCCTGGAGTTGCGCTTGATCCTCGGGATCATCGATCGTCTCGATCAACAACGAGTAGAGGAAGGAAGCTGTTCTTGTTTTTGCTGTAATTCAAATAACTACAAATTTTTCCCTCCATATTTCCAAGTTACCTTTCTTATGGGTATTATCAGAACTTCTAGGAACTTCCGCAACGTAGCTGGTATAACTGATTGTACACCAGAGAGATCGCGGCGGGCGTCTGTTATCTCGAATGCTGTCAGCGTTATTTTCCCGTAATAGTGCGAGACAAGGGCCGTGCCCAACAAAATCTTTTGCTTTTCGAATCGCAAAAACTATCAAAGGAAAGATGAAATGGCATTTCATTTACTCCCAGCAGACACAGAACTTCTTGGACTATCTGAAGAGGAAAATAAATGAACGATTTTTCTAAAATTCGTATACTAAAAATTTTGGACCCATAAATTGTAATCGCGTATTTTTTCGTCGATAATTCGCTATACCTCAGTTCGATTGAAAACGTAGAAGAGTTCGTTTGCCCAAATGTTGTCATTGCGAGATACGGATTTCTTTCTTAGGACGGCAGTGTACTCGGAACGGGTATACTCGTACATATATGGAAGTATCATCTCCACCAGTGGAGGTTGTTGACAAGTAGTGTTGCCGCAGGCGGACGGACCGGCGGCGGAAGAACGTCAGAGGCCAGCGAGGCCGGAGAGGAAGTTCACAATCAGCTTCTACAAAGGACCACTCACTTTGCCCCCCCCCCCCCTCCCCACTTCATCCACTTCGTCCATTATGTCTCCACTCAGTTCTCGTCTTTGCCTCTGGGGAACTGAGTCTTTTTTGGAAAATAGACTCTCCTATGATTAAAATACTATGTCGCTAACCATATTGGTCTGACTTTGGGGGGATCTTCTCGGCTACTCCAACAACTCTTCTTGGACCGGGTACCAATTGTGCACACTAGTCCGCGGTAGACGATACATCATACATGACAGTGTTTTTATTATCGATTAAATCAGCAAAAAAACACACGCATCAAATTTTTCCAAAATGGGACCTTACTTATTTTCTGTACCTACCGATGGATAATCACTTATTTCTAGATCACTGTTCTGTATGCAATAGGTACTCTCGAAATACCAGTAATTATAAAGATATATGATAGAACGGCCTTCATGAGCTGAAATATTGAGGTTATGTGCGGATTGGTATATAGGTACACATTAAAAAAGGTTTATGAAATGTGCAATATACATAGCTGTGAGTTTCGTCTGAAAATCACAAATGTAATTGGTAGTTACGAAATGGCCCTTTGGATAGTAAAAAGGGATTTCAAAAAAATATACACTTATGCAGATGGTGCCAAAGAAAAATATAAACTTATGATTCAATTCCAAAAACATTCATGTCGGATTTACTAGGTAGTATAACAACAAAATAATTTCAATGGAACAGTTTATTAGAGAGTTATCTGCATTTCATGTGGCACAGACGCATAACAAAGGAATGATGACATTTTTCCAAATTTTGCTTTAGGTGTTTACTTGAAGAATGGGAGGCAATAACCCAAGAAGAAATTTCGTCAGTAATATTGAGTCTATGCCAAGACGGATCCGGGCATTGCGAACTGCAAGGGGGCGGCAACACTCATTACTGAGTTGAGTACCTACCTGTAGAACCTTTTTTATTAAGAGGGGGAAAAAACGCAAACTAGTGGACTACTTGACTACTAGTGGTCTTCTTTTTTCAAATTCTTCAGAATGAGACAAGCTTTCCAATGAGCTATACATTTTTGAAATTCGTCCGGCAGGATCACTTGTATTGCTTTCATTGTTTCTTTGAATGAGCAAAATCAAAATTTGTCACGAAAATTATTCGTTGGCCAATTTTGATTGGTGGTTTGTATTGATCTGGAAGTGCTCTTGAATTCTTCCTTTGAATGTATATTTTCCAAGAATAACAAATATAACTTGAAAAGAAATATTTTCTGGCTCACGAGTCGCAGATTTGAGACAGTGTTTTGCTTCCTCACTACCGAAGGTAGGGAAGCTTTGTATTCGCGCAAGAGTCGAAAAATTTATGTCCTCCTTAACGAAAATTTCCACTCGCATTTTACGTTTCATACATCAAGGAACATATTTTCTTCCATGTCTGTCTGTATGTCTGTGGTCGATTTCTTGTCCGGGGCGAAACTATACGAAATAATGGTCGTAATGAGTTTACATTTGGAGAGTAGGTGCGGGTTTGGCGAAAGATGGTCCCATATAAAATTCATTAAGAAAGTATTGTAACTTTCGTCTGCGCATGCGCATACTTGAAATCCTTGTAACGCTCATAACTACCCTGGAACGTCGAAAAGAGCTGAAATTTAGAGGGTAGATGCAGAATGGTACCAATGGTTCCATATCGATTTCATTGAATTCGGACTGTAAAATTCGGATGCGCATGCGCAAACGCGCAATTTTTGCCGTGTTACATAGGTGAGGAAGCTATACTGCCTACCCGGCTTGGCCTACCAGGCTTATTTCGACGGGGATCCTTTAATTCTGTGCAGGTGTATTTATGATGGCCACAAGGTATTTGTGCCACAGACACCGTAATGTATTTGCTGTGTGCTGAAACGAAAAGCAAAATACGAATGGAAATTTTAATGTTGGAGGGCAAATTGTTTCATTACCTGCACAATACTAGACTTAACCTTCGGTATAGTGGAGGCAAAATTGAACGAATATTTTTATTAAAATGGAACCAGACTTTTGGGTCCATATCCAGGCCACAATTTTCAATCTATTCTATGCATTTCCAATCAACATACATAGATTTAGGGCCAGTTGATCAACCTACTCCGTGAATGCATGTTGAAATGTGTAATGAAGGGAGTGTAGAGAATTCACGTTGGCAATAAAGATAATAAAATTGGCATTTATTTGTATTTGTAAAATCGCAATTTTTCTTGTTCCACTTTAGATGTATGACCTAATCCAGTTTAGATGAGGCATAATCAAGGATGAATGAAATACACGCAGACGTCAAATGCCTGATATCATCCCTTACTTGGACATCTGTTGGTTGCATTCACGAGAATTCCAGTGAGCGAATTTTAATGGCTACCTACCGTACGCGCTAACAGGGCCCCAACCGATAAAATTAGCATTTGTGGAGCTTGTAAAGTAAAAACTCAAAAGTTTATTTGGTCAGTTAATTCTCGTTTTATTAGACACCGAATTTGATTGCCTCCAATATTTATTTAGATGCATTTTGTGAATTGAGCTTTTCTTCTTTCGTTCACCTTGAACAAAAATGGCATTTCGCCCGCCAAAACACTCTCTCTTGGATGTGCATATATAGAAACCTGTTCCCTCCCCCTTTGTTGGATATGTGAATAAAAACCTCCCCCCCCCCCCCCTTGCTTTTTGCGCGAAAACCCCCAAGGCGAAAAGCCCCCGCCAATCAGCGTTGAACGAAATTTCGAGGTTTTGGTTTCTATACACCAATCCAACAGAAGGGAAAGGAACAGGTTTCTATATGCACATCCATGATCGAAGTGCGAAGCACCGAGCATGCTGCCTACTTCGGCGGCAAAATGGATGTCAACCCTTTTTCCGGCTGAGGAGGTCTTGTTGGTGGGTAAATTTTTACGACAGAGTTGTTTTGGCGGGGGGGGGGGGGGGGGGGGGGGAGGGTATAATTTACGCCTTATCACACTTCCATTCTCAAAAAACAAATCAATAAAAATTGAAAAATCAATTAAAAAATTCACAAAAAGGGGTAATTTGGGTTTGTGGGTTAATAATCACAAAACTTCAATAGCTAATTCAAGTACGTAGAGGTTGTATGTAAAAACTGAATTGGATGAGTGCCAGCCAAAGGTAGTAACGGTGCAAAAATAAAAAGAACATCCGGGGTAGTCTGATTCCTTGATGTTGTGTAATCAGAAAATAATAGCCTGTGTTGCAAAATCTGTAATGGTGAATCGCTGAAATAGGGATTATACAGAGGTGCTTAAAACTTCCTATGTCTGGAAGTTCATTTAGATCCGTTAAACCTCTGTCATTTAACATGATCAATCTGGAGGCAACCCACGCCATTATGCAGAAGGGATTCCTTGAACACATTGCCTACTTGGCTTGTTCCAGCTGTTATATCCAACACTCAAACAAACGTGGAATAAACATCCCATCCCGACATATCAGTATCACCCCGGTGACGGCTACGGAGGGTAACAGAACAGGTTATTTATTACACCCAGTTAAAACAGTGTTCATGTCATTTGCATTTATAATTTTCGCGCATTTTCAACGAAAATTAAGGTATTGCAATGGGACCAGAATGTTCAGAATATGAATTTTTGAATTTTTTTAATATGCAAATCCGTTTCAGAGCATCCCGAAATCATCCCTAGATTTTAACAAAATGGTATATATATATATATATATATATATATATATATATATATATATACAAACTTGAAAACGGGAAAACACTCTTGGTGATATAATATATGAATTTTGGTGACAGATGGTAGACAATATTAAGGATTAACAGATAAAAAGCTTACAATAATTATTGTAGAGGGAATATTTCGCCTGCGGCGCCTTCGGGCTAAGCGATTGAGCCGAAGATGCCGCAGGCATATATGGACTATGGCTTCCGCTTTTCCGTCTTCTCACGACCAGTCATCAGTTTTCACATTAGCACCATTCAACTCTTGTAAGTAGTAACTTTAATCCACCATGTCAGTAGTTTTTAGAGCAGTCAAGTTTAGTCAATCATGTCAGTAGTATTTAATTCGAATTTGATGAATCGTGTAAATAGTAGGTACCCAGTAATACCTGCCATAGTCCATACATTCAGTGAAGCCATTAGTACATTCAATCAATATTCAAAAATAGTCAATCATGTCAATATTACTTACATAACATTGTAAGTATCTTGCATATCTACCTAGTTTTAACATAATGTTTTTATATTATTTCAATTTGATTCCATGATGATAAAGGCATACACCTTTGAAACGTCGGAAATACGAATTTTTATTTCGACCGCACCTCAACAGTTGGAGACAAGGAACCTTCCTGTCCTAAATTATATATACATATATACAGGGTGTCAGGGTTAAGGTCGTACCACCGGCCAGGAGTCGGTTCTAAAACTAATTTCTGATAAAAAGTTTCCCATAACATTTTTTTTTGCCGCTTAAAATCCGTGTTTTTTCACTTTTAAGATTTCGCTAAAATGATCATAACCCGCTTGATTTAAGGACTAAAACCAAATTTGATTACACCATCGGAAAGAACATTAAATTTCCTATTTTCTTGAAGCCAAATCAGTTTTTTAAAAGAGAATTCAATGGGTGAAAAATAAACCTAAAAACGCTGCAAATCCCTGCACAACGGTTTATTATTTTGTACAGAATACCTTTCTGTTACAGATCACAGCTCTCTGTATAGATAATCCGTCTATAATAATATAATATAATATGTAATATTCTACACATATTATGTAGATCGCGGACTCTCCGTAGGATTGTACCTAACCCCGTACTCGTTACTAGGTACCTACCTAAACCGTTGTGTAATAATTTACCTGTATAGGTTCCCCTTCTACGTAGATAGAATAATGAACCGTTGTGTAATAATTTGCCCATCAATAATACTTCAACGGTTGTTCAAGTTGCAAAAGTACCTATCAACAAAATCCAGCCCCTTCTTGGCAGATGAGCCGTTGTGTAATAATTTACCGTTGTGTAATAATTTACCGTGGTGTAACAATTTACCTTTGTGCAATAATTTGCCGTTGTGTAATAATTTGCCATTGTGTAATAATTTGCCCATCAATAATACTTCAACGGTTGTTCAAGTTTCAAAAGTACCTATCCAGAAAATCCAACCCCTTCTGGGTATATGAGCCGTTGTGTAATAATTTACCGTTGTGTAATAATTTTCCATTGTGTAATAATTTACCCATCAATAATACTTCAACGGTTGTTCAAGTTGCAAAAGTACCTATCAAAAAAATCCAGCCCCTTCTGGGTAGTTGAGCCGTTGTGTAATTATTTACCGTTGTGTAATAATTTGCCGTGGTGTCATAATTTACCGTTGTGTAATAATTCACCGTTGTGTAATAATTTGCCGGTGTGTAATAATTTGCCATTGTTTAATAATTTACCCATCAATAATACTTCAACGTTTGTTTAAGTTTCAGAAGTACCTACCAACAAAATCCAATAGTCCATCACTTGCCAAATGAAATAATTATCGTAGAACAAACAACTCGACTTCATACAGCCATCCTTGATTACAATCAGGTGCTCCTTAGTGATGAAATCCCGGCCGGATTTATACCGTTTGATTCACGATCGTGTTGACGAAGCTTTTTGGTGCACACGAACGGCTGGACGTACAGTGCTCCGGGTGGTCTTAAAAAATTTTTTAGCTCAAGACAAATTTAATATCGTAAAAAAAAAACCATACCCTTCAATCTAAAGTTTTCGAGCTACGGCGTTCTGAAAATTTCAACCCCTATTTTGAACCCCTTAGAGATGACTGACAGTAACGTCGAGCTTCGAGGACCAACTAGACCCCAAACGGAACCTATAACCCGAATTTCATCAATTTTCTTTGATGGTAACTAAGAAAAGTGGCCCGTACGGCGTACGGCGTACGGCGGACAGACAGAAATATTTTTATTGCAGTTTCGGATTCTACATACCTTGAAACGTAAACCATCAAAATTTGAGGGGGGGTAAGAATTTTGTTTTCTTGCTCGATTCCAATGGTTCATTATTGAAAATAATAAACCAAAATCACTTTGTAAAATCTTGGAAATTTTCAGCATTTGAAAATTTCCAATGCTTTGAAGAATTACTTTCGTGGGTCTTAGTGATTCTACCCTTTTCTTCTCACTGTAACCCTAAAAGTTGGCCCAGAAGCTCATGTTTGAATAAATAAAACTGTATTAGGTACTTCGTATGTAAAAAAATTGAAAATAATAAATACTTGAAAATTAAATTTATCTGGAGGATCTGCATAGCAGCTTTTCGAAATGCCGTCCATTTTGGTCTAAGCAAAAACGGCTCCTATGTCGAATCGCATCACCTGCTCGCTCCAGCACATGTGAATTCTGTCGGATTGTATCGCTGCAGAGGTGGATTCTCTCCACTAAATCTTCTCGAGTTTCTGGTAGAACTTCGTAAATTTTCGAATTAAAATGGAGGAAATTTCGAAAACCAGCTATGAAGAACTTCCAGACCAATTTTGTTTTCAAGCATTTATTATTTTTAATTTTTTAAATACGAAGTAAGTGCCTAATACAGTTTTATATCATTCAAACTTCAATTTCTCCAAATCATCTTTGCTTTTCCGTGTTAGAAGTCCCAACCTCTCGAGCCTCTCCAACCAGGAAACATTTCTTGATCCATGAAGCCTACCACGGTTAATCCAAGTTTAACTGCTATGACAACTGCTAAACAATCGAATTTTACGCCTAAAATAGGCCTAATGGGTCAAAAAATCTGTTTTTACCAGGTAGAGGAGTCTCGGAGTGTCACCGCTGACTCAGCGAGAAAAGAATGAAAAGATTGCTGCCTAACTCATTTTATGGTAAAAATTTTTACTGAAAAATCCACTGTTTTGACACGGAAACGAAGATTTTACCCCACCAGTCCACTGTAAAACAATTTTTGATCATACCGTTGGAAAGCGGAGCTTTTGGGCCAACTTTTAGGGTTACAGTAAGAAGAAAAGGATAGAATCACTAAGACCCCACAAACGTTTGAAAAAATTGAAGATTTCCAAGATTTTACAAAGTTTGATTTTCAGGTTTATGTTTCACCCATTGAATTCTCTTTAAAAAACTGATTCGGCTTCAAGGAAACAGGAAATTTAGTTCTATTTCCGATGGTATAATCACATTTGGTTTAGTCCTTAAGTCAAGCGGGTTATGATCATTTTAGTGACTTAAGGTCGAAGACACGAAAAAAATCTTAAAAGTGAAAAAAAACTCGGACATGAAGCGGCGAAAAAACAAAATGTTATAAGAAACTTTTTATCAGAAACTAGTTGTAGAATCGACTCCTGGCCAGTGGTACGACCTTAACCCTGACACCCTGTATATATGTATTATATACGTATATTTACTTTAAAAAATAGTTTTTTACCTCTGGCCAGTAACTCAACTTGGAATTAACACCTATCCACCTATCATACTTACCTTTGGACCACAAATGCACAAGAATAGGACCCAGATCCTGGATAGAACCGTTGTGGGAATTAAAAAACATAGAAACAAGACCAGACTGGTCATTCCTCAATCCTGAATTAAATGTGTTTAAACAATATAGTTGTTTATGTGTCACTCCAGTCGATATCGTCCTTGGGTACGAGATAAAATTCCAAATTTCGCCAAATTGCCAAGCAGAAGGATGAGTTTAAAGGTGAGCAAGTTTCACAAATTTCAAATTGGCGGGGGGGGGGGGGGGTTTGAGTTTTTACGGGTCAAAAATCGGTAAAGACAGAAAAATACCATTTCAGTTGTTTTTCATACAGAATAGGGGTCAACTTTGGATTTTTGGGGGGTCATTGCTACTAAGGGCTAAAATCAATATTATTAATTCACCTGAAGTTGTGCGGGATGGTGATTCACGACGGAGGGATAGTTCGATGATAAAAATATTTCTCAAAAAAGAGTGGGTCAAATTTGACTTTATAAGGGTCAAAAATCGGTAAAAATTGCTAAAATCACGAACAAATTATACAATTTTACGAAAAGTGGTACGCTTCTCCCTATATAATCTTTTTACGCAATTGCACGAATATTTCTTTGATAATTCGCTCTTATAGTCATGCTGCATGACAGGAACTTTTACATACACCAGGCAAGATGTGAAGGTTAGATAGTTGACCCGCAACATGATGTAGCCTATTCGGATTCTGATTTTCGGCAGAGGTGGCAGGAAGGGTGCAGGGACTGCCGATGAGAGGGTCCAGGAATCCAGTGTTCAGCAATCTCCAGCCGTGAATATCAATTCTCCAACATCAGATGACCGGTGAGCTGAGCTATGCCTATCACACTCGCGCTACACGTATGAATTGCTCGTCCCGTCCGCACATTCTCAATGAGCTCGTATTGGAATGTCCGGGAATCCATTGCCAACTCGACTCATTAGATAATTTCTCTTCCGGCTCAACGCCAATGAAGTTTAAGACGGGAAATTTGCATGAGACTGATTTATTTAGAAATACATAAAACGCTAAATGGACTGGAATTGTAATTTGTATTTTGTGGCATGACAACTTGAAAACAATTGCCTACCGTCAACAATACCTCAGGACTCGAGAAGTGTTGGATCGCCAATACAATACTGACCTATTTTACCGAAAATGCAACGAATCGTCGGAAAGATATAATTTCGAGTGTTACCGTATATTTTATTGAATATCACGATGTAAGTACCCACACAGCCTCTCCCCGATGCACCAGCGCCTACTACCTACTGTACACCCCTACAAACGCCTTACACACTAATGTGTTACAAACTACAGTAAACCTTAATAGCCTAATCCTGCAAACTACTACCGCAAACTAACCTTACTAAACCTAAACCAGCAACTGTTCTAAATAGCAAGCCTCTTACAAACCTAATGTCACCTTACTGATCTTTTGTAAACTTAGAAGTGTCATAACCACATATTATTTTGTACTCGTACTAAGCACCATTTTATTTCACATCTTGAAATTTTTGTCAGAACTCCTTGTAACAGTCAACTGTTACTGACTTACTAGAAATAAAGAAACTGAATTGAAATGAAAGTAAGTACCCGGACCTGTAAATTTACAATTCAACGATGTTCAGTTCTATATCTTCTTGTAATTAATGTTTCATGATGAGAAGTCCATCACTAGTAGTACAAAAGCAAATTTTACTAGTCAGCTGATAAAAAGCGTTTCGTATGTAAATGGATTAGCATCATGGGTAAAAGAAAGGTAGGTATGTGCCACGCCAACTTGGCAGACAATTTTTGTTTGCATATAATTGAATAATTTCTATTTTCTCAGTTAAATGACTATTTCTTAAATACTCAGGTGCATTATTAGGTACATTAGTGATATCCTGACGACCGGTCTTGATTAGGTTTGCCTGGCAGGATTTCCGATTTAGGATTTTAGATTATTGGATGTGTTGAAAACACGTTTTGGGTAACGTATAATGAGTATGAGTCTACACTTCAGGTGAAAACTCAAATGGTTTGTGAAGTAGATTGTTCAGTGAAAACTCAAACCACCTTTCTTAATAGTTAGGTTGATTCATTTGTGAGATATAATAAATCAAATCACCATTTGTGTTCAATGACATTTGGGCGATGTGTATTACGTTGTTTATTGATAATCTCACCCATTTCATCTTACTCGTTTTGGTTTATTACCTATTCTGTGAATAAGGCACCTGTATTCGCTCAGCAAAAACAAATGTTTTGAATTCCCCCTCAAAATGTATTCTTTTACGTTTCAAGGAGGGTGGATTCCTAAAATGCGACGTCCGTCCGTCGTATCATTCATATCTGCGTTGATTTTCGGTCTAAAAAATTCGTTCTTGCGCACACAAAAGAACGCACATTTGGGCCTAGTTATGCCCCGAGATTTTGCAGCCCGATCGGAATACACCCAACGGTGTTCTAGTTGAAAACGCTGCAAATAATTACACAACGGTTTATTATTTACCTGTATAGATGCACCTTCTGCGTAGATCACTGTGGTCAACACCTACCCTCGTAATTCCCCAAAGAAAGCCCTAAATCGAGTACTGGAGCCGGCCCGGGAACTACAGTTTCATAAAAATGCGTGTCATTCAATCATTCAATCATTCAATCATGATTATTTTTTGTTATTCATGAAGCATAACGTTTGTTCAAGTTACGAAAGTAGATCAACAAAATCCAAAACAGCAATCATTTTTCAAATGAAATAATATCAGAGAACAAACAACTCGATTTAACACAGCCATATATATTATAATCAGGTGTTCGCTGGCAATGATATCTGGGCCGGACTTATGCAGTTTTATTCACGATCATGTTGAAGAAGCTTTTAGGTGCAAACAAATGGCTGGAAGTACTCCGGGTGGTCTCAAAAAATTCTCTAGTTCGAGATTAACTTAAAAACGTTTAAAAAAACTAAACCTTTCTATTGAACGTTTTCGAGCTACGGCGTTTTGAAAATTTCAACCCCCCTATTGTTGTGACTGGCAGTAACGCCGAGCTTCGCGGACCAACTAGACCCCAAATGGGACCTACACACCCAGTTTCATTAATTTTGGTTCATGTGTAACTAAGGAAAGTGCGAAGTACGGCGGACGGATAGAAAATTTTTAATTCCATTTTCTGATTCTGCGTACCTTGAAACAGAAACAATCAAATTTTGAGGAGAAGAGGGGTTAAATTTATTTTTCATGATCGACTGCAAAAGTTCATTATTGAAAATAATAAACAAAAACAGAACTAAGTAGGTTGTACCACTCCGAGATAAGTTCAGCTTGGGAGCGTGCAAACTGGATAATCTTTTATTGAAAGTTCTCTGAATCATTGAAAAATATATAGAAACAATGTTTTTGCAAAATCAATGAGAGACCGATTGAGTATGAGAGCGAAGTCTGCGTACTTGGGAATCCTCAGACGACGGTTATGGCAATGAATCGCCGTGGAAGGTAGTCCACTATCATACTTCTTCATATTAGTATCCACACACTTCATATTAGTATGAATGATGCAACCAACTTTATGACAAACTTTCATAGAACATACACCAGAAATGGGAGGACAGATCAGATTCAAATATCGAAGCACGGCACAAGCGTATTTTGTGTGTAATATATTCATTTGTGAAAATAATCAATGAATAATTTATTATTTGAATGATTGTTTTTAGGTATATAATATGTTTGGGCAGTAGGTAGGGGTTTCAGAAATTGAATAAACCAATTAACCTATCCCAAAGTTGAAAATATATTCGAGTAATAGTTTCGATAATACAAACCTAAAGGAGCTCCTTCACTAAAATAAGAATAACTATAGTAAGAGTGGTAAATAAAAATAATTTAAAACTTCGATCAATTGGCCTACAAGTAAATTGAAAGTTCTGACCAGATTGTCCGGTGGGTAATAAGGAGTCCTCGTGGCTGTAGATTACTTATTCTTGCTGATCTGCAGAACCCCAAGGAGAAGCCAGCACCTTCAGTCGAAGATATCTTCCACAAGGTCCCGTAGAAGTCGGTGATGCTCCTGGTGGGCGGATTGGTGAAGCGGCTGAAGCCACAACTTCGAATGGATATATGTCGGGCTGAGAGAATAAGGGCTGCCTCTGAAGCCTCGAGCTGTGTTACATAAAAATTTATGTTTGAAGAAGAAAGAAAAAAATGAATGTGTTGAGGTGGTTGAGAAGCTGCTGGCTGGATCTGGACCTGATACTCACATTCAGCAGGAGATAGTGTCGCAAACGTGAGTTATAGAAGAATCCAGAGAAGGTGAATTGAAGGGGCAGGATGCTGATGACCTGATGCCTCCTGGAAAATGGCGTCGCTTGGGAAAAGGTCGGAAAACGGGCGACGTGGTTGCTTTGGAGAAGCAGATGAGGAACTGATGTGCGGAAAGACGAAGGCTGGCTTGGTGGATCCCCACTACACTTCTGCACTCGCGGCACAATATTTAGGTTCACAGTTCGATATTGATATGCCTACCTAATGGGTCCAGGAGCCTGGACATGCTCGCCCCCTAAATTTGCAAAGCAAATTTCAAAAATAATTAAGGGATGGATGCTAAGGATCATTAGGATGGGCTGGGATTTTTAGAGGAAGAAGTGGAATGAGGTTTGCCACTGATCTCTTGTACATCGCTGAAGGTGTTCTGAGTGTCACCACTCTGACAATGCCATCTGAACCTGGATGGACGCTGGAGACCCTTGCAGTTGGCCACTCAAGCTGAGGAGCTGATGGGTCCTTGATGAGAACTAGGTCACCAACTTCCAGGTTTTCTGAGGGTTTTCTCCACTTGCTGCGAGCTTGGAGCGTGGAAACGTATTCCAGGTGCCATCTCTGCCAGACCTGGTCAGACATCTTCTTCATGAGCTGCCATCGGTCTAGGCAGTTGTCAGCCACATCGAGAAGTGTTGGTTCAGGATTGACTGTAAGTGGCCCTCCTATAAGAAAATGGCCAGGAGAAAGGAATTCGAACTCGGATGGATCGGAAGATAAAGGGCACAGTGGCCGTGAATTTAAAATTGCTTCGATTCTGCAGAGTAGCGTTGTGAGTTCTTCAAATGTGAGTGGAACGTTTCCAGCAGCCAGATATAAATGTCGCTTAACTGCCTTTACTCCTGCCTCCCATAATCCTCCGAAATGAGGGGAGTACGGAGGGTTAAAATGCCACTTCACGCCACGGGAGGAGCTTGCAGTGTCGATTTCCCTTTTCGTTTGTTCATCATTGAACCACTGTGTTAATTCCTGAAGTTTTTTACAGGCGCCCTTGAAATTGGAACCGCAGTCCGAATACACCTCTGATGGGAGTCCTCTTCTGGATATGAAACGGGAGAATGATGCCAGAAAGCTTGGCGTTGAAAGATCCGAAACAGTTTCCAGGTGTAAGGCCTTTGTCGTCATGCAGACGTATAAACACAAGTAAGATTTGCTGAGGGGAGCCTTTCGTCGGCGAGATTCTCTAGTTATGAATGGCCCAGCGAAGTCAACTCCTGTGTGCAAGAAGGCTCTACCACCTTGGAGTCTGTAGGTAGGAAGATCACCCATAAGAGGTGGAATCGATTTTGCCTTAGCTTTATAGCATTTCAAGCACAGGAACAATCTTTGACGAATAAGACGACGTGAAGCTGGAATCCAAAATTTGGTCTGAAGAAGGGCCTGATTTAGATTTGGACCTGGATGCAAGAAAAGGGTATGGTAATAATCCACCAGAAGATTCGTGAAGTGAGATTTATTCGGCAAGAGAATTGGATACTTTCGGTTTTCGGGAATGTTGGATTTAGACAGGCGACCTCCAACTCGTGCTATTCCCGATCCGTCTATGTACGGTTTCAGACCTGAAAATTTCTCTTCAAGATACAATAATTTAGGATTCGATCCTCTGAAGAAATGGAGTCGTTGTATCAACTTGATACAATTCATTTCGGCCTTTTGGAGTTCAGATTGTTTCAGAACACCAGTGCGTAGTGATTGCTTATTCTTTCGATTGTGCATTGCTCTCAGAAGAATAGCTGCAACTCGAATGAGTTTGCTGTATGAGGACACCCTTGAAATCCAGTTTAGAAACTCGTGACTGCCAGGTTTTGTCGATATTAGAACTGAAGTTAAAATAGGCTTCAATTCTGGAATTTCTTCGTCGATCTTCGAAATATAGTTCGGCCATTCATTTTCAGGCAACGTTAGCCAAGATGGACCTGACCACCACAGGGTATTGTCAAGAAGTTCAGCTGGAAGTGATCCTCTCGATCCTATGTCACTTGGGTTGTGTCTGGAATCGACATGGCTCCAAGATGAGATATTTGTAAGTTCAGCTATTTGTCCAATCCTATTGGCAACGAAGGTCTTCAACCTATACGTTGGAGTTTTCAACCAACTGAGAACTATAGTGGAGTCCGAAAAGAATCGATTTGTATAAGTGGATGGGGGTAGAGTCGATAGAAACCCACGAATTGATTTATACAATTTCGCCAACAACAATGCTCCACAGAGTTCTAGTCTTGGTATCGATATCGATTTGATTGGAGCCAACTTTGTTTTTGATGTTAATAAAGTGGACTGTGTTACAAAGGGTGTGATAACTCTTATGTATAGAGCGGCGCAGTATCCCTTTTGTGAAGCATCTGCAAATCCAATGATTTGATATTCATTAGGTTCATTGGAGAAGGCAAACCGCTGAATTTTTATTTGAGACAATAGTTCTAATTGTTGAACTATCTTATTCCAGTCATTGGTTAGATCATTAGAAACTGGATCATCCCACCCAAGCTTGAGCTTCCATAGTTCTTGGATAAAACCTTTCATCAGAAAGGTACAGGGTGCAATAAACCCAAGCGGGTCAAATATTCTTGCAACAGTCGATAGAATGGCGCGTTTAGAGACAGTTGAAGTGGGCGGTTCCATTTGATACGAAAATGAATCATTGACTGGATCCCACTTAAGGCCTAAAACCTTGATAGTTGCTTCATTATTTGACCAGGTAACTGAATTTTTATGTGTAGCGTCTGAAGATCCATCAGAAATTGTTTCCAATACAGCTGAATTGTTGCTGGCCCATTTGCTAAGGGCGAATCCACCCCGGCGCATGAGTTCAATTATTTCGCTCTGCAACGCTAGAGCTTCCGGAACAGTTGCAGCACCAGTAGCCAAATCGTCAACGAAAATATCTCTCGATAATACTTGAGCAGCAAGAGGGAATTCAGATCTTTCATCATTAACTAATTGTTGTAGAGTTCTGAGGGCTAGAAACGGTGCACATGATAAGCCGTAGGTGACTGTACAAAGCTCGTAAGTTTGAATTGCATCGGAAGTATCGAAACGCCACAATATATGTTGATAAGCTCGATCGCTGGAGTGTACGAGAATCTGCCGATACATTTTTACGGCATCAGCCACAAACACTATAGCATGTCGACGGAAGTTTAGTAATACATCCCGTATATCGGTTTGCAACGGTGGGCCAGTAAGTAGTGAATCATTCAGAGAACCATTACGAGTTTTGACGGATCCGTCAAAAACAACCCTCAGCTTTACTTCACCTCTATCTTCTTTCGTGACGCAATGATGAGGAATCACAAATTTGGAATGCTTGAAAGTTTTCTGCATATGGCCAAGTTGAATATATTCGGCGATGAATTTATGATATTCCAATCTCAGAGATGGGTTACGCTTCAATTTGGACTCTAGATTTTCAAATCTACGTTTCGCTATGGAGTAGGAAGTTGGAAACTCGACATTCGAATCCTTGAACGGTAGTCTAACAACATAACGTCCATTTTCTAAACGATAGTAGCTCTTAGCAAAAAATTCTTCTGCCTCAACATGTTCGGGATTTTGAATTCTTGCATGAGATGCGGGTTCCTCTAACTCCCAAAATTTTGATAATTCGAAATTAAGATTATCATCCTGAGCCTTGGGCGAAAATAAGCAAACGGAACTGAATAAGTTTGTACTAAGGGAAGGTTCTACATAACGACCCATAACGATGCGACCAAAGGCAGAGTCGAAAAGTTTGGGCAAATCATCACGAACCGACGTCATCTCCCCATTCATAACGTCGCCATATAAATCCGCTCCTAGAAGGAAGTCGATCGAAGATGGTTCCCAAAATTTCGGATCAGCTAGCTCGAATCCTACGAAATGGCGCCAAACGTCATACGGAACAGATGAGGTAGGTAGATGATTCGTTATATTGGAGACTACGACAGCATCTGTTGTGAAAACATCAGATAAATCCCTAGAACGAAGCACACAAGCCGTTGTACCTTTGGCACCGTCAAACAATGATCCACCAAGTGATGATATTTTGCGTTCACTTCGGAGCACACTTAGACCCAGTTTATTAACACAACGTGTTGTTATAAATGATTGTTGACTTCCTGAATCAACTGCGATTCTGAAACGTTGAATCTGACCTCTGAAGTCAACAAAATTGGCCCAAGCAGTGCCGAGAATCACTTGAACGTTTGAAGTATTCGGACACGCTGAGACATGGTGACACTGAACTGAGGATTCATTGTTGGATGACCTTGACGAATTTGGTGTATTTTGTGATTCGTTTGATGTAGATTGAGTACCAGATCCTTTAGAATGAAAGTGTAATAATGTGTTATGTCGCTGTGGGCAAAATCTACAATGCCACTTTGATCGACAATTTGACGTGAAATGCTGAGAATTCAAACAGTTTTTGCATCCTTGCCAATTCCTCAATTTATTAGAACGCTCTTGAGGCGTCAACTTATAAAAATCTGAACAATTATGTACAGTATGTGAATCGCCACAAATAGGGCATCTTGAAGTGGACGATTTCGAATCACCCTTGCCTTCACTAGTCAATAATGTTGTTTTTTGTTTTAAATAATTTGAGTTCTTAAATGATTTCCCCTTGTTATGAAAGTCCTTACTCTTGTTTTCTGTGGAATTTGTCGGATTTTCACATTCTATGTTACCTTCCGATAATTGAAGAGCTACACATTTGTCACGAACAAATTTCACTAAATTCGTGAAAGTAGGGAAATCTACATTTTTGTTAGCGAACTCAAATTGTTCCCTCGTGTGGGAATCTAAATTCCTAAATGCTAGGAAAAATAGAACAAATTCTGATAAATCAGTTATATTTAGTAGTTTCAATGCAGATATCGAATCAGTCACGCTGGACAAATATCGCAGCAAATCCTTGGTATTTGGTTTTCCCTAATGTGGTTTAAATTGAAGAACTTGATTCAGATATGAATTTGCTAATAAACGTTTTTTATCGTACGTGTCTAGAAGAGATTGCCAAGCGAGAGCATAATTACTTTCTTCCAATGCTAAATGACTGATCACTGCGGCTCCGTTCCCTGAGACTGACGATGATAAATAATGGAATTTTTCCATTTTCGAAAGTGTATCATCCTTATTCACTAATGATGAAAACATATCGCGGAATTTCGGCCAAGCAGTATATTGTCCATCGAATTTAGGTAATGAAATCTTGGGTAAATGTGAGCTACGGGTTTCTGATGTTAACGTAATATTACCTGGATTAACAACAGATGTAGTTAAAGGTTTAGCAGCGGCTGCAGTAGCTTCGTCGGCTTCCCTTTTGACGATGATTTCAAAGTTTACGTGACAAAGTTTATAATATCGCTTAGCATTAGTGAATTGCTCTAAATCCTTCTTAGCAGGAAATTCGGCAGATTTTTCGGCAGCAAAATGTTGATCAACCAGTTCATCGTAAGCGGATTCATATTTTTCAAAATATTTTTCAAGTGTGCGAAATAGACCTTTGAAAGTGGGAACTTTGGCAGGATCCTGAATAGCGTTACGACTGCTGTCTACGATGCTTTGAAGTTCGCTGAAAGCATCAGCCATTTTACGTTTCAAGCTTGTGCTCGTGATATCAAATTCAGCAGCCATTATGAAAGATTCGTACAACGGGAATGGATAGGGATCAGAGTGGAAGGATTAGGTAGGTACCTACCAATTTGAGAGTGTTATATAACCAGAACTCTGAGTGGGGTTTCTACGAGTTCAAATCCGATTTCAGTGTACTAATTGCGTACAGTAAATTAAAATTCAATATGACCTTCTAAACCTTGATAAATTTCAACAAAGATTACGATGATTACCAAATTGCAGTAGACTCATATAATCCCAAACCTTGAAATATAGTGAATTTCTAAACCTACCTAGTTTTATGAGGTACCTACATCTTACGAAAGCTCGACCTCGCTTTTTCAATTAATTTAAAAGTTCGTGGAAGCGTGCTTATAGTAGAAATTATGAAAAATGAAAATAATTTATTGCAAGTTGAGTAGCGTGAGGCAAACCCTAACTTCGAAGAAAACTGAGTACGATCGGTAGGTAATAAAATTAATGATAAAATGAATTATTCCTGTAGTGAATTACCACCTTAATCAATAATGAAAAATAAGTTGGGAAAAATTATGTATCTTCACTTAATGTAAGAAACACAGATACTATACATGTTTTAAAACAGAAGGTAGGTACCTATTTCGAAATTAAAATTGTCTCTAACTGCAGGATAAATATGCAGATTATATAATAATACGGATACAAAACCACGCTCTGCTACCAAATGTGTTTGGGCAGTAGGTAGGGGTTTCAGAAATTGAATAAACCAATTAACCTATCCCAAAGTTGAAAATATATTCGAGTAATAGTTTCGATAATACAAACCTAAAGGAGCTCCTTCACTAAAATAAGAATAACTATAGTAAGAGTGGTAAATAAAAATAATTTAAAACTTCGATCAATTGGCCTACAAGTAAATTGAAAGTTCTGACCAGATTGTCCGGTGGGTAATAAGGAGTCCTCGTGGCTGTAGATTACTTATTCTTGCTGATCTGCAGAACCCCAAGGAGAAGCCAGCACCTTCAGTCGAAGATATCTTCCACAAGGTCCCGTAGAAGTCGGTGATGCTCCTGGTGGGCGGATTGGTGAAGCGGCTGAAGCCACAACTTCGAATGGATATATGTCGGGCTGAGAGAATAAGCGCTGCCTCTGAAGCCTCGAGCTGTGTTAGATAAAAATTTATATTTGAAGAAGAAAGAAAAAAATGAATGTGTTGAAGTGGTTGAGAAGCTGCTGGCTGGATCTGGACCTGATACTCACATTCAGCAGGAGATAGTGTCGCAAACGTGAGTTATAGAAGAATCCAGAGAAGGTGAATTGAAGGGGCAGGATGCTGATGACCTGATGCCTCCTGGAAAATGGCGTCGCTTGGGAAAAGGTCGGAAAACGGGCGACGTGGTTGCTTTGGAGAAGCAGATGAGGAACTGATGTGCGGAAAGACGAAGGCTGGCTTGGTGGATCCCCACTACACTTCTGCACTCGCGGCACAATATTTAGGTTCACAGTTCGATATTGATATGCCTACCTAATGGGTCCAGGAGCCTGGACATAATATATTTATTAATTTAAAAAATCTGATATAGAAATCATCGTCACTGGCGGTGACCGCAGATAAAAATCCGCTGAAACGACGTGCTATTGGTTGACTCAAGGGCATTCGATTGACAGGTAGAACTATATTTAATGAAGGTCAAGATTGGAGCTGCACTAAGGAAAAGTACGTAATTAAATGATTAAAGTTAAGATTGATCTTAGTTCTACTTCTAGTGAGGTCTTTACTTACGGCTGTATATACATAAAAAGTCTGGTTATAAAAAGCCAAGATATAAGATTCTTCTTACGAATGTTCGGATATTCCGTTCCTTCCTGTCCAGTCACTTTTTTTTAAATTTTTATACAATTAAATTTTGGCTTCAATATGGAGTGATATGGTAGGTAGTTTGATTGCATAAGATTTGGCGCAGTAAAAGTTTTGTCACCTGAACTCCCCTTTCGCATGGAAGATGGGGAAAAGCCTCGTATTTACTTTTGAGAGATGAACGAGTTTCGTCCGAAAAAATCAAATTTAGCTTCAAACCCTCCTGAACTAATTTGTTTCCGTTTTTGTACCTACGTGGTCGGATATCGTAAAACAAGCATTAATAATAGGTAGGTAATTTAAAAAACCACAGTCATGCAGCATGGCTGTAAGAGCGAATTTTCGAAGTTTTCGGCATCTTCCTCCTCCGCCTAAAATTTTCTGAAAATTAATTTTCGGCCAATGTTTTCCCAACTTGATACCATACAAAATTAAAACAGGAGTAGTTTTACGCAAAGTAAAATTTGGGGTGGAAGGAGGGGGAGGGAGAAATCAAAAATGTTTTGAATACCAGAAGAGTAGGTATTGGATACGTAACAAATTTTTTGTTCCATTTTTTGCCGAGTAACACCTCGGTTTGTAGATTTTCCAACGCTGAACACGATGGTGAAGTCAGAATTGCGATATCCCATTCCGTTATCAGATTAGAGCAGACGAACCAGGAAGAACATCTCAAGAAATAACCACGTTCCTTCATCTTCGAAGTGCTCCAGTTTGAGAATGGAATGAGATATCGCAATTCTGATTTCACCATCGTGTTCAGCGTACAAAAACCTTTAAAATGAGGTGTCACTTGTCAGAATTTTTCATTTTGGGTATTTATGGGTAATTCCCCCCCCCCCCCTAAAACTCCCCAAAACTCCCCCTTAGAGTGACCCGATTCTGCCCATCTTCGAACTTAGCCTGTCGATTGCCAAGACAGATTTTTCGTGCAAATTTGAACTTTTTGTCTCAATTCTTTCGAGAGTTATCGTCAGGAATGACACATACATATATAAATATATAAATATATAAATATATATATAAATATATATAGATATACATATAATTTTTGGTGTCTTTCGGCAGTGAATTCAGGATGGTCTGAAACGGATTTTGGTATAAAAATCTTTCGGAAATTCGAGTTTTAAAAATTTTGGACCGAGAACAATAGCTTCCTTTTCTTCGAAAATTCGCTAAAAGATGTCGTCGGTCCAGTTAGACCGTAACTATGCTGCGCCAAGAAAACCGAAAAACTCGAATGCGACGTAGAACACTCCCCCCACCGTAGCTGAGCCTCCTGAGGGTCTCCGGTGTTGATTTTTCGTACACCCATTCTCGAGGGGCCCCTGAGGACGTGTACCAAATTTCAATCCTCGGGACCATTACGTGCCGGAGTTATGGAAGTTTGAAACTCGAAGATCGAGCTGAAATTTTGCACCCCCCTCTCCTCAATCACCGAATCATCCCCCCCCCCCTCCCGCCAACAAAACCTCCTTCGTACCTCGCTCTTGGCTGTGCATATAGAAACCTGCTCCTTCTCCCTCTGTTGGATGCGTTATAAACTTGTTCCTTCCCCCCAAACCTTGAAATTTCTTTCAACGCTGTTTGGCGGGGGCTTGCCAGTGCAGTAAGCTGGCCGCCAAACAGCGTTGAATTCTTTCATCGCTTGGTGGGAAAAATGGATATTAATCCTTTTTGCGGCTGAGGAGGTGTTCTTGGCGACTGTAGTTATAATTCCGGCTTCTATTAAGAACCGATCGGGTTGAGATTTTTGAACGCTTCCTCGGGGAGCCCCATTGAGCAAGTGTGCGAAATTTCAGCTTTCTAAACCCTCCTCTCTACCTAATCCTAAAAAACTCCCCCCCCCCCCCCCCCCAGGATGGTGATATGGATGATGGGCGACGGTGGGTGGTGGGAGGGGGTAGCAGTTTTTAGGAGTTGGTAGAGAGGAGGGTTTAGAGAGCTGAAATTTCGCACACTTGCTCAATGGGGCTCCCAGAGTAAGCGTTCAAAAATCTCAACCTGATCGGTTCCTAATAGAAGCCGGAATTATAACTGTCGCGCTGCAAATTACGGTCACGAAGAACACCTCCTCAGCCGCAAAAATGATTGATATCTATTTTTCCCACCAAGCCATGACATTTCAACGCTGTTTGGCGGACAGCTTATTGCTCCCCAGGGTGACAAGCCCCTGCCAAACAGCGTTGAAAAAAATTTCAAGTTTGGGTGGGGGGAGGAAGGGAGGAACAAGTGTCTATATAGGCTTCCAACAGAGGGAGAAGGAGCAGGTTTCTACATGCACATCCAAGAGCGAGGTGCTCACTTCGGCGGGCAAAATGGATATCAATCCTTTTTGCTGCTGAGGAGGTTTTGTTGGCGGGTAAATTTTTACAACAGGGTTGTTTTTTTGGGGGGTATTGAAACTACCGAACTGGTCAGTCGATCGTTTTGGTACACAACTTATGCACCCCTCCCCCCACCGAACAAAACCAACCAGTATCTCGCCCGTTATCCTCCTGAAGGAAACACCCTCTTCAACTCCTTTGATCTCCTAATGGGCATTCCACCCTTTTTGTTTCATGTTTTCTGTAATCTCTGCGGTGAACTGGTGTGCCGGAATTTTTCCCAAATCATTGTCATCAAGTCCCAAAACGTGGCCTTCGGTTACATTGATAAGCTTCTCAGGCTCTGAGCCATCGTTGTTTCTCACGGGTCCTCAAAGATGGAGGTGATCGGCCGTCATTTGCAGAACGCTATTGATGCTCATTATCAGTTCGGCATTTTCGATTTTCAATCCTTATACTGCTGGGTACATACTATAGAGTTACGCCTTTTCCCTTAGGAAAATGGGGCAGGTTGCCTTTTTGTTTCAGGTTGTCCACTTCTCGGGCATTCTATTTTGGTTTATTATTTTCAATAATGAACCTTTGGAATCGAGCATGAAAAAAAAAAAGTTTAATCCCCACCCCTCCCAATTTCCGTTTCAAGGTAAGTACGTTGAATCCAAAAATGGAATTTAAAAAAAACCACAGTCATGCAGCATGGCTATAAGAGCGAATTTTCGACGAAATAACTGATTTTATGTAAAACTGTTTTATCTCAAGAAATAGCCACGTTCCTTCATCTTCAATGTGCTCCAGTTTGAGAACGGAATGAGATATCGCAATTCTGATTTCACCATCGTGTTCAGCGTACAAAACCCTTTAAAATGAGGTGTCACTTGTCAGACTGTTTCATTTTGGGAATTTATGGGTAATTTCCCCCCTAAAACTCCCCAAAACTCCCCCTTAGAGTGACCCAATTCTGCCCATCTACGAACTTAGCCTGTCGATTGCCAAGACAGATTTTTTGTGCAAATTTGAACTTTTAATCTCAATTCTTTCGAGAGTTATCGTCTGGAAGGACACACACACACACACACACACACACACACACACACACACACACACACACACACACACACACACACACACACACACACACACACACACACACACACACACACACACACACACACACACACACACACACACACACACACACACACACACACACACACACACACACACACACACACACACACACACACACACACACACACACACACACACACACACACACACACACACACACACACACACACACACACACACACACACTCACACACACACTCACACACACACACACACACACACACACACACACACACACACACACACACACACACACACACACACACACACACACACACACACACACACACACACACACACACACACACACACACACACACACACACACACACACACACACACACACACACACACACACACACACATATATATATATATATATATATATATATATATATATATATATATATATATATATATATATATATAATTTTTGGTGTCTTTCGGCAGTGAATTCAGGATGGTCTGAAACGGATTTTGGTATAAAAATCTTTCGGAAATTCGAGTTTTAAAAATTTTGGACCGAGAACAATAGCTTCCTTTTCTTCGAAAATTCGCTAAAAAAAAGAAAAAAAAAGTCTGTCCGTCCACCGTACGCCGTCCGCCGTACTTCGCACTTCCCTTAGTTACCAAGAACGAAAACGAATGAAATTTAGTACCTATGTGGGTCCCATTTGGGGTCTAGCTGGTCCGTGACGCTTGGCGTTACTGTCGGTCATCTCTAAGGTGTGAAAAATAAGGGTTGACATTTCCAGGGCGCCGTTATGTCGAATTTTTTACGTTTTTAAATTGGTCCCGAACTAAGGAATTTTTGAGACCTCCCGGAGCCTTTTCCGTCCAGAAGTTGCACCGAAAACTTTGTCAACATGATCGTGAATGAAACGTTATAAATCCGGCCCATAAATCATTGCTAGGGAACACCTGATTACAGTCCCGCATGGCTGAATGAAATCGAGTTGTTACGAGATATAATTTCATTTGAAGAATGATGGTCATTCTGGATTTTGTTGATAGGTACCTACTTTTTTGATCAGAAAAAATTTATGCTTCATGAATAACAACAAATAATTAATTACAGAATTCTTGAATCCACTGTGTATTTATGAAATGTAGTTGCCCGGCTGGCTCCAATACTCGAGTTAGGGTTTTCCAGGTGGGAGATTGAGGGTAGGCAGGCATTGACCACAGAAAACAGTGATTTGCGGAGAAGGGGCATCTGTACAGGTAAATAATAAACCGTTGTGTAATAATTTGGTGTTTTTAGTTCGTTACGTGTTTGTAGTGGTTTGCTCTGACTGTCAGTCAGTTTGGGGCTGGTTGGTGTAAGTAAATTTGAGTTATGGGTCGGAATTACCTGCCATCTGGGGGTTGTCCCCTGGTATGTCCAGACGTCAATTTTAAAATTTGATCTAGGTCAACTAATGATTTTTCGAAGCATTCAGTGGGGATATTATGAAAATGGTAAGTAGTTTGGTGTGGCCGTATGAAAATGATGAATCTTGTGATTCAACAGCTGTGGCATTAAGAAATGCAGCCTAGAAAAAAAGGTTTGGTTGACACAGAAAACATCCCGGATGGAGGGTTAGGATCCTCAGGATGGGAAGAGGCACAAGTTGTCGAGAGGTTTTCTGCGGTGGTATGTTGTGAAGGCTGGGGAGTTTTAGGGGGGACTGTACACCACAGGGACCCCCCCCCCCCCCCCCCCGCAACATCACACACACACACAGGATAATGTGAATGTGTGTTGTCACGAGGTGCTGTCGATGAAGGGGTGGGGGAGGAGACATGGTATGCCCCCTCTCGTCCTTAGCAGCCCACCACTGATTCCTATTATATTATGCCCTCAGCTTCCTGGTTCTCCCGGGTGGGGAAGGCATATCCGCTATTTTGAAGAACAGGCCTGAAGATGTTGTGGGGAGGGCAAGAGCGTTTCACAGGGAGGGGCGAGTAATAGGAAGTGGTGGGGAAGTAAGACTGACCGGGACGCTCCTTGTGAACGCTCCCAGCACTAAAGCAACCTTATCTGTCCCGCTCAGCTGTCGGCATCACTCTTTCCTTGCCCGCCGAAGCTATCGCGACTCGCTGGTTCGCTTCTTATTTTTAAGTACCTTAGCCAACGATCATGTTTACATCGATGTGTTTTATCGTACTGTGATTTAAGTTTTTAACCCCGCGACGACGCTTAGTACTGAAATTATCTCGTACTAAATAATTATTAATATTCGAAAATTCAGTGCTGTGCTGTGTGGCGAACTGCCTGTTTTGGATTGGATTATATTGTGATTTCGTGCCTTTGTACTCTGGTGACAATTGGTAAGCTATCCAACACATTTTTATTTCTTTATTTATCTTGAATTTTATTGCTACATCATCTCAGATATGTACATTTTTACTCATCGGGCCCCCAAGTTCGAGGGACTTCGGCTTCAGCGCTCCGTATCTCAACTCCTTCCGGCTGGGTATCTCACAACTTCCGCTCTCTGTTCTTCACGTCACAAGCTTTCAAAACCATCAAACTTCCTCACTATTCCTTCTACATGAACCAAAAAAAGGTTCAGTGATATCATTCAAGTCAACACTGAATTTTACCGCCATCTTCCTATATAAATGATCTTTGTCAACTCGTGATGATCAATTTTGAATTGGGCCATTAGTTGACAAATTTTCACTAGTTAGTGTACTTTTTGAAGCTATTTACAGTCTGATAAATAGTCTTATAGGGTTTGTCATTAAATTTTTCTAATATCTGTTGTCTTCTGATCTTTGCGATTGGTGTGAACCAATTCTTTTGCTGGCATATGAAAAACTTCCGCCTCCAAAAAATATCTGATCTCATACTGTCGTACTAGACCATCAATGTTTAGCACTGCCGCTCTCTTGAGTTAGGCTAAAAGCTATGGAAAAACCAGTTTATTGATGATGATACATTGTGTGGGGTAGTTAATGAAGTTAATAAACTGCTTGGAGTGAGGGTCGTGGGTCAAATTGCCTACGCTTTATAAATATGGGAGTCCTGCTGGGAAATCCTTCTGATTTCAGTGATCATGGATCTCTTAGATGCCTACCAGTTTTGTTGCAACATCCCTAATGATATGAATTTGTTGTTGTGTTTTTGGACATGATAACGCAACTATATCCTGTATTGTACAGTACCATTTTTTGAAAGTGAACCATGTCATGCGTTTTGTAAGGGGAAGTTGGAGGGTTCAGTAGTAAAGTGAAGTATCCGGGTTGTCGAGCATTACTCGCTACAATGAATCAGGATGCCGTTCATCATTGTTGATGCACGTGTGCGAGAGGCGATACGTATTCATGCCTCTATTTGGTGTGTGTGTGTGTGTGTGTATGCGTTAAGTCAGTAGGTATGAAACGTTGGTGTGTGTGTGTGAAGACGGAAGTAGGCACGAAGGCTGCTCCCACCTTCGCTGAGACTGCCGCAAGCTACTTCTTTGTCTTTTACGTCTCGAAATGTCAAATTCCTCGAGATGATTCCCCGATCTTGTTGCAGTTTTATCGAGAGAATCTCTTATAGACTTCCAGTTATTGGCATATATTAACAGTTCGAGCCCCTTCTGGCCAATAATTGTTAGCTCCATTATGGCTCATTGTGGCCTCGTTCAGTTTCATGTCTCCTTACCTTTCCTGGTTATTCATACCTACTCAGTATCTACTTAATTTTTTGGCGGTTAAATTTTTATAACCTGTGGGGGGGGGGGGGGGGGGGAGGATCATATTTTTGCATTGATTGATGAAGTAAACGTTTTTCGCAGTAGGTAATTACCTACAATTTTTCGGGTGGGGGGCAAAATGCACAAAAGCGCTTTCTTCGAGCATAGCAAATGTAATATGTAGAATTTCAGCTCGATCCTTTGTCTGTAAGGATGTATACCTATAAATAAAAATTCTCAGTACCTACCTACGTATACCTAAATGGGGGGGGGGGGGGGGGGATTCGCAAAAGGCACTTCCTTGGAGCATAACGAATGTGTTTGCAAATTTTCAGCTGGATCCGTCATGTCTGTGAGAGTGTAGGCCTGTCAAAGAACAACAACTAGAAAAATCTATAATCAGTCATGCAGCATGGCTATAAGAGCGGATTTTCGAAGAACTATCTGTGTTCTTATGTTAAAAGATTATACAGCGAGAAACCATACCACTTAATTCGTAAAATTATATAATATAATTGTTTCCGAGATTTTAGCCATTTTTACGATTTTTGACCGTTATAAAGTCAAATTTGACTCACTCTTTTTTGAGAAAAATATTTTTATAATCGAAATAGTCCATCCGTCGTGAATCACCATCCCACACATCGTCAGGTGAATTAATATTGATTTTAACCCTTAATACCAATTTTGGCCCCCCACAGTCCAAATTTGACCCCTGTTCTTTATGAAAAACAACTGAAGTGGTATTGCTCTGTCATTACTCACCCTTCCATATCACTTTCAGTGATTTTATATAAATTGTTCGCGGTTTTAGCAGTTTTTACAGATTTTTGACCCCTAGAAACTCAAATTCGGCCCCCTTGGAGTTTTTGAAAATCGCTCATCTTTGAACTCATTCTTTTGTTCGGCAATAGGTACGAACGTTTTGGCGAAATTTGGAATTTTTATCATATATACTTAAGGACAGAGATATCGTCTGGAGTAACAAACAAATATACATATTATACATATACACAAAAATAAATTTTTGTTACAGTCTAGGGATGAATCCAGGATGCTCTGAAACGGATTTGCCTATAAAAATAAAACAAAAAAAATGTCCAAAATTCATGTTCTGAATATTTTGGACATATTGCAATTCACTTTCATTTTCAAACTTCCATAATTCCGGCAGGTGATTGTCCCGAGGGTTCAAATTTGGCCAACTTCTTCAGGGGTCCTTCGAGGATGGGTGTACAAAAAATTAAAACCGGAGACACCCAGTGGGGCGAGTTACGGGGTGGGGGGGGGGGGGGGGGGGGTTGGTCGCTGTAGGTATGGAAGTTGAAGGTTTTCTTGGCGGGCAGGACGGTCCCGCGTCCGTAGATATAATTATGTAGCGAACAGGGTCGTTGTTGTCATATGTCCGGTTCAAATTACGAACTATACAACATTGTGTTTTGCAGTCGCAGTGAAAATATACCAACATCTTTCTGCAATATTTCTGATGAATAGGGCTATAAACCTGGAAAAAATTGATTGAATCGTCAAGTTCCTGAGAATTTGATTCCAGCGGAAAGTGCGAACTGTGGATCAGGTCACAAAGGGGGCTTTGTGGCATCACAAAGTATAAGCAGGTATCTGCTGAAGATACAGAATCTATAAATTCCCCGCTCAGCCCGTCATAAGGAAAAAGTTTGTTCTGGGAACCCTCACGCACTCTCCGAGCGCTCAAGACTGCGCGTATTTAACTCGTTTGGTTTCTGAGTTAAACTTATGGATCGTATCCGCCATCTGAATGGTTTGTACTGTCTTCATGGTTCAGCGACAGGAAATTAGAAACTAAAAAACTAATATTAGAGAAGTAGGTACCCATATTTATTAGATAAAATTATTCAAATAATATATTTATTAGAGCAAATGAATATATTGTTCAATTACTATATACAGACCTCACGTTAAGCATATTTCCATCTGAGCTGAAATGAACCAGTATATCAACATTACAGTTGGGTATTAAGTAACCTCACAAATTAAGTTCTGTCCACCTTATCCCTCAACCCAATTTAACGTTTATTCGTTTATTGTTATTTATTGTTTATTGTTTATATACGGGCAAGCCCAATTACAGGAAGTAAACACACTATGTGTGTTACTCAATATGTGATCGTTTCTGCTTGACATTGGACATTATTATGGTCCGATCCAAATTATCAGTACCTGCGCCCTCTCAAAATCCATCAGGTCTCTGCATTTTTGGAAATTCGACTTGAGGAGAAACGTTTCTGGGAACATCCTAATCTCAGACGGCTGATTATTCGCGTTGTCAAGACTAGCCGCCATTCGCATCTTAAAGTGGCAGTTTCCGAGAAGCTTTCTGAATAGAGTTCTACTTACCGCTTTTATTAATTTCAAGGTGTCATATTATACTCACCCACGCTGTAATATGTCAAGTAGGTAGGTTATTGTAACTGGTTATATTGTTGTTCATCAAAGGTGAATAATTGAAGAAAACATTCCACCTCTTTGTTTTTGCTCAAATCCCGATGTTTCTTACTGCCAGTAACCTTATTTTTCAGGATTGGGTGGTCTTATTGGGATTTTTCCCGATAAGAGAAATGATTGCAGTTCAGTGGCCTAGTTGTTTTCAGTGACTGGTCTATTTCAATTAGTGTCGACCATTTTGTCAATTGCGGGTTCACTCGTGTGCAGTGTACCCAATAAAAACTTCCGTATTTCATCATACGGTTTCGTAAACACCTTGCCTGTGTCACAAAGGCTATCTCGTTGTGCGCTCCCGCGTGAAATTCTCCGCGAATCCTTGACGAATTCATTAAAAACTATATTACTCTATAATTTAAATAAGAATCGAAACGAACTGCTTGTTCGTATGAACCTGGAACTGGAATGGGATGCGAGCCGCCAAATTGATCATTAGGAGGGAAAACTGTTCGTTCGCATAATATTCCCGTTATCTTGATTGATGAAATTCAGTTCCTCCTAAATTGGTGGCTGTTGCACCGATTCAAATGTCACTAGAGCCCACGTATTTTTTTACCAGATTCTCTGTACCGATCTGTTTTGGGTGACTTTGAATCATCCGTAGATTTTAACAATGTTTCATGACATTCTGGTGGAATCATTTTGGCTTATTATTCGCTCAGGGAAAAATTTTTATAACACGCCCTCAAAATTTTTTGTTTTACGTTTCAAGGTGTGTAGATTCCAAAAATGCAGTGTCCATTCGCGTATCACGCATATTACTTTAATTTCGGTCTAAAAAACTCGTTCTTCAAAACAGCTTCCATTTGGGCCCTAGTTGTGTCCCGAAACTTTGCGGACCAATCGGAATATACCCAGGGGTGTTATGGAGTGAAAAATGGGGTTTTGTTGTGTTTTAGTAACATTAGCTTGTGAGGTATCGTTTTCCATGTTTTTTAGGACGAGGGGACCGAATACCTATGAAGTGGATTTTGACCAAAGAGTGAAGATTTTCAGCTCCCAAAATTCATTTTTTATGAGTCAAAAACCTGGGAAATTGTCTGAAATCACCATAAGCTTGAATAATAACACTAGAATTAGTATCAACAGGTGAATGGCACTAAATGGCACTATCAATGATCAAAGATAATTTGTCAAAAATAGGAGCCTAATTCGTGTTTATGGGGGCCAAAATTGGTGGAAACCATAAAAAATAGCTACTTCATCTATTGCACATGAAAGAAACAATAAATGAACAGCGAACATTTCTGTAGGTACGTCCAGTAGAATAATAAACTCATGTGACAAGGACTTCGCAAAGTTTTTGAGTTTTAGACAGGATGGACAAGTTGAGCTTATCTATTAGTGCTTTTTGGCATTGTTTAGAACTTTTCACATACCTACACTGTATGTACATACGTATGATATCATATATTTGTGAATCATTCTATTCGGTGAATGTATTACATATATATTTCATGTTTTATATTACCATGGGTCACCTAGGCGACATTTTTCTCTGGACTGTCAAATAAAATTCGCCTCAGAACGTTCTGATTGTGAGCTTTGCGCCAGAAAATGATCACAAATTGAGTTTTCAACTTGAAAATTGAAATATATTCTGTAAAACTAATAAAAAGTCTGCCAAGTTGGGTGGGTAGTATAGTTTCCTCACTTGTAACATGTGTGAGTCAGTTGGTAATAAAAATGGTGAGTAAAAATTACTTAACAAATTACTTAACATGCGTAATAGGATCAAACATTCCGGACATTTCATGTTCGCGCTTGCACAGACGAAAGTAACTGTACAATTCCATTGAAATTCATACGGAACTATCAAAGTTCTGTTCCTGATCGACCCTCCAAGTTTGAACTCATGCCAACAATATTTAAGGTAGTTATGGACGTTCCAGGTATTTCACGTTTGCGCATGCGCAGACTAAAGTTACGGTACAATTTCAATGATTTTGATAAGGGAACATCTGCGATCCATCTCGCGTGTACCCTCAAAATGCCAGGTCTCTACGGCTATTTTTCGCGTAGTTAGAAGTGTTACAAGGAAATTGTCAACATTTCATGTTCGCGCATGCGCAGACGAAAATTACAGTACGACTCTAATGAAATTCGTGTGGAACTATCAAAGTATTATTCCTGGGATCATCTCAATCACGAATCCAAGGCTTTCTTACCTACGGTAGTGAGGAAGCAGTAGTGAAGAAGAAAACAGCTCTTATTAGTTCATGCTACATGACTTGAACTAGTTTTATAGCCTTCTTCTATCTACCAGTAGGCAGAAGAAGGCCATGGAGGTTCACTGGAATTTTGCTTTCAGATATGTAGGAGACTGACTGTAAAACAAAAATTATTAAAAAGGTTCGTTCCTATGGTTGCGAACATCGAATTAGCGTTCAGTTCATCGGCCGTTGTTGAAGCTACAGTTATAATATAATATATGGACAGACTACAGTAGTCTACATGATGTAACGTTGATGTGGGTTGTCACCCATAGTGGGTATTGGGGGGCCCTTGATGATGGATACTGTTGGTTGCAAATGGATTATCATGCTTCCGCTATATGTTATGCGATTGTCAACAAGAGCTCTAGTTCTTGTCAAGAGATCTAGGTCTTAAGGGCCGAGTTATCGGAAACGTGAGGAAGCCCCGACCGATTATCCCTTGATCACTATTCCGGTCACGGGAAATCTGGATAGTCTGACGCCAAGATATCGCGTTTCCTTCATCGAGTACTTGGTTCAGCACGTAATCCTTCAAGCCTTGAGCCTGATGTTCCAGTTTTTTCCACGTGCTCCAGAAAATGTGAGCAAAACCCACGATAACGCGTCGATTCCTCATCAGATAGAAACGGGAGTTGGAGTCTTCCACAGAGGCGGTTTTGTGGATCCAGCGGGGACCGACTGCCTCCTATCGCTCTCAGCTGTGTTCAACTCTGATTAGCGCCCCTTGCCCAATCTATTTATTTATGCCGGGAACTGATAATAGGAACTGCGGTCATCGTTTTGCCCCCCCCCCCCCCCCTCCGATACTTCCAGGAAATAACTGGTCATCGTTGATATTCCGCCAGAACACTAACATTTCGTTAGAAACATTTCTTCGTGGTTTTGAGCTCATTTTACGGCTGTGGGAACCTGTAACGGATTGGCCGCCCCATAAATGGTCAAGTTTGATTGTTATTGATGGGTTAATCTTGTGCATTTGAAGGGTTGACCGTGAGGACTCGTCAAGCCTCCACCTACACCGTAATCGAATTCGCTAAAATGAGTATAAAATGAGGGATGGGTCGCTGTACCAAGAGCGCGGGAGCGGTGCGCAAGATTGACTGTATGTTTTCCAAACTTCTTTGACCGTGTGTAGGCGCCGCTGTAAACTGATTCCACTGTATCCGATGAGTCGGCAGTAGGTTTTCATAGCATAATGAGGAAGTTGCACGACTATTTATTAAATTAAGGAGTATCCATGACTTCTGTTTATATTTTTAAGTGGAATTAGGTTCCATTCTAAGAATTTTGGGACCAACCGTCTTTTTCTATGAGCTTTCAAAGTTTCGGCGACAAGCGACGTTGCAGCTGGCAAGGGGGTCCCGCCCAGGAGGGAGGGGAGCAGTGACGTCACTTGTTGCCGAAACTTCGAAAGCTCATAGAATGAGAAGTTGTATTCATCGTAGGAGAGTGTTCGTAAAGGTGTTCTAGGAGATGTAGTGGGCTAAAGGTGTGGTAGGAGGTGTTCATTATAATCGCGCACTTTTCAGAAAGGTGCAATACTAAGGGTATTCGATTAGTAAAAATATCCAAAAGTGGGCTTAGAAATTCGGGACCCTGAACCGCTTCACGCCTAAGAGAGACTCCAACCTCTATGGAGTCATACGGGTTCTTCCCTTCCGAGTAACCGCTTACCCAGGTGGAATTTCTCTCTTCAAAATTGGTAAATGGCGGTTTCAATGATACTGGATCGGATTTTATGGTCAAAAAGTGCAAAATTCCGATCCATGCTATCTCTCATAAGTAGGACGGCCCAAACGAAATATTTCTCCCATTTTCTCAGGATCTGTCGACCCGTTTCAACTCCCCAGATGAAATATGTTCACATTATATTCCTCCTTCGAATGCCATTACCTGTTACGTGGTCCCGATAAGTTCCCGAAGACACCCCCACTCGCAACGCTTGTATTGTATTTTGTTTAGGATCCTCCTTATTGTAGTTTGTATGGACCCAAATCGACGGCCTTCTCTCAAAAGAAGGCGAATGCCGTGCTCGTGGGGAACAGGGCCTCAGAGCTACCTGGGATACCCCTTACCTGTAGGACCTCTTCACAAGTTTTCTTCCTTTTTTACCATCCCCCATCCTACTCATCCTCCTTCTTCTTCTTCTTCTTCTTCTTCTTCTTCATTTTAACTAGAATGGATGGTAACAGAGGGCGGTGGAAGGGAAAAAAATCTTTTGTTAAAAGGACCTTTCCAGACCACGAAACCCAACTCGTGATTAGGTTCGGGGTTCCTCGAATCGCCTCGTCGGGGACTCAGTAATCTTTTCCCTTTGAGCCTCCTTCGTTTGGACTCCGTATTGAGGACCTTTTTAAAAACGGAAGTTCCACTTTTCTCTACCTTCGTTAGCTGCAATCACTCGAAAAGGCGAAGGTTTTCGTTGAGATAGCGCGACTTGTCCTTTTCGCAACCCGCATTCTATTGTTGGGCGCATCTCAAACAATATTTAACAGCTACAGCTTAGAGTCCCACCAACTTTTATAGGCCCCTGTGTTTGCTCGCAGCTTTGACGGGGCCTCATCAGTCCGCTGTGATTTGATAAAAGAAACGTCGTTTGTCGAGATTTGACGTTTCTTGGGAAATGACACAACGCGATCCGTCATCCGTTAGTTTATTTGAGAATATGCGGACTACTCAAATAATGCGGTGGTTGCTGCTTAGTGTAACTTACTGGGCTCACCCGATGTGACAACAGACATAAAAATCGCGATAAGGGCATTGCAAACTATCCTCACCTACCCTCCCCTCAAACTACCAAAGTGATCAATAATCTGCAAGGAAACAAATTTAATAACTAAAACCAGCGGAAACAAACATTTCGTTAGCAGAACAAGTTTTCGATTCTGTTCCTCCATATTGTACATGGTTATTTTTCCTACAGACTGAGGTTGTCCCCTCCCCCCCTCCAAAAATTGAAAACGACAGGGGTACTCATAATCTAGAAGCCTAGCATCTGAGGGGCATACTTAAAAAGTTGAACTCAGTGGTTTGATTCAGGATGCCCTTCACAGAGCATCGAGAAATCCCTAGGCATGAATTGTTTAAAATTTTCTATACAAATCCGATTTAGAGCATTCTGAATCCATTCCTAGAGACCTGTTTCATTTGTATATATGTATTTATTCATTCGCGTGTCTCGCCAGACAATATCTCACCTTTGCCACGAGTTACATCATCCCGAATTCCGCCGAAGTGTTTGTGATTACAAAGGAAAGCATGGGTTCGAAGGTTGACATTTTTAGCTAACAAAAATTGGTAAAATTGCTGAATGTCACATACAGTTAATATCCAGTGATCAGAAATTGTATTTAAATATCCAGAACATATTTGCGCACAACATTGATCAAGTACAAATAATTAAATTTTCAAATGACAAAACATAAAAAATAGACTTATATAAATATGATATAGTAAATGGTTGAATTGGGGTTGGTTAAATGTTGGATAATGTAGTAAGTTGAAGAGTATATTGTTTAGATACGTTTATATTATATTTTTACGAAATGAAAAACAAGCTATTATACATTACCACCATTTCTTTGCGCAAAACTTTTGGACGGTGAAATTGTCTTTCCTGTTCAAATGTATTACTTCATTCGTTCAGATTTATTATTGGCTATCACATCTTGTTTTTGTCTTGTTTGCCTGAACAGTTCAACGTACCCCTTTTCTAAATCGTCCGTTTTGTCAGAATTTTTTAAATATTCTCCAGTCATATTGCAGGTGCAATAAGGTTCTTAGCGACGAATTCCAAGTAGTGTTGCTGGAAATAAAGTTGCGCCTCAGCTCTAGAACAGGTACCTAACCTTCGTAATGCGCATAGCTGTTTTATTCAACCAGTTATTGTGAGGTTGTCACTCATTGTATTTGGTTATTGGCCCCCTTGATTTTGATTGCAGTCTTACCAGACATCATGCTCCTATAGAATTTGGAAATCGGTCCTTGTAATATTTTTACATTAACCTATGTGAATAGTTATGCCTATACAGTAGTTATACTTACTTCAGTTCTTACTTAGTACTTGTACTTGATACATTTTGTCCCCAGAGCGATACTAAAATTTCGTTATTAACTGAATAAAATCTAGACAAATCCCAGCGTCCCCTAAATATCTTCTTAGTGGATACTGTCGCTCGTCCCACCGAGTAGGAATGTTCCCCAGAGGGAAGAAACAGGTGGAGAGATCTCTATGGTAGGGGAGTTGGGTTGAGTCCCGTAGTCGGCGTAGGTTCATCTTTAGAGGGTGTGCTAGGGCTGTGGGAAGTCCTCAGCAGGTGGCTCCTTCCCTTTTTCTTCTTGTTCTACTCACTCAGTTTTTTTTTCTAATAACCGCATCAGCCTCAGCGTTTTAAAACCTTCCTCCTTCGCCCCAGATTTTCAAAACATTTCTACCCCCGTTGATTTATCAATATACCCCGCAGTTCGAGCCGGGGCATCGAAAATTGTCGAACGACGGCATTCCTTCCTTTTTTTGTCCCTATTTTCGTTAACAAACAAAAGTAACCATTAACTCGCCATTCTCCGTTTCCTGGCAGTAGTGCTCACAATTATTCAATTCTCTGCCATCGTATTGCGCATCCCATAGTTTTCCTGAAACAAGAGATTCTTCAAGAAATTTCATTCCAAAAGCATTAGTTAAACAAAGAATAGAGTTTTATTGAATTTGCTTTTACAGTTAGATTCACGAAGAATTATTTTGCTCACCTCGTTTTATAGTTCGCATCTATTTTATGAATTCGTAAAACTGGTGGGTACAACGAGTACTGGTTTACCATAATCGCCTAGTTTTCTAGAAGAGTTCTTGAAAGGTGATGTTTGTGTTTTTGGATCCCCCTTTAAATTAATATTTTTTTCATGGTTATTTTCAGAAACAGCACTGTAGGAAATTGTGAAATCTAACCGTGGTACCTAAACCGTGTTTCTTTTATCTTGATCCCTTTTACTAGTTGTTTATTCTGTAAGTAATTGAATGTCATTTCTACTGAGAAATATGTAAACATTTAATATATGTATATGCCTCCCAAGTAAATGATTCATTCGACAAACAGTCCGAAAGTTCAACCGGAGTTTATAGTACTTGTCCAATATTTAATGTGCGTCTTCTAACACTCAACATTATCAATTTCATTATTGATTCGTACATTTATTACTTTGCATCAACGGGCGGCTTCACTAGAAATGTGCACCCAGCGGTCATATCGTAACGGACAGTGGAACTCATGGAGAAATTCCTAGCGGTTTGTGTTTCCAGAATTATGATGAAATTGGCGTTATTAAACAGCAATAATACGGCTCGGTTGCACTATACCGTTATCCCGTTTTTACTGTCCGCCGATACTCATAGTTCTTGCGCTGCTGAGTTTCATAAAGCTTGAATTACCACTGGCCGCTAAATACCGCTGTGTCGCATAATATTTGCAAAATGATAATGTATACAGTGGCTTATTACTGCTACACGAATACTTCTTGTCCGCATTTTGGGTTTTGAACGTCTTGTCTTGATAAATACAATTGGGTTGGGCGATTCCATCGGGTCTGCAACCCGGAGTACAATCAGTTTGGTCTTACTTTTAGTTCAGAATAGGCCACAAAATTTAGAAAGATGGCGCATGACGGAGATAGATACATATTCTTTCGGCCACTCTGTCGTGATGGCTTGATTTTCTTTTTGTTCTTACAAAGTTCCTCGAGTGTTTTTGCAAACATAACCAGGGCAGCGTTGTTGGATTGAGCTCTACAGCCAGTCAGCTTAAGAGTTTTGTTCGACATTTTAGGATGACCAGATGTATGATAACAGGTACGATCTATGATCTGCACTTCGATTGATTTTGAAGCTGAAAGTTCAAGCGTGTTCAAACGTAGGCTCACTTTGTATCCCCCACCCCCCCCCCCCCCCCCTCCCTTATAGTCTACCTTAATAACAGAGTTTGATCCAGTGAAAGTGGCCTTCTGATGAACCATCAATCGAGAGCGTGAGTTGGAGTAGTCTCATTTCAATGCACCTGCTTCAAGGCGCTTTTCAAATCAAAAGCTCATTTTATAGAAGAAGCCCAACTGGTCCAACTTGATCGATCGACGGCTGTTGAAATGTTTTCCATCCGAATTTCCCATGAACAATGATCCAGATCCGTGATAAATTTGAACCTGTTACTTTAACATTCGTGGGTTATAGACTTCCAGACGCTAGTAGTCACTACCTAGATCAGTAACTCGCTTTTGATTACATAGTTCGTTCCTCAGTCATCTGGAAGCCGAACCCCATCTGACTGTATCCCTTTTATCGCATGAACTCGTAATTAATTGGTTTTCTAAAAAACTTCGAGGAGTGCAAGAACCCCCATATTAGGGCTTGGATGCTGAAGGCACCTACCATTGCCACATCACTCTTTGGCATATCCATAGTGGAAACACACTGACATTGAATCCCCTAACAAATGTAAAGTTAGTTTTAGCGAATTTTCAAAGAAAATGAAGCTATTGCAATGGCTTCGAAATTTAAATAATATAAATTTTTGGAAATTTTCTTCATAGAAATCCGTTTCAGACCATTCTAAAACGATTCCTGAAATTTAACACTTTTTTATATGTATATATATATATATATATTTATATATATATTTATTTATATATGTGTCACTCCAGACGATAACTCTCGATAGAATTGAGATAAACAGCTCAAATTTGCACAAAAAATCTATCTTGGCAATCGAAAGGCTAAGTTCGAAGATGGGCGAAATTGGCCTACTCTAAGGAGGGTTTTGGCGCATTTAAAGTGCGCAAAAATTACCCAAAAATCCCCAAAATGTTATTTTCCAACAAGTGACCCCTCATTTTAAAGGTTTTTGCACGCTGAACACGATGGTGGAATCGGATTTTAGATATCTTGATCCGTTCTCAAATTAGAGCATTTAAAGTGCGCAAAAATTACCTAAAAATCCCCAAAATGTTATTTTCTAACAAGTGACCCCTCATTTTAAAGGTTTTTGCACGCTGAACACGATGGTGGAATCGGATTTTAGATATCTTGATCCGTTCTCAAATTAGAGCATTTAAAGTGCGCAAAAATTACCCAAAAATCCCCAAAATGTTATTTTCCAACAAGTGACCCCTCATTTTAAAGGTTTTTGCACGCTGAACACGATGGTGGAATCGGATTTTAGATATCTTGATCCGTTCTCAAATTAGAGCATTTAAAGTGCGCAAAAATTACCCAAAAATCCCCAAAATGTTATTTTCTAACAAGTGACCCCTCATTTTAAAGGTTTTTGCACGCTGAACACGATAGTGAAATCGGATTTTAGATATCTAAATCCGTTCTTAAATTAGAGCATTTAAAGTGCGCAAAAATTACCCAAAACTAGGATAATCTTTAAACTCTTACCCCCACCCCCTTAGAGTGGTCAGATTGAAAAATGTGAGAATTATTAATTGAAGACGAGAGTTCGAAGCAAAAAAGGGGGAGGCAAACGATTAGTACAACTCCTTGAATTTACCCACAGCGATCAAATAAATAAGCACTTAGTACAATTACGTAATAAACAAACGGTAGAATCAGGATGGACAAAACGTACAAATTAAAATAAATACGAAGAGAATATACATAGAAAACCAAATTTTAGACCGAAGTTTTCCTTTATTCAAAACCATAGCCATTAATTCGAATATTTCTTTGAAAATTCGCTCATTAAGTCATGCTGCATGACTGATTTTTTTTTCTGCTTCCTCACTCTGAAGTAGGCGAGCTTGTAGCACGCTTGTAGCTTGCGGCCCGCATTCACTTGGAACTACAAGTTAGTAGCTGTGCAGTTCATCCGATGACTGATTCCGCATAATCCGTCAGGGTTAATAAACGTTCTCTTCAGGCTCTACTACCATACATATGTGAAAGTGAGGGCTCTGTCGGCAAAATAACACCCGGTTTCATATAGTACAACAGTATAAAAATGATCTAATCTACTGCTATGTTCGGTTCTTGAGTACAATTCAGCCCGGCATTTCCTCCGGTTGTCACCTCTATGGTTTCTTCGTATGTCCTCCAGTGCAGGTACCTACCTGAAATATTAATTTCCTCTCTGTATTTGTTCATCCTAATCCATTCACCATCAAAGTTGGTACAAATACCTACTTACTGAAGAATATTCATCAGTGAAGATTCCCACTGTAAAGGCCTCGCATGATATTTATTTCAAGTACCCCCAGATGTTCTATTTGCTCGAGAAATCACAAATTTGTCTTGAATTGCTATAATAATATGGATTTATGAACTTGAAAGGTGCCAACTGGAGTCAGCGGTTTGTATCAGAAGGTATCCATATCAGTCCAGAGCAGTTCCTTGCGCTATAATGCTGTCTAGGAGCAATTTAATCCACGCCGTTCCGGAGCAGTTTGACTGCCTCAAATAGTAGTTTTCAGTTTCCGTGTGAACAACAAATATATATTTGTGAATCTTTTAATCAACGGGCTTGCTGTAAAAAAAACCGTGCCCTTGATTATTTTGGTACAACAGCTTAATCGTAGGAAAACTAGAAACAAAAAATTGCCAAATCATTAAAGAGGTACCTACCTAAATGGATAGGGTTGGTGTAATTTGGCGCAGATTTAGAATGTAAACACCGAGATTCCCCCCCCCCCCCATGTTTTGTAGTCCTTTTTAATCCGAAGACTGGTCTTGTTGGTTTCAATGGGCAAAAACACGAGCTTTTAGATGTTTGGGGAGTTTCAAGCTAATAAGTTAAGAAAAACCTGTACCTTTAGTTCAAGGGATGACATGGGGTCCATTTATTTTTTTGCTCGCGAAATGTTCGCTTTTAGAAGACCGTGTATCCACATAGTTCTAGGACATCATACACAGTTTGACTACATTAAATTACATTGGTTGCTTTTCAAGCCTCAGTAAACTACCGAAAAAGTGCAGCTCGTTCCTCTGAACTGAAACAGTGTAGGTACGTTCGAAGAAGATGGGAAGTCGTTCTTTCTTTCCCCGGCCGGGTTCTTATCGAGGATGCGTGGATTTCAGGATGCATTCCCCTATCGAAGAGGTTAGTAGGAACCAAGCGAGGGAGTTGAAGCCGCATTATCCAACCGTTGTTTTAGGTTAGCTCTCCTGCCTCTATAACCCATTATGTCACCTCCTGGAGAAAGGTGGCGGCGATCCATTATGTAACCAGCGGCTGCCCCGGCACAGTTACCTACAGACTTGGAGTTCCTACTTAAATTGTCCCACTTTTCCGTCCCTCTTTCCACCATCTTCCCGTCTGACCCACCCGCCCACGACGATTATGTTAGGTATAGCGCTGCATCGCCGCCTCGCTCTCGCCCAACAATATTTCTGATTATTGCTCTCGCTCTTGATGATTAATTTTGCGAATACGTACTTGGTCATTATTATGATCCTTGAAATCTAACCACCCTTGATTTCACATGTGGTTACACACACCATGCTGAAGTCTTCAAGATTTATTTAGATTTTTTATTAATCAAGATTTAGGTATCGGTTTAGTTGGCATCAGTATGTTTACATTGCCACCGTATTACGCTACTAATTTTTCGAATTTGGCACATTATATTGGAGTTCACGTTGTGATTAAAATTTTAAAATTTAGTTCGTGTAACATATAAATCGGACGGTTTTTCCACTCAAGGGTAATCTACCCTTCTTGACCGTCGACAAAGTTTGCGTGAAGAAGACCTCGAAACTAAATTCTGATGTTGCTGATACGCGACTCCCCGACCCAAACTCACTGCAGGCTCCAATCTCAGGATTTCCTGAAAATCCATTGTACTGAATCAGCTGTTTCCCAAAGCCAGTGATAACTAGATAACTGTTCCGTACCCATAAACCTTGAACTTTGCTCATATACGAATGAAAATGAAATATAGCGCAGCAGATACCTCGAGTGTGGTTAGTATTAGATGGGTGACGCCCGTGACACGTGGTGACACGTCAAAGTATGACCCATGTAGCTGTTGGGCGATGAGTTGCCAAGTAAAGAGCGAAATGATCAGATCGAATTCTAATCCTCTCACTGGAGGAGAGCTGATCACGTCGTCGAGCGTCGGCGACGCTGGAAGGGCAGTCGAACGAAAAGCCCCAGCCTGGAATGGCTGTTTACTTTACTACTTACTTACTATAGCGTGGCAAGTTGCAATATTGAGGGCATGAAAGAAATTGGTTCACTGAACTCCATCCATTAGTTTAGCTTGCGCATTTGCAAACGTTTTCATGAAAACCCTATATCTGCTCTCAACACGAATGTTGAAGAAACTACAAATAAATATTTCTAAAGGGTTCACGGATTCCCCACGTAATCATTAACGATCTGATAACCGTGAATGATGACACCCAGGAAATATGTAATTATAGGTATTGATAATCTCATTGTACCTATTATGTTCTTGTTTAACGATATAATGGCTTAACACTATACTTAGGACCTAGTAACTATGCCCGAATCATCATCTGGTTTCCTGTTATGATAACCACAGTACCTACTTGAACAAATTGGTTCAAGAAAATGGTCACGAGACGTCCAGGTTTTCCATAAAACCTACGGCCTACGACGTCTCGTGACCATTTTCTTGGCCCAAATTGTTCAGTAGGTAAATTAGTATTACCTACTATCTGGTGGCTACCATGTCACTTGCATCGTTATTGAGTGCCCGTTGAAGAGTTGTAGGAAAGCTGTCGTCAGTGTACCTCCTATGGACTTCATGCTTGGGATCATTCTGGCAATATATTTCTAGCTCGTCGAAGCGACCGCACAGTTTGGTTGTGCTCTGGCCTATTTTGTTAAGGTATCATTTCGCCAAGGAAAGCACTTTCGCGCTCTCTCTCTTTGTCTGTTCTAGTGCAGTGCAATCTATGAAAACTAAGCATCGTCTCTACTTTTTCCTAATGAAATAGTTCTTTCGAAGGTTTTAAATTTAAATGTATTCCCACGTTTATCATATCGCTGTGTTTACAACTCAGTATACAGCAACAGGATGTTTTCAACATTTGTCAATTTTTTAAAATTTTAATACCTAGGTACCTACCTGTTTAATCCAGATAGCGTTTATCAATTTTAGTTATCAAAACAATTTGTTGGTTACCTAAATTATTGTTACTACCCTGAATTGTGAGATATTGGTTAATCATATAATTATTCCTCAATCAAACCTCTTGAACAATCATAATATTCTTATACTTTTATATTTTTACTAATAACAGTTTGTAATAGATTGATCGAATTGGCGTTTTCCATGATACGTTTCTCATTAGCCATGGAACGCGCAAGGACAATGTTAATTCAAAAGTCACATCCAAATAAGTAAAAACCGTTGTAAATTATATTTAATCAGCTTTCAAAATTCTATATTCAATCATTCTTCCCCCTTTAATGTACGCGGTTTTTTGCTTCAATTTTTTATTTTTTTCAATTAATTCACGCCTATTATGATGACATTATGAGAAAATTCTTAGTGAAGCGTTTTCAATTGTGGAGCTGCGGGAAATGGGATGAATAGGATTTGCCAGAAATCCTCTCCATCTCTTGTTTCTGTCTTGTAATGTTATTCCGTTGCTCTTCGCTTCTAGCGACCTCTTGCTGCTGATCGGTATTCTCTTCTCAAATTACTTGCTGATGTGGCGAGGAACTCTGGAAGCCTTCGCCGAAGCCATAGGGATAGTATCTGGTTCCGTACCACTTCCACGCTGAAGTACCCTGTTCCTTAGAAGTGACTATCTCGTAGCGATCTGTTTGAATGAGTTTACAGAGCTGTGTGTATTTGCGTGTAATTCGAACTTCAGCTGAATCCTGATACGAGTTCTCGCTGTCGCCAGCCATGAGCTGGGGTGGTTCATAATAACTGCATTCAAATCGGCCAATGATTTTTACCGTGATGATGGAACTTACATACCTTCCTACAGCCTCAGTAAAGATGAGGATTAGCGCGCTCTGATATAAGTAGCCCTAATATGAAACCTCGAGTTTATGTATCAGGGATTAGGATTGGTGGATGCCAACATAGCCTTCCTTGTTACAATCCGTTAGACATGATAGTACGGTGTTCATCCGATTCATCAATGGTGTTTTCAAAACCATCCCCGCTAATCACGTAAAAAGTCACAAGTAGTATCACCACAACACCAATATTATATTAATGTGTTAATATAATGTTGTATACCAACGTAATCAAGAATGTTCATAAAAAATTCCGTCTCCAATGAGTTCATATTGTTCTCCATGGTGACTGACCGTTTGACGCACTCGAGTAGCATCATATCAGCAACCGTTGGCACTTTATAGGCTTACAACATAATTACGTGTGATTGATAATTTTGGGAATTGTATTCGAAATGGGCTTCATTGTTTCTTTTACTGGCTATCAATCCTTGCTTCGTGAAATTTTGCTTTTTTGGGCTTGCCTTTTCCGTATCCTCATACCTAGTAGTCAGCAAGTGGCGCGAACATAGTGCTGTTGTCTGAACGGTTCTGTTGTGTACAGATGTCATCCATTCAAGTCATAAATTCGAAAAATAAATGGTGTATGAGGAGTAGGTAACTGCATGAATGAATGAACTTCTTGAAATTTACGACATCACAGACATTTTGATGGACTTCGGTACAGGAATTCACTGTATTGTGAAATTTGCGAGTCTGGTTCCCACGGTTTTAGGTCAGTCAGTATGAAGTGTGCAAAATCCTAAAACATTGTTGTTATCGACCACTATTAAAAAAATGCCTTCAAATCTAGCGCAACCTACGCAGTTTCTGACCAGTTACCCAAATTCAAATTCTCACATACCAAGCTAATAGTTGATGAATGTAAATACAATTTGGGAAGTGATCGGTACGTATGTACGATGCAGATCTTTCTAAAGTCTCGAAGGCCGTGGGTACCCCAGATGCTGTCGTGAGCCGAAGGGATGCTGGCACCGCTTTGGAAAACCGGTTTGAGATTCTTTGATTAGCTGTTTCCGCGGATACTTGCTCAAGCACCTACCTGGTAAGGAAACACCGCATGGCAAACTAATCAATTACCTCCACATCTCCTCGTAACATGTGTTGTTTTTTAACTCTTAGTGGGAAAAATTATCTTGCTGTTGCTTTATTGAGCATCTTTGACTTCCTCCCTGTGTTGTGTTTTCTGTACTAGTTATAAGTTTAGTATTCGGGAAGATATTTGAAACCAGTAAACCTGATGAGTGATCTCTTCATGGAGGTGATGTAGGACGGGTATCCTATAAGCGCTAAGGGTTATAATTGTTGTGGATACTACCATGACTTCACCAAACAGTACCTATAAACACAGACAGTACTTATAAATGGTGAAGTGGAAGGGGGAAATTTTTCAAAAATTCAATTTTGTTGCATTGCTTATCATTTTCCCTTCTCTTAGTTGTATTGAGATGAGGGAGAGGTGTCATATGGATAGGTCCCTCATCATACGTCTTGCTTCTTTTCTCTCCATCGCTCTTGGCTGACAGATATTAGAATCAATTCAAACAACAACTCATTCTCTAAACTGCTAGCGAACCTTATAGCCCTCTCTCCCCCGTACATCGCCACCATGTTCCTATAGGGCTATATATAATACGTATATAATATAATGTACATATATAATATACCTACACGGTTTCCTACCTCAAGAACCACGAAATTTCAGAGATAGATTCTACAACTAATTTCCAAAAAAAATGTCAGCATTTATCATCTCCAAACCCCCTCTTTTTCGAGTGTTGGGGTTTTTCATGTTTCTGTCCTCATAAATTTTAGCTCCCTTTCTTGCAGCCTAGGAAAAATATGAGGATACTTGAGAAGAGCCTGAAAAAACCTATCAGATCCAACTATCATCTTTCCTAGAAAAATATTATTTGCAATAAAAAGAGCGGCCCAAAATTCAGTTTTGAAATTTTTCGTTTTTTCATATTTATTTTTTCGATCACATTTCACACATTAACAAAAAAGTTGATTTTGTGTACGCGTAACGGGAAAAAGCATCCGCAGAATCGCATAAGGGTATTATAACTTTTATTGTTATCGTGGTATTCAGAGGAGAAAATGCGGCTTGAATATGACAAAACGTCAAATTTCAAGGAAAATGAGGTTCTAAAGTTCCGGAAAGTGTTTCAACTTATCTGTTAGATGACGTGACTCTCTGGTTATGAATTGTGGAGCTGGATAGACTTTTACGTAAATTCGGATTCCTAGTCGAATGGTGACACTCCCAAACCCACTTGACCATGTAAAATGATATTCAAGTTAGACGCAGCAGACGTAGAAAATTGTGTATTTTGGAACACTTCCGATTCAGCAGTGAAAAACCATCGGGAAAACATAATATTTTATCGAAGTCGTCAGAGGATGGGCATGAACCACGTACCTACCAGAAAAAATATGGTAATTGCCAAAAAGTCGTATTGAAGCTCTGAGAACGTCAGGAGTGATTTCAGGGGGGTCGAAAAATCAGATTTTACTTGGTCGAGAGGGCTTGGGATGTCACCATTCGACTATGCGTCCAGATTTACGTAACAGTCTATAATACCCAATTGCACAATTCATAACCAGGTTGAGACACGTCGTCTGATACGCTGAACACTTGAATTCCTTGGCAATTCGCGTTTTTTCTCATTCAAGTGGCATTTTCTCCTCTGAATACCACGACAAAAATAAAAATAATACCATTGCTGGATAGCTGAGATCCTGAGGAAGTTTTTCCTATTACACGTACACAAAATCAACTTTTTTATATGATTTAAAAAATATGAAGAATCGTAAAATTCAAAAATTGAACTTCGGGTGATCTTTTATTACAAACAATATTTGTGTATTGTAAACAATGGTGGTATTTGGATCTGGTAGGCTTGTCAAGCTCTTTCCAACGGTATCCTTAGATTGTTTCCTAAGGCTGTAAAATAAGGAAGCTACCTGGGTTCAAGATATAAGGCCAAAAATGTGAAAAGAATCTCGAAATACACTGCCAATGACATGGCACGGAAGCTTCCTCGTGGCCTTCACAGTATGTCACCATTAAATTTTCATACATAAAGATTCAGATTAATTAACGGATTAATTAACATAAAGATTCAAATTAATTAACGGGATTATTTAACTGTTATTTAATAATAAGGGTACACTAATTCGAAGTTAGTATTCATCCTTTAAGATAAAGTAATTAGTCCACGTATATTACTGAAAACGCTGAGTCCCTATCAAATTTCAACTTCCTAGGGTGAACAGGAGAGAATTTAGCACATCAGCTGAGCAGGGTGCGGAGCCCATCATTTCATTCGTCAACGCAGAGGTTCTTCCAGGTTTATAGTTCTATGGTGTGGAATGGTCGACGTTTGGAATGTACGCGGTGCCACGTGCCACTGCCACCGCTGATTCAATCATGATGAATGTCGTATGGGACCTCAAGGGACCTTACCCGCATCATCCCTGTAAATCTCACCGAAATCCGTTCAAAATTGATGGAGTTATGACCGTAACAAGAAAATCTCGATAGCGCCTGCGCAGAGGCTACCGTTGATTCGATCATGATGAAACTGATAGGGGACCATCTAGCGCTAAACCCACACAATTCCTGAAGATTTGATTGGAATCGGATCAAAATTTTGGAAGTTATGGCTATGGCAAGGAAATGTGGACAGACAGGCACAAAACCAAATTTGTTCAGAAGGCCCTGAAACGCAAAATGGAAGTGGAAATTTTGATTTTGGAGTACAAAAAAATTTCCTTCGAAAGAGAAAACAAAGCTTCCGCTGCGTTGCAGACTCGGAAGCAAAGAGGGTTTGGCGGAGGGGGGGGGGGGGGGGGGAGAAAATGCTAAGAGACTTGGTTTATTATTTTCAATAATGAACCATTGGAATCGAGCATGAAAAAAAAATTCTAACCCCCCTCAAATTTTGATGGTTTACGTTTCAAGGTATGTAGAATCCAAAACTGCTATAAAAATATTTCTGTCTGTCCGCCGTACGCCGTACTGGCCACTTTTCTTAGTTACCATGAAACAAAATTGATGAAATTCGGGTTATAGGTTCCGTTCGGGGTCTAGTTGGTCCTCGAAGCTCGGCGTTACTGTAAGTCATCTCTAAGGGGTTCAAAATAGGGGTTGAAATTTTCAGAACGCCGTATCTCGAAAACTTTCGATAGAAGGGTATGGTTTTTTTACGTTATTAAATTTGTCTTGAGCTAAACAATTTTTTGAGACCACCCGGAGCATTGTACGTTCAGCCGTTCGTGTGCACCAAAAACCATCGTCAACAGGATCGTGAATCAAACGGTATAAATCCGGCCCGGATATCATCGCTAGGGAGCACCTGATTATAATCAAGGATGGCTGTATGAAGTCGAGTTGGTTGTTCTGCGATATTATTTCATTTGATAAGTGATGGACTATTGGATTTTGTTGGTAGGTACTTCTGAAACTTGAACAAACGTTGAAGTATTATTGATGGGTAAATTATTACACAATGGTAAATTATTACACAACGGGAAATGATTACATAACGGCAAATTATTACACAACGGTAAATTATTACACAACGGTGAATTATTACCCAACAGTTCATCTACCAAGAAGGGGCTGGATTTTGTTGATCGGTACTTTTGCAACTTGAACAACCGTTGAAGTGTTATTGGTGGGCAAGTTATTACACAACGGTTAATTATAGGTATTGACCACAGAAAACAGTGATCTACGCAGAAGGGGCATCTGTTTCACTCCACATCAACTTCATTATTTGCGTTTCTTTTTGCCGTTTTAGTTACTGTTTGTCATCGGCTGTATTATTTTAGCAACATTTAACTCGTGATTTAGGTAGGTACCTAGTAACGAGTACGGGGTTAGGTACTAACCTACGGAGGGTCTGTGATTCACATAATATGTATAGAGTAGTACATATTATATTATATAGACGGGTTATCTATACAGAGAGCTGTGATCTGTAACAGAAGGGTATTCTGTACAAAATAATAAACCGCTGTGCAGGGATTTGCAGCGTTTTGGTTTATTATTCTGTGAATAATAAACCTATGTAATCGCTCAGCAAAAAATTTTTATAACACTCCCTCAAAATTTATTCTTTTACGTTTCAAGGTGCGTAGATTCCAAAAATGCAATGTCCGTCCGCCGTACGCCGTATCACGTGTACCGGCTTCATTTTCGGTCTAAAAAAGTCGTTCTTTCGCACACATGCTCCATTTGGGCCCTAGTTGTGTCCCAAAACTTTTCAGCCCGATCGGAATATACCCAGGGGTGTTATGAGTGAAAATGTGCGTAAAAATAGGTACTTTTTGCGTTTTAGCAACATGTTAGTAACATGAGCTTTTGAGGTACCGTTTTCCATGTTTTTGGGACGAGAAGATCGAACATGAAGTCGATTTTGACCAAAGAGTGGAGAATTGAGGTTCTACCAAATGTTCAGCTCCCAAAATTGATTTTTCGGGAGTCAAAAACCTGGGAAATCGTCTGAAATCACAATCAGTTTGTATAATAACACTAGAAAAGGTTTCAACATGTGGATCAAAACGATTAAATGATGCTATCAATGGTCAAAGATAATTTGAAAAAAAAAAAAGAGCCTACCTAATTTGTGTTTTGGGTGCCAAAATTGGTGGAAACCTTGAGAAATGGCTATTCGAATTATTTCACGTGAAAGAAACAATAAATGAACAGCCAAAATTCCTGTTGGTTTGTCCAATAGAATAAGAAACCAGTGTGACAAGGACTTTGCAGCGTTTTTTTTTATATCAAAGAAGCAAAGGTGAAATGAGATTATGATGGGAATTCATAATAACGGCGGAGAAATACCGCCAAGTGACGTCACAGAGTGATGTCAATCACACAAATGACTTTGTTTAATGACGACTTCGGAAAAACACAAAATCATCGAAAAACGTTCGGAATTTTTCTTTCCTCGGAATTCTTGAAAAATATATTGAAATACTACTGAAAATCGCATGTTCCTAATTTATAAAAGAGATCTCTCTGTTGGGGGGGGGGGGGGGGGGGGTAATACCTATGTAGAAAACAGGGTATTGCAGTGGAAGTATCGGAAAATAGAAATAGGGGAAGTTGGGCATCGGATGGATACAATCAACAATCATTTAAACAATAGGAACGCTGAGAGTAGGTACAGGAAAGAGTTGAAATTGGGATTTCCATGGTTACAACCGCGGGAAATGTTCCGCTATTGGAACAGGTAGGAGGTTTTATTAGTTGTCGAGCTTTTATCGAATAGTTACTGTCTGTGTAGAGGAGGCAATTTTAAGGTACATATTATATATTGTTATATCCAAAGGAGGCGCGCTGTGAAGTACGTCCATACTGGAGCCGCAATGTTTGGACGCAGTTTCATATCTGACGAACATTCCGGAGCATCGCATAATCTCAGTGCCTGCCCGATCGGTACCCACTCGGAATTGCCTTCTCACCCTACGTGGGTCGCAGTCACAATAAGCGCACGACGCGTCCTGCAGTAATTATCGTAAGGACTTCCGTGGGTTTGGCATCAGAACTCCTGTTCCTTGATCAGTTTCGGAAGGGTTCGCGATGCTAAGTGAAATTGCTCCGGCGACTCACTTCGTAATTGGCCTGTCAAGGATGTTCTCCACATCCGATTGTCTAATGATTGACTTGCTGGTTCTCACACACTCCCGCTTCCTCTTTCTGCCTTCCCGCCGAAAGCGGCTGACTCATGTCTACTACAGGGCTCGGCGGTCGTCTTGCCCATTGTAATTCCGGGAGTCGCCATACACCACAGTTAACTAAACATTTAGATTCTCTAATACAGTTCACTACTAAGTATGTAGAAAAACCACGCGAATTCATTCGTTCATATATTTGCATCCATATATTCATGTATTACAAACACGTATCGAGAGGGTCCAGCGGAAGTTCCTTCGTTTTGTTGCTGTTGGGCAGGGGACGAGTTGGGATGAGTTTGATCTGGATGAGACTCTCAGTCTTTGCCGTCTTACTTCCCTCTGCCACCGTCGTCGGATTGCAGACTGCCTTTTAGCGAATTTTCAAAGAAAATGAAGCTATTGCAATGGCTTCGAAATTTAAATAATATAAATTTTTGGAAATTTTCTTCATAGAAATCCGTTTCAGACCATTCTAAAACGATTCCTGAAATTTAACACTTTTTTATATGTATATATATATATATGTGTCACTCCAGACGATAACTCTCGATAGAATTGAGATAAACAGCTCAAATTTGCACAAAAAATCTATCTTGGCAATCGAAAGGCTAAGTTCGAAGATGGGCGAAATTGGCCTACTCTAAGGAGGGTTTTGGCGCATTTAAAGTGCGCAAAAATTACCCAAAAATCCCCAAAATGTTATTTTCCAACAAGTGACCCCTCATTTTAAAGGTTTTTGCACGCTGAACACGATGGTGGAATCGGATTTTAGATATCTTGATCCGTTCTCAAATTAGAGCATTTAAAGTGCGCAAAAATTACCCAAAAATCCCCAAAATGTTATTTTCTAACAAGTGACCCCTCATTTTAAAGGTTTTTGTACGCTGAACACGATGGTGAAATCAGAATTGCGATATCTCATTCCGTTCTCAAACTGGAGCACTTTGAAGATTAAGGAACGTGGTTATTTCTTCGAAAATTCGCTCTTATAGCCATGCTGCATGACTGTGGTTTTTTTTAATCAAGTTGTTCAAATCGTCAGTGGACTGTCCTGGGCTACTGCAGTTGATTGACTTCCACGTCCCACGATACTGCACGCGTTCGAGCAACCTGTTTTACGTCCAGACAACGCCAACGAATTATCTATTCAACAATACCATTCTGCGGTCGCTGAGATCCTTGGATTCGGCCATCTCCCAAGCTCAGATAGACATTTTTTGTGATTCTTTTAGTTGCCTCAAGGTCGCACTGTATGATTTTTTCCTTTTTTCGCCATAATTGTTGAGAGTTTATGTTTAATAGTTTTATTGTTTGTTTTGTTAGTTGTAGGAATAGTTTTGTAGGACAAATTTTTTTTATTTCTATTGTAAGACAGTGAGTCATTTATTTTCTATTTTTTGTAATTGGGCTCTAGCCCGTGTAAATTAATAAATAAATAAAATAAAATAAAATAAATGAGTATTTTCATATTTGCTTTATAGTGTAGCGAAGCTTATAACAAGTCAAGAAGTTACTGATCTGTTGAGTTTACAAACACTGTCTATTCATATCTGGTTGTTTGACTACTTTACTATTGCCGTTAAATTCGATGTTCTACCACACAATTATTTAGTCGTTCCAGCAATTTCTCATATTAGTAGGTAGATAGGTAACCGATTTATGTGTCTCGCCGTTTGTCCTTCACACATATCCCAAGAGCATTTCCGATGAAGTATGAAAATAATATTAGGTATATAATTGCACATTAATGATGAAACACATTGTGCATCATACGCATCAGGCTCAATCGATGGGGAAATATATCGATGACTATATTGCGGCCTTCATTCACAATGCAGCCTGAACGCCGGAAGTGGATTTCAGTTTCCCAGGTTTTTGACTCATGAAAAATGAATACGTTAAGTGAATACGTTAAAACCTCAATTCTTCGCTCTTTGGTCGATATCAACTTCATATTCGGTCTTCTCGTCCTAAAAAAAAACATTGAAAACAACACCTCACTAGCTCATGTTCAAGCTGATGTTCACTAAAAACTCTAAAACACCTAGTTTCTACACCCATTTTTCACCTGTAACACCCCTGGGTGTATTCCGATCGAGCTGCTGAGTTTTGGAGCACGACTGGGGCCCAGATGGAGCTTGTGTGCGAAAGAACGACGATTTTAGAGCCAAATTTAACGTAAATTTAAGGTTGAAACTTTGTTAGATCCTCAATTCTTCGCTCGTTTGTCAAAATTGACTTCATATTCGGTCTCTTCGCCGTAAAAAAACATGGAAAACGATACCTCACAAGCAATTGTTATACTGCAACACCAAAAAACCCGATTTTTACACCCACTTTCCAACCATAACACCTTTGGGTACTCTAGGATCGGGGTGCAAAGTTTCGGGACGCAGCTAGGGCCCAGATGGAGCCTGTGTGCGAAAGAACGAATTTTTTAGACCGGAAATAAAATATATGGATGATACGGCGTACGGTGGACAGGCATCGAATTTTTGGGATCTACGCACCTTGAAACGTAAAAGAAAAAAACATTGAGGGGGTGTTCGAAAATTTTTTTGCTGAGCGAATACAATTTTTTTTTTGTAAATAGGTTTTCGTGAACATGAGCTCGTTTCGTTTTGCGTGTTTCATGAAAATGTAGTCGATTTAGGGCTTTCCCAGTGGGAGCACAAGGGTAGGATCTACGTAGAAGGGGCATCTATACAGGTAAATAATAAACCGTTGTGTAGTAATTTGCAGAGTTTTTTGTCCATTCCCCCCTCCCTCCCACCATTCCCACCATTTTTCGACTCCGGTGTGTGACTGGTTTTCAAAATCGACCTAACTACAACCTCACCTGTTTTGTTACTCACCCGTCCGCTGTTTTTATTGGCCTATTTGGTTTTGCATCTTGCATCTCAGGTACTGAATGTAGGCACTTACTGTTTGTTTTAGGTACTCATATGAATGTCAACTTCGTCAGTAATGTTAGCTAGGATTGTGTGGGATTGGATAAGTTTTCTGTCCGTGTGACATGTTACATTGCAGTTCTTGTTTTTAGCCTTGACTGAATGTTTAATAGAATGAAACCGGCAGTGAAAGGAAAACGGATTCGACAAATTCCTTTACTTTGGTTTATTTTACGGAACTTATTCCAACTTGAAGTCAAGGTTGCTGAGAAAAACTCAGGTTTGTTGCGCAGAAGTATTCTCCGCCATTACATCGTTTCTTGCTGATTACCGTCTTATACCATTCGTGATCCAGTGGATAATAAATTTGGTCCATTTGTTGTAACCCTAAATGGTTGATCTTCGAACTATTCCTTTGGTTTGAGATTATTGAAATTTTAGGAAATTTGAGGTTTGGACCACGAACCCGGAATGTTACACTTATCACATCATGTGATCTGGCTGCCAAAATACGAATTAGGGGAGATCAGGGAAATCAGGGATCAAAAACCCTTACCGTACTCGTTGCTCCGGATGACGGTATTGCTACAATCAATTCCATTTTTAATCCCAACACATCAGTCCTCAGTTGCTGCAGGTTTTTCATTAGAGGTAGTTTCACCAACACGGGTTAAGATAATAGGTAACCATTACCAGGTGAGTGTTCTGATCCCCTAAATTTTTATCCTCAGCAACTTGCTACCGGCCGTTAATCCGATGTTACTAAAATATTGAGTAGCCAAAGGTTGCTCACAATCCCAGATAGTTTATCGTTCAGTTGGTTTTTTTCTTAGTCCTCAGAAGTAACCCGACGTGTATTCATTGCTCAACTTTAGGAGTGCGTAGTTATTCAAGAAGTTGTATTTGCCGTTATTTGGCAATCGAGTGCGGTTTTCCCGCCAATTGGCGACTCTGCGTTGTTGCTATGGTACGCGGTTGGAGCGGATCACTTGCTAGCTCGTAAAAAAAAATTAATATCTCCGGGTCCCATCTGCCGGTATACGATTACGTAATCGACTCGGTACCATTAAGAAATCTTGTACCTATTACTAGGGAAGTCGCGATCGGCGATACGATTTTAGACTAAAAACTGGTAGGTACCAACCTAAAATAGATTTTATTCCAGGGAAAATATACTCGTAATTATATGTACTCGAAATGCTTTGCCAATTTACCTACCCCTGCGCACAAGGTTTCTTCAGTCATGGCTTCATCAGAGCCAACTTTTCTTCAGTCATGGCTTCATCAGAGCCAACTTTTCTTCAGTCATGGCTTCGTCAGAGTCTAAATACTTAGTGCTTTGAAGTATGTCCTCCTCATATCGCAACAGTGTGTAAAGCTCTCACTGGGATCATCCGCTTGGAGAAAAGACGGGAAAAGAAAAACCGAGCGCATATCCCACTCGGAACGAACGAAATCACTCGCAATGAAACCGTTGAAACTTGTTTAAAGTAAAAACGAAGTTATTAACGTTTATTTTGTATTTTGTTTTATTTTATTTGTTATTACACGGGATCGCACGTCCCTTTTCAAAAATACAAAATTTGATAGCCAATACCAACTAATAGCAGTATTGTGTTAAATATAACGGTTTGCCAATTCAAAATAACCGAAACAATTCACCAGGTACAGAGAGAAAAAAGCATTAAAAATTAATATAAAAAAGGAAGAAAGACTTTCGAGTGAAAAAGAAAAAAATATAATATATTATATACTTGTACTACGTATGACACTGCGATACCTAATCCATGTTAGTCACTCATCCATTCTTCAACTTGCGCTCACTGACGTCTATGATGTGAACATTTTCGTTTGTGATCTCTGCGTCCTAGTGAGGGAATTATTGTTCCCATAATTTGTCCGATGTTATGTACTTCGGGGGAAAAAGGATGAAGACTTCTAGTGGCCCTTGACGGCACCCTGCAATTCACCCGGGCCAACAGTGATGGAGAGTCGTGTTGGTTTGTCAAAATCTTATTCATTGTAATTAGGTCAATCTGTAGACGTCTGTTCTCATCGTACTCAGATCAGGACCCACAGCATCCCCATGTAACTGAATTCCTCCAGAGCTTCAGTTTTATAACAAAGCCAGCCCTCAGGAACCGACACTGAGCTAGCTCTAGCGAACGAACCATTCCTTACAAAATCGATAGCTGTATTGTGTTATATTGGCGTTTCGATGATGGACCCCCATCAGTAATAACTATTGTTTTTAACTGAAGGTGTTCCATGTTCCAAAACAGGTATACCGTCTAGCAATTTGTTTTTACTGGAAATAGGCTACTTTCCAGTAGTTCCGGTTTGATTTGAAGTGCTGACATTTCGGAGGGAATAAAATCATTTCCCTCCGAAATTTCAGCACTGGTGCTGTTTATTTTATTGTCGGGCTGTATCTGGTGCCTGAGGAAACCGTGAGCTCTCTTTGGTATGCTGAACTGCTTTTATACCCTGGATACTCACTATGTTGGCGAGCCGCCCATTATTTTGCCATTGAAACGTATCTCCTTCCAACCTGAGGTATTGAGGTCTCTGTGTTACATCACCGTTGCAACAAATAATTTCCGAAACCAAGTAATTGTGTCATCTTCGTATTCAGTTAAGTTGTTGATAACATCACTTTGGTCTAAACGAGGGAGGAAAGATTGCGTGTGACGTAGCGGGGGTCATAGATTGAGTGTTATTGTAAATCGCCTGGGAAGTACAGGGCACGTTTTAGTCTACCCCCGATCGTTGAATAGCATCTTTTTCCCTCATACAGCATCTTTTTTTAATATCTATTTTAGTCAACTAAATTTTTTTATAAGCACGTGGAATTGACAGCGTCAGTAAGAATATACGTTCTAAGTTTTGATCAGTTGCACAAAAGAAAATAGGTATTCAATTCTGTACTTGATACTCGTAGATAGGTACTTCATAGCTGATGGGCAGTTCAGTTACATTGGGTAACTAACGTAGTATTCTGTTTTAAAAATAATGATGTGTGTATGAGGTCTCCAAAAATGATTTTCCTCTCCGTATATTTCATTATCAGTGTGCAACTAATTCACACCTTTCATTTTCAGATACGACCCTCACAAGCTTTGGTAAGTCGACTTCTTGAGCCTACCTAATTGACTTCCGTAATTTTCTCTATACGTCTCGAGAGTCCTACATACAAACATAATACATTCTTGGTCAAGGATGAGCTAAACACATTATGCTTCTTTGATGGTCTGCGTTGACCATGTCTTTCGAAGTGTTTATGTTAGCGACTTCTTCTTCACTTCCAAGTTATCAACAAATTTAATTAAACCCTAAGAATAATAATTCATGTGGCTAATACATAATACCAATCCCTCCTGTTCATCTTAAGGGGTCTTTGTTCGATCCTTTTGTCCACCGGCGGGCTGGGGTTAGGTACCAAATATTATGGAACATCCCGATATTCTAATCGTCGAGGAATTCCTGCATCGGCGAAAAAGTCGAGGATATGATGATCTGATCAGTTTTTTATGCCCCCGTTTATACTGCGGCGTTTTTTCGCGTCGTTTTTTTTTACCGTCGCGACACTGTCGCGGCGACACAAAGAAACCAACAGAGCCGTTTATAGTGCGACAGTAGCGTTCGGCGACAGACGTCAGACGAAAAAAGTGTCGCCGCATGCTGGCGGACGGGCGACTGTCGCTTCACCCCGACGGCAGCCCTCAACCACTCCAAACACATTGAACCTTACGGCAGTGTTGTTATTGCGGCGGTAGCGATAGGTTGTCGCGTGTTTTTTTTTCTATGGCGGACCACGATAAGCTGATCCAGCTCGTTGAGCTGCATCCTGTTCTCTGGGATCAGTCGCTGGATGGATTCAAGGACCGGGATGAAAAGGAGAAAGCATGGAAGGAGGTCGCCATGGTGACATTCTGAAATAGCTGAAAAACTTGTCTTGGTGCTCCCTGATTTTATTATAAAATTTGATAAACTTTTCGTGGTGAGCGCTGACGTTGAAGGGGTGAACGGACCACCTTCGCCGCCCTCTACCCTCACTTAACAGTCCCTCTGCTTCCAGTACACCAACTAGCAAACTTCTGTTCATGATGGGAGTAGACCAACGACTGAGCTCAGACAGAACAGATGGGGATGGGGGTCGAAAACGTCGCGACAAACGCCGCTGTATAAACGTGAGACACCGACGTTTTTTTTACCGTCGGGCGACAGCGTTTTTTTACAGTCGCGACAAAACGTCGCAGTATAAACGGAGGCATCACGCACCATCGTTTCAGCTTTGTGACTCTCAGCTGTTCGGTCGTTTCTTGGTCAACTAGGCAAGTTTTTTCGTAATTTTGGCTGGGGTGAGGGGGGGGGGGGGGGGGCACGCGGTTTGTTAATCGTACCGTTATCTTTATTATTGAACTTGACCTAACGGTATTCCTTATTCATGTAACAGATTTGGGATCTGGGGTGGGCGGGAGTGAAGTGAACTTTTGAGAAGGAAGACTTCCTGGTTCCTGGTAGCCTTGAGTCGGGCACATCCCCTTGTTGGAGCCACCTCCGCAAGCCCGTCTATTTCCGTGGACCTCTCCCTCCGCCGTGCTCGGTCCGTTGGTCGAATGCCAGATCGAAGTCGGATCTCCCACTGCCATGAATACACTCGTCGTTCTGGTGAGTCGGTGCAAGCCAGACAACATACGGTAGTGATGGGACGAAAGTGGTGGCGGTCGATGTGGCAACCCCGCATTCCTACTTCTTCTTCGTGCTCGCCATGTCCGGTGGTGACGTCACTCAGTCTCTGTCTTCCCAGCCTCTCTCTGTAACATCCGTACCTATTTCACACAATAATATTCCCCGCCACGTCCAGATTTGCTCTCTAGATAGCAGACAGCTCGTCGATCACTTACATCTCTTTAAAAATTAACGACCAATCACAAATTACTACAAAACGGATTACCTAAAGATCAATTTGGACAAATCCAACTCTGATAAACAAACCCATCACGCATTGCACTCCTTATATAGTTTCAACATTCAGTTGAATCTGTTTCTGTTTCGGTGCATGAAATTTGATCGCGTTGCCTCAGTTGTCACTGAACAAGGTCAACCACGTTCGCTTGCACAAATTTTCTACAAAAATCGATTAATTCGAACGCTGTCATCGAAGTGATAAGACCCCTCCTAAAGATTAACGGAATCTGCTGGTAATCACCGTCACCAATATAAGTACTTTACATTATATGCCTTAAGTTTCATGAAATCCGCTCATTATGAGAGGATTTCTGAGTGCTCAGCCTTAAGAAGAATAGTATTTTCGATACATCATTCCTCACTACTCTGCTCTAAATCATGTGGTGAAGTCTGCATGTGTATGATTGTCATGAAACATAAATAACTTTCAGTTGCTTCAACTTCAAATTTGTCAAGCTTGTGACCTCATGTTCAAATTCGAAAACAAAAATGACACAGAATTGTAATAGGTACAGTAATTATAATAGCGTAAAGAACACAAACATCTATTCCGAAATTAAGCTCAAAAGTAGTCCAAAATTCATTCACAATGAAAGTTGTAATGAATTGGGTACGTTGTAATGAATTGGTAGCATTTTTTTAAATATTGTGTACGTTGTAATGAATTGATAGCATTTTTTTTTTAAAGTAGGTAGGTATCTAGTGTTTGGTCATGGCTAACACATGATTGATATCAGCTGACTTATCGAGTGCCCACGACCTGCGCGAGTGATATTTATGCCTGAGGATGTGACATCAGGATTTATCGAAATCTCTGGTATAACTGGATGCTGTCATCGTCATCGTTACTGTGGTTGATCCAAACTGCCTTTCTTCAGAGGTTTAAATTGAACACTGAATATGCCACGTGGTTTTTGTGGTTAGATTTTTAAAAAACTTATTATTATGCTAACTGATATGACCATCAGGTTACTTTGTGTAGACAGATACACAGACGACATTGCTTCCCATCCTTTATAATACTTAGGTACCAAATCCGTGATATACGCCATCCGTGTGCGTGTGTGTGTGAACGCGCGCGCGCGTCGCTTAATGCGCAACTTGAGGAGGAAATGAATGGGGTGAACATTAATTCGCAATGCCCAGCCCACGATTTTCGTGGTTATTTCCCAGATAAAAAGGTTTCGATTCTAGTCAAACAAAGTTCGGAAAACTAGAGCGAGTGACTGCAATACAGTAGAAGTCGCTTGTATAGTAATTGTCCAATAACAATCGCCATAGTGATCGAATTGGGACTGACTGGAAACAATCACTATACGCGACTAATATACAATATAAGCGAATTCTATTGTATGCACTTTGTGGTAAATTTAGCAATTTTCAACTATATTGGCGAATTTTGACCCCCAAAATTTCCCTACTTTTGATTAATTATCATCATTCAATACCACTTTTGGAGAATATAAACCATTTTTCGGAGATTTCAGCCATTTTCACCTATTTAATCGCCTTTTGACCCCCTAAAACCTAATAAGTGATCGCTATAACCGACTTTTTGATCACTATAACAGGCCAGTTCCCTGTGGGCTTACATTCAGCCGATCGGGACCGGTTTCTGTCCTTATATCCGACTTATTCCTTTAACCGCCTTTCTACTAAGCGACGTCTACTGTACCTAATATATAATAGGTACGTAGGGTGTCTCCAGTAATGTAGGCGTAATGTTTCATGTCGATTGGGGCTCGAGTATACTAAAAGCTCTAGCGTTTAGCTCTAGCCTTCGAGCTCTAGCTCGAGCATTCTAAAAGCTGTAACAAAGCTGCCCCCAACTGCTGTTGTTAGGATGCTTGGTTGCTCTCAAAATGTCTTCAATATTATTTCTAACACGATATTAGAATGTAAATTTGGAAAGGTCATCATTTCGAAAATTTGCTCATATGGTCATGCTGCATGACTGGAACTATTAAAAAAATTTACATGTATTTGTAAATGTAAATTTTCTAGTTTTCCGCGTTTGTTCAATGGAAGTGCTCCTACTTCAAGGAAGTACGAGTAAGTCGATCGACCTTCTTATCTCATCCACCTGAATATGACAGGTGGATGCAAGCAAGCACCTTCGGTTCTCTCTTTTCCAAGTCTTTCGAGTTTTTCCAATGAAAAGTCCTGTGTACAGGAAGATCTGTACCGTTCAACGCCCTCCGTTCCTTTCATTCATTTATTATTATTATTATTCATTTATTATTCCAATAGTTATATTGGAAATGTTCAGCTAGGTACTGAACACTAGGTTGTGAAATGAGGTGTAGGTACAAAATAAGTCGTAGTTTATGAACCATTCGGTAGTTGCTATTTAGAGAACCCTACTTAGGAACACTCTCCGTCAGTATACCGAGCGTGACTCTCGGCTTCGCTATTTCACATCGCAGGTCGCTCTTCATGAATAGTCAAGCGGCAGCCTCCACTTCGGAGGGTGTGCTCTCATTTTGCTCTGAAAACTCGTTCTGACGTACAAGAATTGTTGATATGCTCAGATAAATGATAATTCATTTTCATTACTTCATCCATCTCTGTGCTAATCGATTATTTGCGTTTTGAGTTTCTCTTGTTCTTCTCAAATTGTGGGCTCCTTTTAACGAGCATTTTACCTTTTTTATTTTTTTATTTTTTTTTATTTTTATTTTTTAATATTCGTCGATTCATAAATAGGAATGAATCAAAATAATATTTACGTGGCATGGAACTTAGCCGTCGGCCACTCAGAAAAGCGACCGATAGTTTTCGGTTTTGCATTTTCCATCTTGAGGTCTCCATTGTTTACCATCCCAAGATGGCATTCGACGATCCGAAATTTCATTTCTTTCTAAACCGAAATTTTTTGGGTATGGCCGGCTTGGTCCCCTCAGCAGTTAAACGTGACTAGTTTCCGACCCCCCCTCCCTTTAATTAGCGAATTTTCGAAGAAAAGGAAGCTATTGTTCTCGGTCCAAAATTTTTAAAACTCGAATTTCCGAAAGATTTTTATACCAAAATCCGTTTCAGACCATCCTGAATTCCCTGCCGAAAGACACCAAAAATTATATGTATATATATATATATTTATATATTTATATATTTATATATATATTTATATATTTATATATTTATATATTTATATATGATGTGTCATTCCAGACGATAACTCTCGAAAGAATTGAGATAAAAAGTTCAAATTTGCACGAAAAATCTGTCTTGGCAATCGACAGGCTAAGTTCGAAGATGGGCAGAATCGGGTCACCCTAAGGGGGAGTTTTGGGGAGTTTTAGGGGGGGAAAATTACCCATAAATTCCCAAAATGAAAAAGTCTGACAAGTGACACCTCATTTTAAAGGTTTTTGTACGCTGAACACGATGGTGAAATCAGAATTGCGATATCATTCCATTCTCAAACTGGAGCACTTTGAAGATGAAGGAACGTGGTTATTTCTTGAGATGTTCTTCCTGGTTCGTCTGCTCTAATCTGATAACGGAATGGGATATCGCAATTCTGACTTCACCATCGTGTTCAGCGTTGGAAAATCTACAAACCGAGGTGTTACTCGGCAAAAAATGGAACAAAAGATTTGTTACGTAGGTACCCAATACCTACTCTTCTGGTATTCAAAACATTTTTGATTTCCCCCTCCCCCTCCTTCCACCCCAAATTTTACTTTGCGTAAAACTACTCCTGTTTTAATTTTGTATGGTATCAAGTTGGGAAAACATTGGCCGAAAATTAATTTTCAGAAAATTTTAGGCGGAGGAGGAAGATGCCGAAAACTTCGAAAATTCGCTCTTATAGCCATGCTGCATGACTGTGGTTTTTTTTTTTGCAGCACTGACACAGAGAACGTACTTAGACAGCAGTATGAACAACGAGACAAATTGATAAGAGAGATCAAATTATTGCAGGAAAAAACCTTCGACTGGCTCGGTGCCGTTTTGTCTCCAGCTTAGGGCTCATCACAAAGTATGGGCCAACATAAAATCAGGACGCTCAAGATGTCCCCGCTCGTAGAACGATTATTCAAACGTAAACCTCAGTTTTATTTCCTCCTCTTTATGTTGGCCGTGATCGGTTATACGAATGAAGTGTTGTTGCCGTACAGCACTTGAAGAAAAAGCGAAACATCAAAAATAGTTAGGTAGATACTACTGAGCAGATTACCCCCCCTTGATCTTTGCTCTTTTCCACGAAGGTGCAGCGCAATAATCGTGACGCAAAGGTTGGTCCTGGTAATGGATGCATATTTATTTGTTTAAGATCATTCTGGGGGTACGGGCAAGCCGTGTGCCACACCTTGACCAAGTTATTCATTCAGGTTGATGGGTTAGAAGAGCAGGTATTTTCGATAGTCCCGAGATCCGAACGGATTCTTCTGAGATGTATCGCGCTCTCCAATTTGAGCCCTCATAGAATCACCTAGTCAATATCTTGATGTTTCTGATGATCCCATTGTTGTGGCAAAGAAGTCTGCTGTTGCCAATAGACGTCAGGCAGTATAGAGACAACGCTGATAACTCTTCTTTTGACATTGATATTGATGAGTGGTCCTGCACATCTGTAAAGAAAGTGTGAATGAATTCATACAAACGTATTATGATTTGCAACGCACTCCTGCGACTAGCTATGTAATATTGCATCTGGACGCATTACGGGTACCTACGAACGTGAAAATTACAACGAGCTGTTTGATGAAATTGGATGATTTTGTTATCCATTGATTTTTATCGTCGAATCACCGCGATAAGGAGAGAAGTGGGTAATGTAGCCGGTGGGGAGCAGAAGGTAGGTAACGGTAATGCCGGGAAACGGCCCGGCAGTCGAACAGGGAAGCTCTGGTTCACTTCCTTGTAGGAAGGAAGCACTCCGTCGGCCGGGGCACCGCTCGATCGAGGTCACCACAGTCAGACCTCTTGGGCCCCCTAAAAATGAACTCCCTTCCACCTCGAAAAATAGTCGACAAACTGATGTTTCATCGGTGAATAACTTCTCAGATCGGGGGTTCTGTTATCGACCGTTGACACAGGGACGACAAGGAGTTTGCCCCTCTCCATCATCCGCAGCATGCTCTCCTATTGTTCTTCCGCCCTGACCTTGTTCTTTCATAATAGTGTAACTGGACTTCGCTCTCATTACGTACCAATATCGTCTGACTCCGCTATCATGTCCCGTGGCGCCTTACGATTCAGCTGTAGTTTCCATTCTTGCAGTGTTTGTTAATTCAAAAATAATTCAAAATTAACGAATAATATAATATAAATAATTTTTATAATGTAATATATAATAATTGTATAATATACCTATAAATTGTATTATATATTATCTATATTTTATTATAATAATTTTTATAATATTTAATAATTTTTATAACAATATAATATATAATAATGCAATATAAATTGTATAAATTATGTTTTAATTCTCTCGGAAAATCCGTACGGTTCGATCGGTTTTCATTTTAGGCTGTAACTCTACCTACAACTTAGTTTATCACCTCTTGTTTTAATTTTTTTTTTGAAACTTAACAAAATAATCCTCATTGACAAGTACAAACGATTTTAATAACAATAATTATATGCACACCTAACCACAGAGACGATGAATTTTCAATGTTCATTGCTTTGCTTTAATTATTTTTGATTAATTATATATCTACTTGGAAATCTTGATACTTGGCTTCATGTGAGCATCATCACTCAATACGCGAATTGCAACGGGCTAGAAACTAGTTATACAAATTATTGGACTCAACGGTGCATCAAGAGAAAACTGCAACCGCCAGTCAAAGAATTTGTTTAAACAGACGGTCTACTCTACTGATGAGTTAATAGCATGCAACTGTAAATAGTCAGCGAGTTCTCGAATATGAATATAAATAGATTAATCATACTGTGATTATCATTTTATATTTTCCCTGTTATTACACAAGTAACGTCCAACTTCTCAGGTTTTACCGCCTAGGTGGCCGAATGACAAGTTTTCAGAAAACATTGAGTTATTGCATCAACCCTAACGCCAAGGTAGGAGTTTACAATTGGAAATAGAATCCATGCGGTCATGACGTGAGTAATTATGAATTGTCATTTTAAATCATGAGTCTTACACTCCATAACCACGTGTAATAGTTTATATTCCTATGAGAATAACCTGTGAACGTTTGAGAAAAAACCTGCCTTCCAAAAATGGTGATTTGTTCCTGCCACCCTGATTCTCCAGCACAGAATTCTCCCCTATTTCAAGCTAAGTAATTTCCTATTTGCTTGAGCAGTAAGCATCGGTTCGCTAAATAGTAGAAATCAGTAGGCACTAATATTGTATTGGATGAGTAAGTCCGTCTCCTAATTTACAGGGGCTGTTTGTTATGTCATTGATCATATTATCAAAAATTATACGGTTTGATACATCTTGTTTTGTATAATCGGCAGGATTCCTCTGTTTTGTGTGCTAAATCAGTTCTACCCCTTCATCGTGAGAATAGGAAATGATTCCGTTGGCGTGGTGCATGACTAAACCCTTACCTAATCCGCAGTATTTGCATTACAAAAATTTTATAATATTCCAAAAATACCTGCATTAATGCTGTGGCCATATTAATTTAAAAACTCAAGGTGAACTATTTTATTTCCGTGCCGGTCTTATACTATCTGCTTCTAAAGAAATCCCGATTGAATTGATTGTCTGATCCCGTGATCTGATAATAAGTAGGTATGTGCGGTGGTATAATAGTAGGTTGAAGTTGTACCTGCTTATTAAGCACATAGTTGCCCTTCAGTCGTCGTGGTTACCCTAAATAATGTTTGGAAGATGTTAAAACGTCAGCTGTTCCCTACATTTCGTCCTCAGTTTCCACAGGGCCAGTAAGCAGAAAATGCTTACTTGTGGACTTGTTCAGTTCATGTGTAGTACGTTCGACAGTACAACACTAGTGGCTCCAGCATCCGTTAGTCTGATTTTTTTCCCTCAGTATAACCCTGGACCACACTGAGCATATCGCGGGGGAACTTTTTACTCGAAAGCTAGACGCTATATTGTTATTCAACTTTTAGTCCTTGTAGGGTCCACATGATTCTGTCAGATGTGAAGAGCTGATCGCTGGTCGGGTAAGCACATGCAACCTTTTCAACGCTTGTATTTGTGCCCGCCCGAGACGAGAACCAGAGACGCCCCGAACTTTTTATCGCAAACGGGGATACGTAAAGGTAGGACGCTGTAGCCCGCTCGGCCACCTCAGCCCCCCGATCTGAAAATTACGCTTCCTGCCAGCGAATGCTCAAAAACGGGGTTTAGAGTGCGTGGAGGGGGGTAGAATTGTTGACTTAAGTGATTGTTTGTTTCGGAGTCGTTTGGAGGTAAACGTACGAAAAGTCCCCGACTTTTAGGAGGTGCGCCAAGCACACGGAGGCTCCCGGAAGGCCTAATGTTTTACCTTCCTTTGGTTTCCGCTTATAACTTGGAAACTATTGGTCCTACACAAAAAAAATACTGCTTTCTGTGTGAAAGCGGACGAAATGTCCTACATCTTCCACTCCCACAAAAAGTGTCTTTCTTCAACCGTTCAAGAGTTAAAGGGTGTGAAAATCGCCTATTTTTGTTTGTTTACTTTTAGTATGTTTACCTCCAAACGACCCCATCACTGAAATCAAAAAGTTCTGCTTCCTCCACGCACTATATAGTCGTTCGTTGACTGGAATACTACGGTCTGAATCGCGCCCAATAAGTATCAAACAGGAATAGAGCAACAAGGTGTATCTCTCCTATCCATCAGCAATAATTGATATACAATGAAAATCGCCTGTTATTCGATCGACCTTCCAACAGTTGCCGTGAATTCTTCTTTCTCAGTATCATTGAACGACATCAGTATCGACGTATCATTCAATATTTTCTTTGTCTATACCGCGAAGACCGTATAGAAGAACCGTACACGACCGTACTCCTGGCAGCTTGATTAAGTCCGGAAATCATGGTTATGATTGTAAATGTAGTTATAAATTATGCTTTTGGTCAAGCCTAATCAGTTTACTACTACATAATAACCAATGTAATAGCATTTAAATTTCATTAATTCCTTAAATAATACGAATAGTAATTGCAGAAAAAAAGCAACTTTGGCAGACCTTGGAAGGAACCGGTTATTGAAATCATTGACTTCCCATAACCCTTATGTTCGTGTGTTTTGTGGGGAGGCTGATGTATCTAAAAGACGTTTTGGTGTGTGGCATGATTGGGAATTGAGGGTCCTGAAACTGCCACTCCGCACATGCGTTCCGTAGCTGCCGGTCTGGGCGACTGCCGCCATTGGCCCGAATTGGGAGTCCGCCCCTGATTCATCTTCCACTTCCGCGGCGACGGCGGCGGTGTTCTCTCCGACCCGCCCTTCGCATTCTTCAATCCGTTTCGTTCCTCAACTCTCATACCGCATTTACTCATTCGCGCGAACGGCGAGCCAAATCGTGAGGCGAGTGCTGCCGTGTAAAAGAAAAACGCCTCAACTCCTATGTTATGTTCACGAAAACGGGATTTTCTCGTAACCCCCCCCCCCCCCCCCTCTCCTATTTTTGATCTGCTCTTTTTTATGGTGAAGTCAACATTTCAAAAATCGATTCGGAAGTGGGTGACTAGTAAGAAGTGGGTTCGGTAATTTCGCCCATAAACATCGAAAAAACTATAGATGTTAAGGAGAAATGCTTGAAATGCTGTGAAGGTGAAACGTCTCAACTTTTGGATTAGAACAACTTAAAACCGTTGAATATTTGTGCATAGTGTGACGGAGAAACGCCTCGTCAAAAATTTATTTGAGGCGTTTTACCTTCACAACGTTGGTCAATATTGGCTTAAGGCGAACTAAATCACTCGCGACGAAATCGTGGAAACCCATTTCAAAGAAAAACGGAGTTATTGAAAAAATAGTCTATTTCCACTAATACACGAAAAACGCAAAAACACTGTTAACACTGTTTTTTGCGTTTTTCGTGTACCTATTAGTGGAAATAGACTATTTTTTCAATAACTCCGTTTTTCTTTTTTTCTTTGAATTGGCTTAAGGTTTAGGTTGAGGCACTTAATCGAAATTGTTGAGGTTGAAGTGTTTCTCCTCCACATGTGGACACAGCTGATCGAGCGTGGGGCCATTTTTCACCAAAAATTAGCATCGAGAAAATGATTTGCTTTTCCGATCGAATTTTTAGATGTTGAGGCGTTTTTCCTTGAAAAATAAAATCATGGGAAATAAATTTGTAGAGCTTGAGGCGTTTCTCTTTTTAAACTCCTTAGCAGTGATTTGTGTGCAGGGAAAACGCCTTACAATCGAGTTGAGGCGTTTCAACTTCAAAAGTTTAAAATTTAGAAAACGCCTCAAGTACGATTAATCAATTGAAAAGTCGATTTCTCCCCAAATAATTTAGTGGATTTAAGTCCTGTCGATTTTCATTCAAAAAATGGGTTTGCTAGGATGTACTGCAGAGAACCTACGGCGGCGACGGGGTTTCCATGAAAAACTTGGAGGGAATTTTCCAAAAATGTTTTGATTTTGAGTTGAGGTGTTATTCCTTATGCTGTTCGTTCGCGCATTCGCAAAGCGGCCATAATTATCATAGCACTGTGTTTCACGGTGCCGTGTACGCCTTGGGTTCGAATCCAACATACTACCCCCCCATTATTCTTCGTCCACGTTCTGCTGTCTCGAACTGAAGAATTGATCGGGGATGCTTTAAATTAATCTGTTTCGATTTTACCACTGATTCACGCCAAATAGTTCTACACTCCCTTACTGTTCTATTTTTACCTCAAAAGGTTTATGAGGTGGCAAGAGGAGGGCTTATTGCTTGTTATTGAGACTGGGAAGAGGCAGTGAAGCTCAACCCTTGTGAATAATATGCTCAGTTGACTCCTAACACAGTACCTCCTACTTTTTTCTCCAGTTTCGTAACTAACATAGTTTCCGTTGTCTATTGATTAAGTAATACTACTGTCAGTCCTGCTTAAGGGGAGAAGGATTTTTTTTGCTCAAGTACCTACATCAAAAACGCTCTATAACGGGCCTTCGACGAACGGGTATTCAAGTTGTATCCGGATGTCTTTGAGATATCTTGATGAAATTGTCAGGGGTTACGACCTATATCAAAATAACGTTCTGTCGTGGAACTTGACGAAATACCGCCTCGGAAAAATCACCTCAGTTGAAAAGAGGCTTCAAAATGCAAGTTGAATTTTGAATTCTGAATTTTGTTTACCCAACTTCCCATACGAACACTAGAGTTTTCATGACATAAATGTGTATCTATAGTTACTACACACCTAGCAGGGCAGTCGGACGGAAAGCCCCAGCCCGAAATGGCTGTTAGTTTACTTTACTTTACATTTAATTTTACTAAACCCCTGGAAAACATTTCATTCTAACCCATAAATTAGGTACTTACCGAAAAATAGGAATATGACTGTAGAAAAATGTGGTTTTTCAGGTGAAGGAAATTTGGAAAATCTAACTTTCCCGCCTTTTTATCCGCTTGTTTCTGTCCTCCATCTATCCACCTATTCACCAATCCATTCCAGTCACTTCCAGTGGCTTCACGCAAGTTATAACCTCCCTTCCTATGTAATTTTTTCAAAATTGTGGTTGCAGTCGAGTCAATATAAGTAGGTATTGCGTAGAAAAAATACAGAAAAAAGAACCCCCCCCCCCCCCCCCACGCCAAATTACCCATTGATAGAATTAGTGTTAAGACAAATTCTATCAATGGGTGATTTTCGTGGGTTACAAATTATCTTCTTTTGGGCAAATTCTGTTCATCAACGGAAATTAAAACTTATTGACCACATAATGAGGTGTTTATGTCTGAAAGTCTAGTGTCAAATTTGAATTTTTGAGTTCCCTCTCGAAGTGACCTGTCAGGTAAATCGCGGAGAATGTATGGATTTAGAAAAGATAGAAACACTCAGGATGCAGTTTGCAGATTGAATAATATGATCATAAATGATTTGGATAACGGACTTTAACCTTTAGCGGTTTTTTGGATCTGGCAAAGGCCTTCAATACTATATCGCACTCATTGTTTGATAAACTGTCTGATCTGGGTGTTAATGGACCAAGTTTAAACTGGTTCCAGTGTTACATTGACCAGATAAGACAAGTTGTAAAGGTGAATGGCGTTCAAAGTGGTACAGCACTGCTGGATGACTTCGGTGATATGAATGATATAGCAGATTTGGAGTTGCTTGGTAGTCTTATTCTTTTTGCTGACGATACTATAATGTACGTAGCCCGCAAGACACGTTATAGTAAAGGTTCAGTGATAATAAATTGACGTTGAATGTCACAAAAACGAACTATATGACTTTTAGCCCGAGTACGAAAACTGTGCCTGATTGTTCTGCCAGGTTGGTGATTCATGAACCAAAATGCAATTTGGCTATATGTCATACATAGAAGGAAATTCGCCATGTGAATATAGCCAAGTACCTTGGAATTTATTTCGATTCACACAGGAAGTGGGATAAACAAATAATCGAAACGAATAAAAAATTAAGGAAGCGATTATACGTATTCTCAAAACTGAGACGCTGCGTGAGCATAAAACTCATGAAACGAGTGTACTGTGCCTTGGTGGAATCGGTGCTTACGTACTGTCTGCCTGCGTGGAGTGGTGGTTATATTACAGCTTACCAGCCGACAATTAAAACACAAAAGGCAATTATATCAAAGGCTGGATATATTAGGGAACGCACTTCTCCTCTCTTTAAAAAACTGAGAGTACTGTGCTTTGCGGATGTTATGGAAATCAGTCGAATTAAACAACTTGTGAAGGAAAAATAATTTTCTTATGCTCAACATTTATTCGAAACTAGGAGTAAACCAAGTTGTCTGATTGTTCTACAATTAGAAAAACTACCTTGGGGAAGCAATCGTATACATACCGCGGTTCTGTCTCCATAAACCGGCTGCCGTTAGAGAGTAGGGTTTCTTTGATTGAGGGAAACACGGAAATTTAAAAAAGAGTTGAATACTTCGGTTCTGAGCTCAAAGTATGGCGTTTAATTTACAAGAAAATATGTCTTATTTTAATTTGTTTGTAAACAAAAATAAGGACATAGTTACACCATGAGGAAAATTAAAAATAATGTAATAGTTAACACCCAGGAAATAGTTACGATGAATACGTACCTACCCATATATTAGACTGTACATACGAAAAAGAGGTATATCACTTTCGTTTGGTTTATTATTCTGTGAATAATACACCTATGTTTTCGCTCAGCAAAAAATTTTTATAACACCCCCTCAAAATTTTTTCTTTTCCGTTTCAAGGTGCGTAGATTCCAAAACGCTGCAAAGTCCTTGTCACATGGGTTTATTATTGTTTTGGACTTTTTGACATACCTGCAGAAATTTTGGCTGTTCATTTATTGTTTCTTTCATGCGCTATAATCGAAATAGCTATTTCTGATGGTTTCCATTAATTTTGGCCCCTAAAACACAAATTAGGTATACGCTCCTTTTTTTTAAACTATCTTTGATCATTGGTAGTGCCATTTAATCGTCTTGATCCACGTGTTGACACTTTTTCCAGTGTTATTATACAAACTGATGGTGATTTCAGACGATTTCCCAGGTTTTTCATTCATAAAAAATCAATTTCTGGAGCTGAACATTTGGTAGAACTCAACTTTCCACTCTTTGGTCAAAATCGACTTTATATTCGGTCTTCTCGTCCCCAAACACATGGAAAACGATATCTCAGAAGCTCATGTTACCAACATCTTGCTAAAACGCAAAAAGTACCTATTTTTACACACATTTTCACTCATAACATCCCTGGGTATATTCCGATCGGGCTGAAAAGTTTCGGGACACAACTAGGGCCCAAATGGAGCATGTGTGCGAAAGAACGATTTTTTTAGACCGAAAATGAGGCCTGTAGACGTGATACGGCGTACGGCGGACGGACATTGCATTTTTGGAATCTAATCACCTTGAAACGGAAAAGAAAAAATTTTGAGGGGGTGTTATAAAAATTTTTTGCTGAGCGAATACATAGGTGTATTATTCACAGAATAATAAACCAAAATGCAATATCCGTCCGCCGTACGCCGTCCGCCGTATCACGTGTACAGGCTTCATTTTTGGTCTGAAAAATTCGTTCTTTCGCACACATACTCCATTTGGGCCCTAGTTGTGTCCCGAAACTTTTCAGCCCGATCGGAATATACCCAGGGATGTTATTAGTGAAAATGTGTGTAAAAATAGGTACTTTTTGCGTTAGCAACGTGTTGGTAACATGAGCTTTTGAGGTATCGTTTTTCATGTTTTTGGGGACGAGAAGACCGAACATGAAGTCGATTTTGACCAAAGAGTGGAAAATTGAGGTTGTACCAGATGTTCAGCTCCCGAAATTGATTTTTTATGAGCCAAAAACCTGGGAAATCGTCTGAAATCACCATCAATTTGTAGAATAACACTAGAAAAAAAGTCAACAGGTGGATCAAGACGATTAAATGGTACTATCGATGATAAAAGATAATTTGAAAAAAAAAAGAGAAAAGGAGCGTACCTAATTCGTGTTTTGGGGGCCAAAATTGGTGGAAACCACCAGAAATAGCTATTTAAATTATTTTATGTGAAAGAAACAATAAATAAACAGCCAAAATTTCTGTAGGTATGTCCAGTAGAATAATAAACCCATGTGACAAGGACTTTGCAGCGTTTTTTGTTTTTGTTTCAACGACTTTACTGTAATGGTAAAATACGGCCAGTGACGCTACTCTTCCCCTAACACAGGCAATTAGCCCATATTGGGGAATGATTTTCAGTACATGTCTCAGTGAATGCCTTTTATATATTGTATAATCTTGATTATAAAAAAATAATAATAATAAAAGTTCAACGCAAATCCCGCTTAGAGCGCCAGTGCATCACTTTAAACGACGGGCATAACCGCAGTGGATGGATGGATGGAACCGCAAATTTATAAATTTAAAAAACACATCCTCAAAATCTTACCGAGGGATGATTGGCGAATGGTCACACCAAAGGTACTTGAAGGGTACCAGGAAGGTTTGCATTTCTAATGTTGGGTTGTTGGCAGCAATGAAAACCTTCGCCTTCGAAGCCTCGCTCTCGCCTCCTTGGGCCAATAGCCAGATGTCAGTAGACCTGACACGTAATTTCTTGCAGCATTTCTACTTTTAATCACCCTCATTTAAAAAATACCACTGAATATTTATTTTTAAAAAAAAGCATTCTTCCAGTGTCTCCTCAGCATGGCAGTTTCTCATGAGCTAGATATCGCGAAGGTACGTCAAATGCATTTGTGCCATGGGGTGTGTGTGTGTGTGTGCGTGTGTGTGTGTGTGTGTGTGTATGTGGGGGGGGGGGGGGGGTCTTCCTGCTGTGTCGCAATATCTGCCCTCAGTTTGAATTCATCGCCCTGTCGATTTCCCAATGGCAGAACAGAACATATTGCTGGATCAACGGAGTGTGAAAATAAAATTTTACGGCGGGAATCTTATTACTTCATGATGTGGTACTGAGTAGCATTCACCTGTTACGACTCGTCCATGATAATTTGTCACGGCTCTGTATTAGATTTGTAATAGGTCCCTTTTTAAAGCAGGTCAAATCGGTTAATCAGAACTACTTTTGTCTTCTCATGCCTGTCTTGGCATGAAGTTCATTTGTCTTCTCAAGTGCTGTCTACCTTAACTGAAATCCGTGAACGTACATTTTTTCGTAGTAGATGGTGAGAATCTCCAGAATTGTAATTCGACAGATTCTTGTGAAAAAATACCAGAACGTGAGTACTAAAGTGTAAAACCGAATTTAGTTTTGAATACAGTTTTTGTCGCTACATACCTACGTGTTTTGCTGCTAATTTCCCCCAAATTCTTCGTAGAAGCGAATTTACACAGTGGGTCCAATTCGTTTTCATAATGGAGATTCTGTTCAGTTCCCTGTCCTCCAACAAATGCTTAATGATTGATCCAGTGATCGAGATCAGGCATTATCTCACTTTACAAATGACTGTGCTCAATTTCTCCTGCTCAAGCTGTTCCAAGAGTTTTTCTCTGTGCACCTTGAGAGTCTCAATACGTTTTCTTCCTCGGAACCCTCTTTTGAAGTGATGTCAGTATTTCGTGAATAACCTGACGGCAGAATTCGGGAAAAAGTAAAAGAACTTCCCTAAAAACGACTTTTATTGGACATAATCACCTGAAAAGCGATACACATATTGTGGTTGCTAAAACGAGCATTGGATATATAGAACATTTTTAGTCGCATAGAGAACGTCTTTGACGGAAATGGAGTGCAAAGACCAACCAAAACTGTCTATCAAAGATTAATTGATGGGGTAAAGCTATTTCGAAAAACGAGCAGTTTCGTGAGGCTTATAACTCAATAAAAGCACATGGCCCAATTAAAACTAATAGGCTGCTTTATTGTTTGTAATGATAATGACCGTTTCATAGAGTGATTATACTTTCTGACCTGGATCGTGCTGCGGAATCCGCTTCCCACGTTCTCTCTGCAGTCTTCATATCAGTATTCATGACGGTCTTGATGCGGAAACCAACATCAAGGACGTTGTTGATTATGACATCCGTCTTGAAACGCTTGCCGCTCCTTCCCCGGGAGGGAGCTCCGTAGCGAGGGCGTATGTGTTGCGATGTTTAGGAAGGTTATTAACTGTCTATAATTATTATCGTTGAACTGATAATGCACCAACTGCTTTTTTCAACTCAGTATATTTTCCTGTGCGATAGCTTACTCAACTGAAAGATTTCTTCGAAAGCTTTTGAGATAGGTGATAGGTATATAGGTACTGTAGCGGTAGGCGACGACAGTGAACGTGAGAAAACTTATCATGTAACTATAAAGGCTATGAGGAGTGTCTAAGGGCCAGAAATATGCCGATGTTTTGATCAGTTCACTAATGGGGAAATTTGTGAATTATGAATCGCCATTTTTGAGATAAGAAATAGGAGTCTGATTGTCCTTCTAACTTGTTCAGTAATCTCAACTTTTTCATGGTACTCAAACCCAGTTTTCATCAAATGGTCTTCGATGTTCCTCTTACACATGGAAATTTATAGTGGACGGTAAGGAAAGATATCATTACCGTTTCATATTGTTTAATAGCGTTCAAGTCAGGATTTGTGAAAATTTAATTTTGTGAAAACTAAATTGAATTTGTGAGAAAAAATTGGATTTGTGAAGAAGAAAAAATTATTGAATTGAAAGGCAAATGGTAAGTGATAGAAATGAAAAGTTCTATTACGTGTCGCTTATGTGCTGGGTTTTTGTAGCTTCGCCCACAGAATCTGAATCGAAAAGCCACTTAAAACCAATTACGATTTATTCCCTCAAAGAAGCGTAGGCAGGTAATCAATGAACCCTCAACTCACGGCGCAATGGCTCGAACACCAAGTATTCGAATCCTAGAGGTTGTAGACATCACTCAGAATTCTGTATTTATTAGCTATGTAGTAGGTGTGGAACATATTTATAGTCGGTCGAATTCTCAAAAAGTACGTTTTTCGGTCTTAGCGGAGGGCTGTTAGAATTAGACGTCTACTAATCACCAGTTTCATTAAGCGTTTCCTTTCTGCAGTTTTACAGTTTTATTCGAGCTGAGTACTTGGACAATGCTGTTTAGGCTGCAGAACCTTAAAATCTGACTTGAACACGAACACTCTCAGTCGAAGAAACCTTGTGCATATATGCGGGGCAAAAATTTATGGTCTCCTTGGAGGCGGGCGCAAAAGAAGTTACGTAATGCGCAGGCGCACACAGAGGCCTCTTCATTTACGGTTTTGTTGTGGGAAATGAACCCGAGCGGGGCTTCCTGCTCGAGACGGCGCGGTTGAGCAACAAAGACTTGATGAGACATTGTCTATGGATGTCCGGTCTGAAACAAAATTGAGTCATGTCGCCAGAGGCACATTGAATTTGGCAAAAATACTCATAATTTTCGATGAAACGGGGTCTTGAGAGGGCCGTTACGTACAATGGATGATGGGTATCCCTGAACTTGGATTGATGGTTGGGATAAATAAATAAATTAGGTAATAATCTATTTTAAGTCACCTGAACTAGGTTGTTCGACTATATTGTCGAAGGCACGCCACATTATGTCAACCTAATTGTGGTAAATAACAATATGTAGGTAGGTTTTCATTTCATCGCCCTGGTTAGTTTATGATGTACTCCCATGGAATACGCAGGAGTCTGGATGAGCTGTTCGGTTTTTCCTTTCCGGCATTTTCCTTAGAGACGTAGGTTCAACACTTCGGGTCGATTTCGGCCACTGATTGAAGTGTTTCCTTCTCTAGTAGTCTGTTTTATGATGGATGGCAGTGAGTTCATGCCTCTCAGTGGCCAAATTATGTCGGTTCCTTATGGGTACGTGTGACCAGTCAAGAGAATTCTGTCATCATCAGTTCTCATTCCCACGATCACGAGTAAAGCCTATACAGTGGCTGAGCGCGTAGACGCTCTGTCACTCGGTGATGGGGACGGCGACTGCAGTCCGTTGGTGTCCTAACCTGTGGCGGCGAGGAAATAGGTGGCCGTCAGCGAAATTATATAATCAAATTCTGATCCTCCGGACCGGACAGCTGATCCCGCCCACGACGCAAGCTGGACAGTTGGACGTAAAGCCACAAGCCTGAAATCGCTGTCAACTTCACAGTTATAATTATAATTTCTCTAACTAATGGGCTATGCGCTCGTTTTTTTTTCTCAAATGAAATTAGATTCCATTCTAAGAGTTTTGAGACCAACCGCACTCGCCTACGATGAATAGTTCTTGTTCTATGATTTTTGAAATATTCCAGCACTTCCTACCTCACAATGGGTAGGGGTCCCGCCCAGGCGAGAGGGTTCCAATGACGTAGAAAGTTCTGGAATCTTTGAAAAATCTTAGAAAAAGAACTGTTCATCGTATGATAGTGAGTTTGGTCTCAAAATTCTTGGAATGGACCCTTCTTTCATTTATAAATAATACAAACGGCTTTTGTCACCCATACGCATACCCAGTTGTTGCAAATCTCCTGTAATTTACAAATTATTCTGAAGGAAGTCTGAAGTAAACAGAAGTTTACGTTAGACTTTTTCCACATGGTGTGAATTTCCCCTCGCAGTAGTGTTGGTAACGTAGGTGAGACTTGAAATGGGCATCATAAAGATTGAGCAGAACTTGTCTGGTGGCGAGTATGGAGTGGGTTGTTGTTGATAATTAGAAATCGAAGTTTTCAATGTGAGGTCTCCAAGAGAGATTTGTAAGGCAGAGATTTGCTGCAGCCCCTGATGTTACCTACTCGTTTTCAGATTAAAACTTAAATTTGCAGTTTAGAATGAGCTTACCTGATGGCACCGCCTCTTCCTATCTTCTGTAGGCCATTCAATTAGATCATCCTACTCAAGCCAAGAATCGGCCCAAGCAACCAAAGAAGCACTCTGAATGTGCGCCTACGTTAACCTGCGTTGTCATCCGACTATTCGTACACGTTAAACTATAAGGGGGCTGTGGATATGGAATATGAGGGGGTCATTATGATAAGGGAGGTCGTTCACAAAAAAGAAGAGAAAAAAATTCCAGTTACAAAATAATACATAAAAAGCTCAGGAGAAGTGAGCTTATGAAGGGAAATTAATTGTGACTGATAAGGAATCAAGCATTTCCTCATCCGATTGAGGTAAAGCTCAGGAGACGTGAGCTTATGATGGGAAATTAATTGTAACTGCTAAGGAACCAAGCATTTGCTCATCCGATTGTGACTGATAAGAACCTAGCGTTTCCTCGTCCGATTGAAATAAAGCTCAGGAGAACATAAAAAGCTCAGGAGAAGTGAACTTATGAAGGGGAATTGATTGTAAATGATAAGGAACCAAGCGTTTACTTATCCGATTGGGCTAAATCTCAGGAGAAGCTCAGGAGAACATGAAAAGCTCAGGAGAAGTGAGCTTATGAAGAGGAGTCAATTGTGACTGATAAGGAACCAAGCGTTTCATCTTCCGATTGTGACTGATAAGGAACCAAGCGTTTCCTCATCTGATTGTGGCTGATAGGGAACCAAGCGTTTCCTCATCCGATTGAGAATGTGGCGGAGTTGGATATCACTACAGGCACATACAGGTAGTAACTTCGTAAAGCTCAGTCTCCGTTCGATCCAAGATCTGAATACTTCCGCAATCTCCGCATTTTTTGTTCATGTACCACCTTTCGAGATCCCCACTTCGATTTTTAGTATTAGTAGTAGTAGTAGCAGTAGAAGTAGTAGTAGGACACCAAGTTGATTCCTGAGGGTACTGGACTTTGAAACCAGTCTTCATAGAAATTGTTGATTACCATTTAAGCCACATACAGGTCGTTAGTCTCACATAATATGATACCCTCACTCATCTCGTTAGGTAGAGGTACTCATAGATAACATCAAATCACACATCAATAAATTACAATCTAAACAAGTAAAATTTTCGGTTGTAAAGCGTCAAATTCGGGTGCATGATGGTCAAATGAAGTTTATGTGTTTTTTTTTTCTATCAGAAGCTATCAGCATTGAAAGAGCAAGAGATTGAAAAAGCAAGAGAACCGTGAACTCGAGGCAGATTGGACTCTCATTATCTAAAATGAGGAGGCGCGACTTCGCCGAAGTAACTTCTTAATCCGAGTTACTGTCTTGGAGACCCTAAAACCTGTTCTCGACTCCGACTGAGTCATTCGCCGTCGCAGTCCTCAATACCACACTCGGAGAATATCACATCACGCTATCAAACTTCTCGTATTGGGATTCATTGATTAAGATTGATACACCACAAGTTTGGATACACGACAGTGATCCACTGTCTGTTTCAACATCACAATACGCTAACCAGTAATTAAACTTCCGGTGTGGTGATTTATGGTTTACGCCAAGCTTATACAATTTTACGTGAGGCTACGTGAAGGTGGCATATCGTTGTAGACAAAGGGAGGTTATTAAGGTGTAGGTGGTTATAATTTCGTATACTAACAGAATTTTTCCTTTGTTTCAGTAGTCCGAGATCGCCGTGCACGCGCCACTCAAGCAGCCGAAATGGGACGTCACTTAGCGTGACACTCAACCTTGTAAGTATGGTTATATTCACGCATAGAAACATGAGTACTTTTAATGAAACTCATATATTCGGTTTCCACTCATATTCTTCAACGAATTTGTTGTTTTCTCACTGTAAAACTCAGTAACTCCAAATCTAAAAGCAACATTCAAACGTTACGCTGGTTTGGTCAAAGGAATTAGCTCTCTGTCTAGTGTCGTCTGTGGGAGTTTATTTCTCATGAACTGACAGAACGATTTAAAGTGATCGAAACGAAATAGTTACATTACATTCAAGTTTATTAATATCGCCGTTGTTTATTATATAGGTAGGTAGAAGAAACTTCTGTTTTTAAAAACAATGTCGTAGAAGTGGTGCCGATCACAGCGTATGTAAGTAATCATTCACCGAGACTTTCAGAGTAGTTTTCCATCACCCATTTGGACATAGTACTCGTACCTGAAAGAGGAAAGAGAGAAACAAAACCAAACACAATAAACTAACTGCAAGAGAGTTCTGCCGTCCGTCTTGGTGAATATGTACCTAATGATAGACATCAGCTTGTAGACATCGGGTTTAAAATTCTATTGATTCTTCTTTGATATTCAGTTTTCAGCTACCAATATTATAAAATGCTTTGTTGTGTCTAATATTCCCATTTCTGTTGAAAATCGTAATACTTGACGGAAACACCGCGTACCTAGAACTACATAGCCTCTGTCGAATTTTTCATCAAACTAACTTAATATGTATATATATATTTATATTAATGTATATTAATAAGCGAAGTTGATGAACACTAGAGAACTTCTACGACCTGCTGCTGCTATAAATGATTTTCAAAATTGTGAATTTTCAACGAAATGCATTGAAAATCCAACAGCTTTTGTTCATTTCATCGACCTGAAGTTGCCAGCTCCCTTAGTACCTACTTATTACACTTCAGGATGCCATAACATTAATTTATGTTTGAGGGATTCAAATTACCTACTGTAACTTAACTGGGTCACCGCAGCCTACAGGTAATATTAGCAGTTCGGCTACAACATGGAACCATTCCATACGAATCTTCTCTACTCTTTGGTTTGTTCAGTATCTCGCCGGTAACTTTAATCCGGTATTTTTAAGTAGGTACCTTCAAGGTGATATTAATAATATCATGAAATATGACGAGACCGTTATTAAATTCTAAAATGCTGTATCATAAAATTGTTTAGGAAGTGAATTGGATGAAATTTGATTGGTTGGAGCAGTTATTAATTTGTTTCAGTTTTATCAACTTGGAGAAATAGTTATTCATTTGGTTGAATAACTATTCTCTTGGATAACTGTCACCTACATGGACTTAGATGTGTTTTGTTATAAATTCCAACCTCTCTGTACTTCTCCTCTCATTCGACTTACGGAACTTGTAGAGAACACACTCGTGGGTTCCTCATTTCCGGTTTTGGATGCAACTGTCTTGATGACGGTTCGAGATGATCCTTTCACCCGCTTTCATTGCTTCACTAAATGTCACGGGAGGCGTTCCTGCAGGTTCCGCGACTGCCAACTCGACATCCAAAAGAAAATGAAAACTGATTTTAAAGCTTTGACGTAAAATTGAATTGAACTAAACTCACCTTCCGCGATCTCTGTGGAAAAATCATTTCCTGGTAATAAAACGATGTAACTTCTGTATTACAATCGAGAGGGCCTTGAGAGATTTCCGGTACTCTACTATAGTAAGAAATTATGAAGATTTTTTATTTGTTGAAAAAAGAAAGGGTGTGGATAATCCCTCCTAAAATTTGACTGCTTGAAAAATATACCTATAAATTCTGCTTGCAATCGTCATTTACGAATTGTTGGACTATTAAATATTTAGTAAGTGCAACTGATGAACGTTAGAGAAACCTTTGAAAACCAATAATTATCTCTGATATGTGTATGTGTTTCTTTTATCGTTGCATTTGTTTACGCAGTAGCTGGTGAGTTGGTAACAGTAGACATCTTCTACCAGATCTACTCTTCTAGCATTCTCTTCTCCTGGTTATAAATTATAATCTTGGTTTTTGAAGTGCTTACTGTCCATTGTTTGAATATCTCATTAGGAAAAATTGGTTATGAAACCTGTGTCCAGTCAAAGCGGTTGGGTGACCTGAAAAAGTAGATACTAGATAGAGATTTATCGATTCTGAATTTTGATTGTCCAGGGTGTTGTATGGGAGAAACTATTTTCAGGTGTATAGGTACCTATATTATAATATAGGGGGAAAAAAAATATTGCGCAGGGAACAAAGTCAAACCGAGGTGTCGTCCGGGCGAAACTGTTCGAGGTAGGTATCATTAAATCAAGGTATTACCGGTTGAAGTTGTTTATTGTTAGGAGTTAGAATTATCGGTAATATCGGCAAGAAAATATGGAATATTATACTCCACGTATTACTATTGCAAGAAAGACTCGCCACTTGAATAAATCATAATCAGATTTAGGTACTCATATATGTAGCCCGTTAAAAAAAAACTTCGGTTCACAATTGCATTGATTAGCTCTCTGAATAAAAGCTACAGTAAAAATCAGACGCGAACGAGTTGGACAAGTGGAGATGATTAATTTGGTGAGAAATGGGGTTATTTATTTGACATTCTTCACTGTTCAAGGGCAACGCTCGACCACACTCCACCTCCCTCTCGACAGTATCATTCTTTTGACGAATCGTTATCTAATGGCAGGGACTTGGACAAATTGTTTGAGATATCGATAAATTCGAAGCATGGTTGTTCGACTTATAGTGTAACGACTGTTATAAATTGGTGTGCAGGTATCTACACGTATAAAATGAATCGTTCAGTTTCCGTACTTTCATGTTTATCTTCCCCTCATATTATTCAAACGAACTTAATTAACTTGAGTAGGCGGGATAGGAGTTTCAAAATAAAAGGGAGCTAGGGGTTTAGCGTCGTGTTGTAGCGATAATGCAGTTGTAATTAAATTTGAGATGTTGCAGAAGGCTGTGCTACTTGCAATTAGGGCGGTGTGGATCATACTGTTGATGTCGGAGGGACTGTTAGCGTCAATATTGAATATCAATGTTAGGAGAGCGCTCTTTTCAACCATCTGGCACATTACTATAGAGAATACATGAGGTCTTCTTCAATCAGCCTTCTCCAATTTATTTCGAGATCAAGTCGCCCTGCATTGTTCATATATTATCTACACCTACCCATCCTTTGCAACCCACTAGTCATGAATACTACGTCTCTAGGGATCCACATTGTTGTGTCTTTGTTTGTGGTGAGGGATATAGTACTATATCCCTCGTTCATGCTATATCGTTGGTAGTTCATGGTGCCCGAGTATTCTCTGTTTCGGATTTCTTTTGTCCTGACTAGGTAGTTTGCCTCTTGTGCTCATAGAGGACGTTGGAGTATATTGTATTCAATTTTGAAATTAGGTATATATACCTTCTAATATTTCAATATCTGTCTTCTAATATTTCATAGCCTAGACCGCTTGTTATTATTGGCACAGTTAACCAAATTCACATTTCTTCTGGGGTTTCATGTAATAATCATGTACCGAATACGCAAATAGAACCGAAGAAGAAAAGACATATTAAATCGCTATACTCCGTCGAGAGGCCACTCGATACCTTTTTGAAAAGTGTCAGTACAGAGCAATGGGAGCTAATCGCTTGGGTTTGGAATCGCCTGTTTCCGCGTTCTCTTGTTTACCAGTCAACTTTTGATAAAAGTTGTCAACATTTCCGCTCTCACGTAACCATTCCGTCAGATTAGAATTGGTTACTTTAATACTCGTCCGCCGCCCAAGGAGTCGCCGTTGATTGTGGAATACGGTCTTTTCACGTATCGCAATAGCGACCGGCTGTCATGAGCTCATTTTGGACTCAGAAATCTGGCGTTCGGGGCAGTACTTTACGAACGAGTTAGGGACTTACAAAATTACCGTCCACAGCAAAGACATTTTTAGAGAGACTGAACTGCTTTGAAATTTAAGTTGTCTCGAAGTCCTTTTGCAATGAACCTCTTGAAAGAAGGACAATCATTTGATGCAGCCGTTGTGGTTTTTGAGTTGTTAAGTAGTTTTCTTCCGAATATCTTTCGTGTTGACTCTTAGTTTCAAGAAATCTTGAAGTAGGTAATTTCAAAACCTTGAGTCAATCAGAATGGATTTATGAAAAGTTAAGAAGGATGGCGAGGGTACTGTCAGTTAGTTCTGCTGGGTTTACGTTACCTATGTATCCCCTTCACCCCATTCTTTCAACTCTTCTTGTTATAATATAATGTTTATATTTTGTTATATTTTCCGACTCCAGTTCAAGGTTTTCCAATAGGAATTCAAGATTTTCCAAAGCAACTCAAGGATTTCAGATTGAAGGTATTAACGATAGGAACTGAAGGAGAGTCTTTGATTTGAACTACAGGAAATCTTGAGTTTCTAACGTGTGATCAGTGTTTCGTGAAAAACCTTGAATGGATTTCAATGCTGTATTATTAATCGGCTGTGCAGGAACCCCAGATTCCTGGTCTTGTTCGCTTAATTCCATTTGTCATAGAGTAGAGTGGTTATTTCCCAGAACGATCTCTGTACATCTGGTCCAGTTTTTGGGATTCAAACTTGATAAAGAAAAACGCAGTTATTGAAAAAATAGTCTATTTCCACTAATACACGAAAAACGCAAAAAACACTGTTATACCGGTTTCGGTGATCAAACCATCGTCAGTAACACACAATAACTACTAGAAGGGCCTTGGCCCTTGGCCTTGGCACAATAGGCTACTAGAAGGGACTTGGTGAGGTTACTCTTTTTTAGTTATTGTGTGTTACTGACGATGGTTTGATCACCGAAACCGGTATAACAGTGTTTTTTGCGTTTTTCGTGTATTAGTGGAAATAGACTATTTTTTCAATAACTCCGTTTTTCTTTGAAATGGGTTTCCACGATTTCTTCGCGAGTGATTTAGTTCGTTTCAAACTTGATTTTGATAGTGGGAAGTAGGTCGACCTCATTACGCATGCGCACAAGCTGAAAATGATCCAATACCTACCTACTTATGATGAAAGAACACATCTTGAACCGTCAGTGAGTTCATAACTTACTTCAAAACCTGGAGCCAGGCAGACTGTCAGTTTTGTGCGTTAACGCATTCAGTTAGCCCAATCAATCGTATTTTGATAAGTTCGAATAAAACGTAGTATATGATATATATAGGTACTAGTGCATATTATGTATAAACATATATGTATTACATACATATTATGTAACAGTTTACCTGCCAAGAGAACCTCGTCGCCGCAAAAAGGATTGATGCCTATTTTGCCTGCCAAAGTAGCATGCTTGGTGTTTTGCACCTCGTTCTTGATTGTGAATATATTATAGAAACCTGTTCCTTCCCCCAACCTCCCGTTCGCTCCCTGTTTCTCTGTTTCTTTCAGTGCTGTTTTGCGGGGAGCATGAAATGCCTTTCAACGCTGTTCGGCGGGGAGCTTTTTGCTTGGAGAGCCGATGGCACAAGTGTGTCAGATTCCAACTCTTAAAACCCTCTCTAACATACTCCTAGAAACTGCACCTCAAAGGCAACCTTCTTAGAGCATAACGAATGTAAGTGAATTCGTTTTGTCTGTGGGTCTGTAGTCCTGTCAAAGAAAGAGAACAAGTCGAAAAACTTGAAAAATAGCTATATTGAATCTTCCATAACTCCGGCACCTAATGGTCCCGAGGGTTGAAATTTGGTACACAGCCTCAGGGGCTCCTCGAGAATGGGTGTACGGAAAATCAACACCAGTGACCCCCAGGTGGCCGTGTTGGCTGGGGGGGGGTAAACCCTAATTTTTCTGTCTTCAAGTTTTTCTGTTTTCTTGGTGGGCCGGACGCTCCTGCTTCCCTAGATGTACTTGAATCCAGCTCATTGGGAAAAAAATTGGTAAATTGTTACAATTCATAGATGGGTCCTATAGGGTTCATCCCTCACCCCAAACAACCCTGTTGTTTTCCCGCCAAGTTGACCTGCAAAAAATCCTCCTCGGCCGCCAAACTAGCCTGGGGGGGGGGGGGGGGGATAAAGCTGCCCGCCAAACAGCATTGAAAGAAATTTCATGGTTTGGGGGAAGAAACAGGTTTTTTTTTACACGTCCAAGAGCGAGGTGCTCACCGAGCATCCTATTTTGGCGGGTAAAATAGATATAAATCCTGTGTGCGCCTAGGGTTGAAATTTGGTACACGTCCTCAGGGTCCCCTCAAGACGAAAAATCAACCTGGAGACCCCCAGGGGGCCGAGTTACGGCGGGGGTTAAAAACCCTATACTTATTCCGGCGTGTAAACAGTTTTCTTGGTCGTTTTGGAGGTTTTCGTTTTTCTTGGTGGGCGGGACGCTCTTTTCACTCCTCTAGAGAACAGTGGGCGTTGAATTAACACCTTGAAGATTAACACGTCGTAGTAAATAGGCTACTAGAAGGGACTTGGTAAGGTTACTCTTTTTTAACTGGAGATTAGGCTTGCTAATGTTGCAGTGTGGAGTATGTTGGTCTCTCAACATGCACTTCTTCTACGTTTGGGAAATTTAACCAGACAAGTACATTTCAATACTAGCACCTGCTGCTTTACAGTTTTGAATACAGACCAAGGGGGGGGGGGGGTCTACTTCATAGCAATAGTTGTGTTAGAAAACATATCCAAAGTTCCGGTGTTGAGATTGCCACACAATACTTCCATGTTCTTCATAATAGTATGGATACAAGTTTGGCGGAATACAAGACTGGCCGCCCATTTCAGCTGACAGGCCGACCATTGCGGCCCGACTGGCTGCTCATATTGGCCTGACGGGCCTGTCATGAGAATATACTATATTGAGTGAATATAATGTTCTTGCATAGGAATCTCATTCAGCCACTTTCTGACACGACACCAACGTCATTTAGCTAGTAAACCTGGAAGATGTTAGACCCATTGACATTTAACTATGTTTTGCGGTCAGTTAGCCAAATCGAATGCGATCGAGCTCATAATCAATAGGCATGATCTATAAACAGACATTTTGGCACCAACCGCCCCGGTCCATTTTTCTGAGTTTTCGTTGAAAATCGAAAAATTAGAACATCCTTCATAATAAATCCTCTATTTTCCTACCTAGAAAGCTCGTTCTCATCTCAAATTGATGAGTTTAACGAGCTGAACAAAACCCAAAAAGAAAATCTGAAAAAGACCATATTTTGAGGAAGTTATGACCATTTGAATTTCCAACATACGTACGTACATACATACGAACGGAACGACATGAAGCGGAAACCCGCCTAGAAACTCGTTTTAAGCACTTACTTTTTTTCCTTTGGTTTATTTTTATTGCACCAAGTTGTACACTTATTAGTGATTCATTGCTAACTTAATTCTACTACATAACATCATCACAAGACAAAATACAGAACTTGATTGTGTTCTGTTTTGATAACCATTGAGAATAAGTCTTATTCATTTCACTTGGTTAGTTCATGTGGCTTGTTTCTCTTCAGTCTTCTTAGCAAATCATCCACGTCAAGCAAATGTACAGCTTCGGTGTTGCCATGACCTCTTAGCCGCTCTAGATGGGCGGTGGCAATTTTCTTTATGGTTTCATCGATAGTCTCGACCTCAAGATCGTGATGGTGTTTGTCATTCCGAATGTACCGTGGTGCGTTGACTATACTCTTGAGTACACTGTGCTGGAAGCGCTGAATTATCTCCCGATTGCTCTGAGCAGTGCAGCCCCACAGATGCTCCCCGAAAGTCCGTACAGGTTTCAAGACTTGGGGGTGAGTCGTTGGGTCTCTTTGTGATTATCTAATCGAATCTAGTGAAATCATAAGTGATGAAAAAAGAAAAATTATTGAGCACTTCTGAACTAGATTCCATGGTTTTTTCGAACACTTATTTTTGACGCTGTCCTGTTCATACTTCCATTCCTATATAATAAGCACATGGAAGTAGCATAAAAAGGTTTTAGTGGTATTCAGTGATCTGGTCCCAACGTTTGATACTATTTCCCCCAATAAGCTAATATCATTCATGCATAAATCACGTTTTCCTCCAATATTCATAAGTTGGGCACGTGATTATTTAAACAACGGACAGCAAACAGTCAAGATAGGTGATTGCATCAGTGATCCTAGTACATTCTCTTATGGCGTCCCCAAGGAACTATTTTAGGTCCTTTGTATTATTTCGTATAAAGTTAATGAAATATTTCATGTTGATATTGAAGGGGGAGATATTATCCTTGCTGATGATACCGCGATGATCGTTACGGATACATGGAAAGAGGTTCAAAGGAAAACTACTAGAAATTCAACAACGCTCAAACAGTGGTTTGATACGATAGGGCTAAAATTGAAAAAAAAAATCGCATTTTCATCAAAATCATCTTTAATTCCAAATATAGGAAACATCATTTGCTATTCAGAAAATAATTGTATCGACTGCTCAACATGTCCAACAATCTCGCAAGTCTCTCACACTAAATATTTAGGCGTTATACTTGACCAGACCACAACTTGGGAGCTACATGTAAAACAACTGACAGAGAAAATGAAAAAAAAAGTATGCCAAGTTGGGAGGGCAGTATAGCTTCCTCACTTATTGTAACATGGACGTATAGAATCAGTTGGTAGAAAAATGATGAGTCAAAATGATTGAATAGCAATAAATAGAGTAGTAATAAATTACCTTATATGCCTAATAGTATTAAAGAAATTGATATTAGTGATTTAAATAATTGTGGTATAAACCCGGCATTTGGGCTGATAGTTCTAGAATTCTGCCTGTGACTACAAATTTCATTTGCGTATGCGCAGTGGCTATTACTAATCAAATCACGGTGAAATTCGTAGGCAATCTTCTCTTGAAGCCACCCCCAACTAACCTCTGAATTTGAGTGTAGTCGGTCCATTAGGAACTAAGAAATCGTTGCTTCATGCTATTTACGTTTACTCATGTGTAGTGATTATTCTGATCCAATCGCGGCAAAATTCATAGGCAGTTTTCTTGGAGCCAGCCCCCAGCTACCCTCCAAATGTGAGCGAAGTCGGTTCATTAGGAGCTGAGAAATAGTTGTTTCATTAAGTTCACGTTGGCGCATGCACACACGCTACTATTGGTCCGACGGCGTTGAAATTCATAGGAGACCCTCTAGGGGCTAACCTGGACAATATTTTGAAATTTAATCGAAATCTGACCATAATTTCATATAGTTATGCCCGGGAAAAGTAATTGACCACAGTCAGACCGACAGACACAGGAATGGGCAATTTTTGTGGGTTACAAATTACCATTTTTTGGCCAAATTCTGTTAAACGACGGAAATTAACAATTATTTACCACATAAAGGGGTGTTTTATTTCGGAAATTTCATGCAGAAAACGAGTGTGAAATTTGAATTTGTGAATTCCCGCTAGAAATGAAGTAATTCTGAATTCGCCGAGTAGTTCAACTCAAATCCCGCTTGGAGCGCTAGTGCATCACTTCAAACGATGTACAGAACCCCAATAGATGGATGGATGGAACCGCAAATTTATAAATAAATTTAAAAATGTCCTCAAAATCAAATCAAGGGGAGGTTCACGAAAAGTCACAGGAAAGGTTCTTGAAGGTTGCCAAGAAGGTTTGCCATTTCTAATGTTGGGCTGTTGGCAGCATTGAGAACCATCGCCTACTGAGGTTCGCTCCGCCTCCTTGGGGCCAATAGCCAGTCAGATTTCCACAGACCTGATACGTAATTATTCTTGCAGCATTTTTACTTTCAATCATCCTCATTCAAAAAGTATTGCTTATTTTTGAAAACGGGCTCCAAGCTACCATTTTCCGAAGCGTTCTGAATGTTTTTTGCCCAAGAATAATTTTCGACGAAAATTCCACGTTGTCTGAGCTTTGAAATGCAAAAAGCAAGTGGAAATTTGGATTTTTCCTTCCCATTTTTCTAAGCAAGAACTGATTTCTCTTGCAATTGAGACTCATATTTGAACAGTAAGGTGAAGAAACTATTCTACAATTATGCAATCCTTACTGATCTGCAGAACTGTTTAAAAAAGATTGATACAGTGAATAGTTATTATTTATCTGAAGAGACTAGTATTGTATTCTTGTATACAGTGTTTAACACATGGATCCATTAAAAGGCTAAATCCAACTAGATCAGCTGTCAAATTCACACTAGTGATACCCGAAGTGAGAAAATCCTTGTGACAAAGGCTTTACTCAATTTGGGGAATGAATTTATTCAATTATTTTCCTTCCACACTCACAAACCAAATAGTACCGTTAAATGTATTTAAATTGAATCTTCTTCTTTATGTAGCACTGCAGACTCAATCGGTCGTTGGCTTGCATAACCTACGGCTTCACAACTGTCCTATCATCACTCCAGCTGATACCCGCGTGCCTCATCATTATCTCGTCCCTCCACCTTGCCCTAGGACGCCTTCCCTTGCAAATTAAATATTAAGAGACATTTCTCACTAAATGCTGTTACCCCTTCGGTCTTATTATTCTATTAATTTATTATAGGTACCTACCTAGAGTGCACCTAGATACGCAGAAGTGGGAACGCTGAGAAAAAACTAAAACAAAAATTGATTTATCTTTTTCACGTTTAAGGTGAAAGGTTAACTCCCAGCACAAGTTATACTTGGAGGTAGTTGAAGTATTCAAAATGTACCTATTGTAACTATTGTATTATCTGTCTCACTCACTGTTTTGAGTCGTTGTATCTTTGCTTGAATAAACGCATTCATAAAAAATATATAAAAATCGTAATAAATCGTTACTCAGTGCCAGGGCAGTTGAGGCCACCATGTCGGGCACTGGGCCTGGGAGCAGGTCTCGAAGCGTGCGCCAGGGGAGATCGCTCTCGTTTTGACCTTGAACTTGAAGCGAAAACGACTGGACGCGTTCCGCAGGACTGGACGGATCGGCTGCCGCACAGACTTGGCAATTAGGCGCTCCGACGCACGCGAACCCCCCCCCCCCCCCCCCCCGAACCAACCAGGACCGTCACCTACAAACGAGTAGACCAACCAATAGCAGACCAACTGAGCAGAGCCTGACGAGTGAGTTCCGGCTGGTCGTCTTGGGTTCATAATATGATCGATTGTATGAAAAACAGATGAAAGGATGAAGGGATGGAAGTTTATGAACCCCGCGGAGGGGAAGGAAGAAAAATTACGCTGTCGCATTCAAAAAATTATAACTTATTGAAAACCTGTCATTGATACCCCATCCGATCCGTGCAGTGTCTGATATTCATAACCAACCATGTTAAAAATGTATTTCTATTTTTAGACAACTACTACTACTACTGCTACTAGGTGCCGCGAGTAGTTAAATCGGAAGTTTCAGAGAGAGTCAAAATGCAGCCGTCACAGTATGTTGATAAAAGGTCATTACAAACACAACAGATTTATAGGATGCAAAATAGCACCCCCACATCAATTCGGCTCGATTTTTGCGTTTCTCTTGTCTTAAATGGACGATCTGAACGAAAATTTCATTGATCTAGGGATACGAGAGCCCGCCAAGAAAACCGAAAAGCTGTTTACACGAAAGAAAAAGTAGGGGGTCTCTGGTGTTGATTTTTCGTACACCCATTCTCGTGGGGCCCCTGAGGACGTGTACCAAAATTTGGTTGACATTTAATTTCAACCCTCGGGACCATCAGGTGCCGGAGTTATGGAAGTTTGAAAATCGAAATTTTTCAAGTCCTTCAACTTCTTCTTCTTCTTTGACAGGGCAACAGCCTCACAGACATAACGGGCCGAGCCGAAATTTCGCTCACATATTCGTTATGCTCGAAGGAAGTGGCTTTTGTGCAGCCCCCCCCCCCCCCCCCCCCCCCCCAGCACAAGGTGCAGATTCTAGGAGTATGTTAGAGAGGGTTTTAAGAGATGAAATATAGCACGCTTGAGCCATCGGCATGATCATTGGTACATCATTGGTAGCGCCATTTAATCGTCCTGAACCACGTCTTGACACTTTTTCCAGTGTTATTATACAAACTGATGGTGATTTCACACGATTTCCCAGGTTTTTCACTCATAAAAAATCAATTCTGGGAGCTGAACATTTGGTAGAACTCAATTTTCCACTCTTTGGTCAAAATCGACTTCATATTCGGTCTTCTCGTCCCCAAAAACATAGAAAACGATATCTCAGAAGCTCATGTTACCAATATGTTGCTAAAACGTAAAAGTACCAATTTTTACACACATTTTCACCCATAACACCCCTGGGTATATTCCGATCGGGCTGAAAAGTTTCGGGACACAACTAGGGCCCAAATGGAGCATGTGTGCGAAAGAACGATTTTTTTAGACCGAAAATGAAGCCTGTACACGTGATACGGCGGACGGCGTACGGCGGACGGACATTGCATTTTTGGAATCTATGCACCTTGAAACGTAAAAGAAAAAAGTTTGAGGGGGTGTTATAAAAATTTTTTGCTGAGCGAATACATAGGTGTATTATTCACAGAATAATAAACCAAAATGAGCCCTCCCCTTCCAATCCCCTGTTAGGGGTTGGTGGTGGGGCTCCAGGTTGTGTACCCTGGGTCCTGTGGCTTGTCTCCCCACTCGTACCGTTTATTGAGAGCACTTAATATTTGCGGACAATGTTTGGCGAGAACTTGAGTTGTAAGGTGGAGAGGTTCCTGGAGGGACTCACGACAGATGCAAAAGTGAAGGCCCATTTATGTAAAGCCGACCACGCGCGTTGTAGTGCAGGAAATACGGGAATTTTGAGAAACATTTTATTTAGAGAATATGATGATATACATATTTCATGGGGGCAGGGGTCGAATTGGTGGGTGAGGGGGGGGGGGGACAAATTGCACAGAAGGAACTTCCTTGGAGCATAACGATTGTGTATGCCAAATGTCCGCTCCTCCTCCTCCCCCCCCCCCCCACCAGGGGAGTCAAATGGTGGGGGGTGGGGGGGTTGCACAAAAGGCAGTTCCTCGGAGCATAGGCCCGTTCTTAGAAAAAAGAGCTTGGACAATACACCTGTGTATTCGCTCAGCACAAATTTTTATAACACCCCCTCAAATTTTCTTCTTTTACGTTTCAGGGTGCGTCGATTCCAAAAATGCAATACCCGTCCGCCGTACGCCATTAGCCGTATCATCCATATCTACTTCATTTTCTGTCTAAAAAATTTGTTCTTTCGCATACAAGCTCCATTTGGGCTCTAGTTGTGTTCCCAAAATTTGAAGCCCGATCGGGATATACCAAAGGGCGTTATGGGTGAAAAATGGTTGTAAAAATAGGGTTTTTTTGGTGTTTTAGTGACATGAGCTTGTGAGGTATAGTTTTTCATGTTTTTTAGGGCAAGGAAGCCGAATATGAAGTTGATTTTGACCAGCGAGCTAAGAATTTAGGTTTAAACTAACTTTCAGTCTTAAATTTACGTTAAATTTTGTTATAAAATCGTTGTTCTTCCGCGCACAGGCTCCATTTGGATCCTAGTTTGCTCCGAAGCTCGGCAGCCCGATCGGAATACACCCAGGGGTGTTATGGGTGAAAAATTGGTTTAAAACTAGGGTTTTTTTTTTTTTTTTTTTTTAGCGAACATGAGCTTGAGTTATGTAGTTTTCCATGTTTTTTAGGGCGAGAAGATAAAGTTCATCTTGACCAAAGAGTGAAGAATTGAGGTTGTAACGAAGGTTCAGCTCCCAAAATTAATTTTTTATGCGCCAAAAAACCTGGGAAATTGTCTTAAATCACCATAAAATTGTATAATAACACTAGAACTACAATGACAGGCCAATTAAGGCAATTCGAGTTTGGTGGGGGGGGGGGGGGGGGGGGGGCAAATTGGTGCAAACCAAAAAAATAGCTATTAATTATTGCACATGAAATAGTAAATGAACAGCCAACATTTCTGTAGGTATGTCCAATATAATAATAAACCCTTGTGACACAGACTTCGCAGCGTTTTTTGTATGTTATTATTATTATTTGATTTATACAGCCAAAGAAAACTTATGAATAAATTGACAAGGTACCTACGGTCTACTTCAAGTTAAAAATGAAGACATACCAACTGCTTGCTTAAAGGAAACTTTAATAAAGAGCAGGTGGATCTGCAGAAAGGAAAACAGAACTTTGAAACAGATTGAAATAGAAAATTGGAGAACATCTAAATTAAAGTTGAGGAGAAAACGGACCAACACCCTTCGTTTAGGCTTGATTTTTCCAAGGGAATTCGAAGCAACCATGGCGGTTTGTGTTACGGTATTTGTAGATCCGTGATTCTCTACATCCTGATAAGTGAACAGTTGTTTCCGTTGTTCGCTGGTTGGAAATCTGACAAACACTGTTACTGGTTCCTCATCACTCTCGAAGGCACTCTGATGTTTCTGACGTCCACTGACATAAACTGTGACCAGCAGGATTTGGATGATTTTACTATGGGTGGAGCATTTAACAATCTATGTGGATTGTTAATTTTACATTGCTTGAAATAATAAGTGATCCTTTCATTGGCTTAAAGTTATCTTGAACGCCTCGGTGTTTTCTCGATGTGACACCCGTATACACACATCAAGTAGACCTACCTAAGATATCATATTTGGATTTCAGGATTCCTGCCATAATAAGGGAGGATGTACGAGTATAAATAAAATGCTCCTAGCTGGTACATCAATCGCTTTAAGGAGCGATGGAGTACTACATCGTGGTACCATCCTAAGGAGTTTTCCCAATATGTTAAGCGCGTTTCGGCAGCCAGTACTTATGGTCACACAAGCGGTTTATATTTGTGGTGAATGGAATGGATGCCTGGGATGGGCGAGGTGGTGATGGAACGTGAGGTATCGAATGACGTGCTTGGAAGGTTTCCACCACACCGGTTATACCCGAAGGCTTCACCAGGCAGGTTACACCACTACGAAATCTTTTTGGGAGAGTGAAGGAGGTGCTCGGAAGGTTCCACCACGCCGGTTATACCATAAAGGCCTCGCCAGGCAGGTTCCACCACTCTAAGAGGTCTTTTCGAGGGAGAAGGAAGGTAGGGAGAGAGAGAAGTCATCGACTTGAGGTGAATGCGTAGAATGAAGAAGCCTGGGCAGGAGCACGGATTTTATAGGGCTGTTCCACCCTCCTCCGGCCCTCCGACAGTCGTTACGGACTGTTGGAGGGAGCCGGCTATGAACGTTCTCCGTGTCACATAGACCCCTTCCTTCCCCTTCCCCCCTTCTTTTGTTGAAGAAACTGCGTTCCATTCTGAGAACTTTGCCATCAACCCATTGTCCTAAGTAATTATTTTTTATGATTTTTCGAAATTTCCACAAATTCTGACATGACAGTGGGCAGGGGGTTGCCGCCCAGGCGAGAGGATAGAATCTACTTTCATTTAAAAATATAGAATAAATACGTGCACATCCCCATTGGATGATAGGTAGAGCTGATCACATGGTTCCGAGCTCCGGAACGCAAATGGATTCTATCCTTGTCCCGGTCAAACAAAATCCTGTCTCGTCTGTGAATAGAACCCACATATTTGGATAACGTTCCTTCTTTAGATTTTTATAACAGTCCGGACTCTTCACACCCTGCTTCTCCTAACCTGACACATGATGTAGCCTGGCATCCAGTCACAACCATTCACTCCATGCGGAGACACTCAACTCCTTTGTCTTGGAGTTTCGTAGAATGTTGAAGTTCTACGAAGTAATATTCAACTGATGGGTTTTTTTCAATTTTTCATGGAATTGGAATGTTGGTTAAACACTAAGCATTTTCTTTGTCCATGCGTTTGTTAATAGTATTGTTTGTTGATGGGTTGTACTTACTGTTTTTGAAATTTTTCTTGGGTGAACTCGGGCTCAGTATGTACTCGGCGAAACCCATTTAAAAAAGACGGCTTTATTTAAATTAATGTTTTCTGTTCCCACTAAAATCAGTTTATAGTGAAAATAAGCAACGTTTAAATTTACTAGTGGTTTTTGACCCCAAAAACTCAAATTTGACCCACTTATTCTATTTTAAAATTGTCTTTCTCCAAACTAATCCTTTCTTTAGTTATTTGCGTAGAAGATGTATCTATATATATGAAAATAATAAACCGTTGTTCAACAATTTGCAGCGTTTCTTCAAAGGATTATGAGTAGTTAGTGGTTGCGTAGTGTGTGTATGAAAACCCAGCTATAAATATCTCTTAGAATAGTTACCTAAATTTTCCTGAATCTGACGAGATGTCTGTGAGATATTTTTATGCACGCCAACATACCTACCACATCACCTTCACGTACTTATCATGTATGTTCGCACATACCTTTGCTCCGAACACAATGCCGTGGGATTCATCCAAGAACCACTCTGCGTAGCCATTCAACAAATCTGGTACATCTTGGATAATCAAATTTGGTCAATTGGATCGGAGTTATGTGCATTACAAGTACCACGCCTGTGCTGACGAAGAGCTATTTATTTTGCTCTTATCGGACTGCAATTCATATCGGTCCATCAGTGATTACCTGCGTATTTACTGAAAATTGCGATATTTTGGAATACACTAGAGTACGTTGTTACTGAGGAAAAGGTGCATAATCCAAACGTCCTGTTATACGTCCACTTGCTGCTATTTTTATCAGCTGTGAGCGGTAATCATTGGTTTAGGGTAAGTACTATCACGTGTAAAATAAGCAGTGTTTTGATATGTGATAACCAGTTCAGGATACTTTAATTCGATCCACTATGGCGTTGCCTTTGGAGAACATCCAGTTTGTATAGAACCCTCCCCTGGTGCTCCTCTTCTCAACAGTTCGTCGACCTTCCCTTCGTTTACTCAGCTGAAGATGCGAATTGTTGACATGACCTTACTGCATCAATGGAACGACATTAAAATTGGGAGAAAAAAATGTGTCGGTGTTTATAAACAAAATATTTATTCAATAAAACCTGTATCCCCTTGATGCAGTGACGAGTGAATTTCTGAGGGCGGTGACTCGGTATTGCTCAGTGTCAGCAAATCCTACTCCAGGCCGTTCACCTCATGTAATGGTAATTCGTTGGATTTATGAATTCAGTCTTATACATCAGCTACCAAACGGTGCAAGGCCGGCTCACGAAAGTACATTTCGTATTCACTACACAGAAGTCTTCCGAGTGCGACAATATGACAAACTACATATCCCAGTTTGGGTCGCCCGTTTACTCCCTGGTTGTATCCCTACATTCTCTTAATAACAATCACAGTTAACATGTTGTTGGTTTCGACGCGAGAGTGCAGGAGGGATTATGAGTAGTAATCATTCATGATTGCGGACGTATATACATACAATGGTTCCATACTTTCGGCATGGTTGATGTATCTGGCTTCCAGTGTTACTTCATTTGCCTTCCAAGTTAACATTGCTAGATTACTGGATTACCTTGCATGTTCCTAGTATACCCTCAAGCACAAAAAATATCTTCGTGTATCTCTTTCTCCATCCATCTTCGGCAGTAAAATTTCATTCCAGAGAATGGGATACTTGTTGACTTGCTAGAAACCGAGCTGATTAGGTAATCTCCATTCCTGATTATGAAATCAAGTATCCCTCGAACTAGAATAGAACTGGCCGTGAAGTGAAATGGAAATCAGTCTTATGTAATCAGTAATGCATTATGCCTTTCATGTAACCATGGCTAGGTACAAGCTGCAGAGAAAAGCGGATGCACTTCCGTACACTTCTGACTTCTTGCTGGGCCTCAACAGTTTTCAAGCACTTTTCCCCCTAACTATTTACACGTTCTTGACGTCCCACCGTGGCTCGAATTTTGTATCAATTATACACCCAGTCTTGGGATAAACTGCAGTCGAGGAATTTCAGTTTCACAGAGCTGCACTGGCAAGGAAATTACTGACATCCAGCCAAGATAGCAATTACTCTTCCTAAATGAATGATCACATCAATATTAAACTCATCATAGATAATATAAGTAGTTACTATTTTGCTACCAGTGCGCTATCTCTATCATTCATAGATAGGTACAGTTATTGAGTTTCTGGCCACCGTTCTTCGATTTCCATCTCCCATCACAGTCAGCCCCGTGCTCTTTACGTTTGACTTGAGGAAAATGTGATTCGTTAGGTCGAGGAACCTTCTTCCACTAGCTGGCCCATGTGGTATGTAGATGTACCTTCGTTCTATAAACGAAGGACCACATGGACGTTACGACGCAATAGTTTTCAACACTGACTCCTTTCAGTCCTCCCCTTGCTTTAAATGGCGCGCTGGTGGTCGCACCTTCGGGCAAGGCTGCGCTGCGAACAAATTCTGAGATGGAGATCCACAAAGCAGTTTTGGGGTGGTAGTCTGAATTACTGAAACTCCACATTCGACTAATGCTACAGAGTCAAGGTTCGGCTCTGTAGCAGTAGTCGAATGTGGTGTTCTGGGGGCGGCGTGATGGCTAATCGGGAGATTCAGGTGCATTTTCAGTGAAAAACGGCAGTTATTCATCCAGAGGTTAAGCGTCGTTGACTTTCCTACATACTAAGAGTCACTGAACTGACGCAATAATCGATTAAAGCAGTGTCGCGAAGCAGAAGTTGCGTTTCCATTGGATGGTATGCGAGCTCGTATTTAGCGATGAAAATGTCGGTTCTGATCCACCAGTGCACACACACCTACACCTTGGACACCGACAGTGCTGAAGTCCAGGCAGCGGACGCTGTGCCACCCCTGGACGCCGCATTGTCGCCTGCTGTTGAGGGAATGTTTGCCAGGTTTGGCCTCTCCTATTTGGTCATGGAGAAAGGCATGTGCCGTGTCGCTTCGTTTGCCATTAGCATTGCGTGGACATTTACATACATACAGGGTGCGACAAGATTATTTCCTGATTTGTATTCGCCGCCAAACAGCAAGGGTGGTTAGACTTTAGACAAGAGTGTAAATGGTCTCATTTTTTTAAAGGATGGGTTTTAAAGTGTTGTATCTCACTGGTCAGGAACCATCATACGTTGGATCAGGGAGGAACGCGCATTCGCCGTATCAGTGCTCCCGCTCCGGCAGTCACCGGAAAATATTGAAAAGGTAAGGTTGTCATTTTCGCGATCTCCTTGACGCTAGGCACGTAAGCATTCAGCTGCCCTGGAGATATCCGACCGCACTATGAGGCGAATTCTTCACAGTAATCTCAATTTTCATCTCTACAAGTTAGCTTTAGTGCAAGAACTTTCTCAGCGCGATGTTGTCAACAGAGTATATGCATTACAGCCCCCGTTAACTTCATCATGAAAAGCCCGTGCATGTTGAACGTCCAAGTGTTTGGTGACTCATGTTGAGAGCTAGGATTATTGGTCCTTAGGTACATTTTCGAGGAGAAAGAGCGTACGTTACAGCAACTTCTGCTCGATGTCTGATCGTGATCAGGAGAATAACCTCAAAAGAGTTGTGGGTGACCGTATGTGATAATCCTTCATTTTCACTGAAAGTATATAATAGGTAACCATAAATCAGCTTTAGATTATCACTCTATATTTTAATATACTCCAAAGATTTTCGACTAAATTTTAGCCATCATCAGGTAAGCGCAACAAGCACTGCAAATAGGTTAATATGAAACAGATAAATATGAAGTTTCATGTTTTACCTGTTTCCAGTGATAGTTGTGCTTATCTGATGATGGTTAAAATTTAGCCGAAAATCTTTGTAGTATATCAAATTTTACAGTGTTAATCTAAAAGTGGTTTATTGTTACTATATACCTTCAATGAAGATGATCAGGAGATATCCTGACCTTGAGGTCATGGATCTTGGGGATGTGTGTTTCCAGCAGGATGGAGCACTTGGGCAATGAGATTTTCCAAACCACGTGAAACAAAACTTCAAGTATATTTGTGTAGAACAAAATTCGAATTATATTGATGTCTACAGTCTTATTGACCTTCTTATCTTGCCGCTTCCTTTGTAGGAAAGTCAAAGTCCAGGGACGGATTCAGATGCTCTGAAACTTGAAATAATAGAAAATTCGTGTACTAAAAATCTTGAACCCATTGCAACACCGTGTTTCCTTGGATAATTCGGTTTAAATGACTATGGAACCAACTAGGTACTTTACCTCTGGAACAAGGGATGAAATTTTTCGGTACAGGATTTGTTGGGTTATTGACGAGTTACTCATTCTAAGTAAGAAACACTCCTCATTCATTGGCTATTTTTATCCTCCTTCAGCCTCGAGGAGAGCTTAATTCAGAACGAGAAGTACCCCCCCCCCCCCCCCCCATATTTCTTGATTTTGTTTTAAATTTGAAAGTACAAATTCAGATGGGTTAGCCTATCCTCCTATTTTGGATTTTTCCAGGATATTCGTGGGTATTTATTTTATTGAAAATACACGAAGATATTATCGCGTCATTGGACGCCACCGATGCGCATACTCGGTAGATAATATTATCCATGGCTTGGTGAGGCAGTAGTATCCATTTTTCACTTGCCGTTTCCGTGGTATTAGTTAATTATTTATCAAAGATAACCGTCTGAAAGGATTGTAACAAAGTGATACCATTGGTTTGTAAGAAATTTCAGACTCATGGGTACTCCTCATTGTTAGGAAACGTAACAGTTATCAGTACATAGAGTAGGCACTACATAGTCGCCAGTACATAGTACTTGGCGATAGTACATAGGTAGGTAGCCAGTTCGCTGGAGCGGTCCCTTGTCATGTAGAAGGTTATGTGTGAGGATTGTTCGCCTGTAGAAAAACAAAACGCTGCAAATCCCTACACAACGGTTTATTATTTTGTGTAGAACACCCTTCTGTTACACATCACCCTTCTCTGTATAGAGCACCCTTCTGTTACAGATCACAACTCTCTGTATACATAACCTTTCTATATAGATCACAGACGGGGGTATCTTAGTACTTAACCCCGTACTCGTTACTAGGTACCTACCTTAATCACGTGCTAAATGTTGCTAAAATAATTCTGTCAATGACGAACAGTAACTAAAATGGCAAAAAGAAACACAAATGAAGTCCTGAAGGGAAATGATTGATGTGGAGTTGAAATCCCGGTAGGGTTTCGATCTCGGGAACATTGGCGCTACAGTCCGTCACGTCTACCACTGCACTATAGCCCCAACCTGGCCGAGAGACCAGTGATCTGCACTCTCAGCTCATCTTGATGCCTGCATACACCCTGATCTTCAGGGAAAATTTTATGGCAACATAGTAGAATGCTACGGACAGTCTCACAAATTCATAAAAAAAATCAATCTGTTTAAAAATGCCAAAAAACCCGCAACTCAAAATCATATTTTCCGAGCTAGGGATACGCTGGATATTTCAACACCTATTTTTCACCCCTTAGAGTTGAGTGACAGTAGTGCCGAGCTTTGAGGGCCAACTGGAGCTCAAACGGAACCAATATACCAAATTTCGTGAATTTTGGTTCATGGGAACTAAGGAAAAAGCCGCGTACGGCGCGGCGGACGGACGGAAATATTTTTTGTATTCCTTATTCGTATTCTACGTCATTTGAAACGTAAACCATGCAATTTTGAGGGGGTGGGGGGTGGGGTTAAAAACGTTTTTAATGGTCGATTCCAAACGTTCATTGTTGAAAATTATGAACCAGAATCTGTGGACACAGTACCAGACCACTGTATACGTTATGTACCTCACTGTGTACGTTATGCCGCTAGCTCTAGCCACTTGAGAATCTCTGTGCTCTTCTCAAAACATGGTGGGGGGGGGGGGGGACAAGCCCGATAATTTTTCCTAATATCCTCAACATGAATCAAAAGAGCCGGGATGGGGCACCCTCAAAGATAAACCTCTTGAACAATATCCTGTGAATGTGTACTTTTCAGAGTTCATCTATGGAAATGATCAATGTTTAAAAACATCCATTCGAATTATTATCAACAAACCCTCATTTTACTGTAAACAAATCCAAGCTTAGTTCACAAAGCCACATCCTAAAAACGCAATCTTCGTTGCCTTTGATGAGACTTGCACTCACAGTAATCATCAATTTTTGGTTTATTATTTTCAGTAATGAACCTTTGGAATCGACGATGAAAACAATTTGTTTGCCCCCCCCCCCCCCCCCCTCTCTCTCTACAAATGTCATGGATGTTATGTTCCAAAGGATGTAGGATACGAATATCGAATAAAATATTTCCGTCCGTCCGCTGTACGCCATACGCCGTCCGCGGCTTTTGGTTTATTATTCTGGGAATAATACACCTATGTAATTTGCTCAGCAAAAATTTTGTATAACACCCCCTCAGAATTTTTTCTTTTACGTTTAAAGGTGCGTAGATTCCAAAAATGCAATGTTCGTCCGCCGTATCGTCCATATCTACTTCATTTTCGGTCTAAATAATTCGTTCTTTCGCACACAAGCTCGATTTGGGCCCTAGTTGTGTCCCAAAACTTTGCAGCCTGATCGGAATGTTATGGGTGTCATGGGTGAAAAATGGTTGTAAAAATAGGGTTTTCTGGTGTTTTAGTAACATGATCTTGTGGGGCATCATTTTCCTTTTTTTTAGGACGGGGAGACCGAATATGAAGTGGATTGTGTCCAAAGAGTGATGAATTGAGATTGTAAAGAAGGTTCAGCTCCCAGTTTTCATTTTTGATGGGTCAGAAATCTGGGTAATTATCTGAAATCACCATAAATTTGTATAATAACACTGGAAGTAGTATGAACAGGTGAATCAAGACAGTTAAATGTCGCTATCAATGATCAAAGACAATTTGTAAAAAAAAAAAATAGGAGCCTAATTCTGTTTTTGAGAAACAATAAATGAACAGCCAACATTTCTGTAGGTAAGTCCAGTAGAATAATAAACCCATGTGACAAGGACTTTGCACCGGTTTCGTTCGTTCCCATGAACCAAAATTCTTGGAAAATTTTGGTTTATTATTTTCAATAATCAACCTTTGGAATCGACCATGAAAAAAAATAAAAAAATCAATACCTCCCCCCTACTCCCTAGAATGTGATGGTTTACGTTTCAAGGGACGATGAAAACGAATATCGGATAAAAAAACGCCGTCCGCGCCTTTTTCCTTAGTTTCAACGAACCAAAATTCACGAAATGTCGTATGTGGGTCTCATTTGGGCTCTAGTTGGTCCTCGACGCTCGGTCTTACTGTCACTCAACTCCAAGGGGTGATAAATGGGGTTGAAATATTCAGATTATCCCTCTCGGAAAATTGTATTTTGAGGTGTATGTTTTCTGGCATTTTTAAATATTTTGATTTTTTTAAATTTTTGAGACCATCTGGAGCATTCTACGATGTTGCCATATAATTTAATTTTCCCTAAAGAATAGCTTGTATGCAGGCATCAACCTGAATTGAGAGTGGACATCGCTTGCCTCGTACCCCTGTGCCCCACACCAGTCAGTGGGCTAGGGGTCGGAATCCTACGCTGAAGGTCGCAGGTTCGAATCCCAGCCTGGACCAGAAAAAGTATTTTTCACTCCGCATCAACAATTTACCTTCAGAACTACATTTGAATTTTGCCGTTTTACATACTGGTTTTTATGAAACTGTAATTCCCGGGCCGGCTCCAGTACTCGATTTAGGGCTTTCCTGGGTGGAGCTCGAGGGTAGGTACTGACTACAGAAAACAAAGATCTACGCAGAAAGGGCATCTGTACAAGTAAATACTGAACCGTTGTGTAATAATTTGCCGCGTTTTATTTTTAGTTGTGGGGTTTTTCGCATTTTTAAATAGTTTGATGTTTTCCTGGATTTCTGAGACCATCAGGAGCATCATTCTACGATGTTGCAATAAAATTTGCCCTAAAGAGCAGGGTGTATGCAGGCATCAAGCTGAGTTGAGAGCGCACATCACTGATCCCTCGGCCAGGTTGGCGCTGCAACACAGTGGACTAAGCGACGGAATGGAACGCCAAAATTCCCGAGCTCGAAACCTAACCGGGACTGAATATTTTTCACTCCACATCAAAAATTTCCCTTCAGAACTTCGTTTGTGTTTCTTTTTGCCACTTTAGCTACTGTTTGTCGTTGATAGAACTATTTTAGCAACATTTAACGCGTGATTTAGATAGGTACATAGTAACGAGTAAGAGGTTAGGTACTAAGCTACGGAGGGTCTGCGATCTACATATTAGAAGGGTTATCTATACAGAGAGCATAGATCTGTAACGGAAGGGTGTTCTATATAAAGAGAAGTGTGATCTGTCACAGAAGGGTGTTCTATGCCAAATAATAAACCGTTGTGAGGGATTTGAGCGTTCTTAAAGTATCACTCAGTTGAACTCGAAACTTATTGTTTCTACGACAACGATCGCTGAACTCGGTCATAGTTGAATCTCGGTCCACAACATTTCCAACTTAACATTCTCGTCATAGCAACTGCAACATGCATAAATAAATTATTCTCGGTACCCAGTGAAGTGACCCACATTACAATATTAAGAGCCAATTCATGCATGTAAATAAAAAGTGCTCCTCTGTTTTACTAGAAAAATTCGTAGGGCGTATTGGGACTGGTAAGAACTGATAATGTACCTTATTATAAGGGGCGTTGTGATTCCAACCGACGCGACGGACCGCAATCGTCGTCCCAATCCCATCCACCAATTGACAGAGCGTTCAGTACCTTAGGTATTAGTTTATGGGTGCCGTGGGTATTGTTGATCCTGGGTTGAAATTTTAACGGTCTGAATGACCATAATTTATTGGTCATCCCAGTTACTTGTTGGACAAAGGCACTATAATCTGTTCTGTTAAAAAAATAGAAAATAAAAAAATAAAATGAAATGAAAAATTTGAAACAAGTGTCACTTTAGTGGAAAAATTAAGTTAAAGGAGCAGCAGGTTTTTTGATGTTTCAATTTAATGCAAGATGATTATTTTCATTTTTCTGAATCACGTTTTCTTTCTCTAGCTATATTTTGTTTCGTTTTTCTATGAGGTACTCGTCTTTCAATGTACATATTGCCAATTAAAATGCCTTGTAGTTCGATGTGCTTTATAATGAATCATTTTTCACTGAATTTTTTTACTTATGTTTGTTCGATGTATAGAAATGTCTTGACGGCATCGCTATGACGCGGGGCGACGAAGCCCCCCACGACCCTGAGCTTAACGTAAACTAAGGAGGTCCGTGTAAACTGCTGGCGCCAAGGCCGGCAACGGCGATAGCGGTCATTAATAATTCTTGTTTAATGACAACAAGGTGGAGGGAACGATATTAAAACAGGTCCGGAAGAACGCAGAGTTCAACAACCCTCGTGTCCTATGAAAAAAATTCAAATGGCCAGTCAGCACCTCCTGTCCTGACCTCGCTTGCAATTACGTAAATATTATGGGATACGATAATCTTCTACCACACCTTACGCTCGTGTTAGTAGCATTTTTATTCATGTTTGCTGCAAATAACCTTGCCGCTCTACAAACCACCTAAACCACATAATTATATTCGCTTTTGAAAACGGGTCCGGGATTTCTGTTGTATCCTAATCCAACAGTTCGCCTTTCATTGGATTTAAACGAATATTTATGTAGTCATTTACGTAGATGCATTTCAAGTGTTTTAGAGCCAATTTTGCGAATGTTTGAAAACAAAAACTAAGCTATCTACCTACTAAATTTTAGGAAGAGGGTTCTAGGGCAATCTGCATTTTTGCGAGCAAAAACTTGTTGAGATCAGAGTTACCTATCGTCCGAAAAATCGTAGGTAACTAACTAACGTGGAAAAATATGTTTTTATTTATTTTTTAAATATGTTATATACATATATTGCCGTAGGAAAGGCCGAGGCCTACAATAGTGATGAAAAAACCTTTTTCACTTCAGTTCCATTGTTGGGTGAGAGTTTTAAAGATTCTTCATCGAACATTCGTAGCATTCATCCCCCTTCTCGCGCTCTTGGTGTCTTGTGTCTCAGTTCTTTCTGTAGCTGGTGGTGTGCAATGATTTTAGTGAAATTATGGGAATTATTAAACATTCGTCTCTTTGCAAATATATGCAGTTGTTGTTATCTCAATCCATTATTCTTGCGTATTTCATAATGAATTATTCTGCCCTGAATAGGATATTGTCTGTGACAGATTTCGGTAAACTTCTCTAACCAACCTGCAATATGAAGGCCCACAATTTGGTGGATAGGAAGTGTGCCTACTTGAAACCCGGTTGGCTTTGTATTATGATCGTCTCATTTTACAAAGATCATACATAATGTAATGGTCATGTGTGTGTGTGTTTCATTCCGATCGGAAATTCAAAATGTTTGTGTATTTTGACTTGTTGCAGGTGAAGCGGCTATGAAACTAGTGCAGTTGAACGGGGGACATCGTGGTGGGGCAATTATGGAAAGAGCACCCCTGTTCAACCCATCTGACCTTTTGTGGAGATACCCTCTTGGATTTCAACCTTCACCACACCCTTATCATCAGCTTGATTTGAGGATGCACTTGCCTGCGTCACTAGGTAAATCGTCTCCATCCATTTCTACTGCCCGCAACTCTTAAAACTGTAACTCGCAATTCTCATCTATTATCAACTCGTAAATATGGGCATTTGCCCGTGAACTAATTCCTATCTACCCCAACATCAAGGCCCAAAGTAAGAGGGTTTTTCAACGAAAGCTGGAAAAAATTGGATTTGGATGAATTTCTTTGGGGCCAAACTGCACAATATCTCAACTCACTGGTCTTTTGTAAAATTAGATAAAAAATATTGCGTACGGAATAGTGATAATGAATCATTGCGATATACGAGAATTTGCGTAGTTTTTAGGGTTAAAAAACGGATTGTGAAAGTCGGCTTACGATTTTTAAAGATGCGGGAAAAATGAACCATTGAACCATCGCGGCAAGACAAATGCAAATGGCTGCGCCAAGTCCGCTGAAAATGTCACTTGAATAGCAAAAATGTTCCCAAAATGACGTCATCTACTACTGTCACCTCCCCTTTACTCCTGCTTCTTTTATAAAATCAAGATTTTCGAGATCCCGTCAAAAATTTAAGAGAGTGTTTTCCTCATTTCGCTTCTACTTCTTCCTTCACCTATCAACTTTCAGAAAAAATATCTTGGTAGACGTGGAGAATATACAAGGGATGTACACCTAAATCACGATAATTGTTGCCCATTATGGCCTACGGGATTCTTTGTTTTGAATATTTTTTGCTCAGTAACACCTGCCCCTCATACAACTCCGTTTCGGAAAACTCACCCTGATGATTCGATCAGGAACCAAAAGTATTCGATTTCCCCATTGTCAGATTGCTTTAAGGGTCGTTAGCTGCACGGAGTTCGTCGCAGCCCTTGACTTGTTGTTGCTCGAGGACTGCCGCTATGCCGAGTTCATCGCGTTCTCTTGTCCCTGGTCCTGGTCAAGTTCAAGTTCCGAACCTTGAGCCTCTCGCCAGGTCCTTTGATTCGATCAAGTTCAAGCCCGCTGACATAATCGGACCAACTGAGAAGTCGACAACCCGATGACGCGGAGTACGGCCTCAATTACCGACTCTCCGAAGGTCTGCTTATCGTACGGTGGATGACAACTTCGCGCTTCCCCGAAACACGATCTCACTTCCTGAAACTTGTAGTTTCGACACAGTTTCATCCAATCGGGGCTGATATTCAATGGGCTTTCAATGGGTAGAGTCGGGCCCGCACGTGCGCAATGTGAAATTCTTATAGCTTCAACTCGTCGATCCTCCGCCCTTGTGCAAACCTGAAAAAACTTGACAAGCTTTATAACTTCCATTATTATCTACTGATTTTGATGGGTTTCCCATTAATATCATTTTGACAAGGCCACGGTGAAGTTATGTGCCACACGCATAGTTCATGCAATTTTGCAACAGTATTTGGCCAAAATATGTTCAAATTTTAATAGTAGGCAGCAGTTGGATTTGGTCTGAAAAAGAGACTCAATCGCTCTCTCATTATTTTATTATTATTTTATCTTCTTATTTTGTATTATACTAATGAGGTAGGATAGATGGGAAGTGATAATCACTTTTATCGGTTCGTGGGCCAGTTAGTGACCTATTTCTCATCCCCAGCTCCCAGCATGTCTTCATAATGATTGGTCTTCTCACGAATAGGGATGGGATGGATGTTCGATATATTATACCGGTATCAGACTGTCGATTCCGGTATTTTAGTATCGATATCAGGCACTCCAATATTCTCGGTATGTCGATATCAACCATTATGGATATCTGTATTAAAACGCAGAATTACAAATATTATTGTCACAAAATTGTTGATTGATGTTTTCTTCAAAAACGCCGAAAAGTGTTTCAGGTTATTTGTATGGATCTAGGATTAGGTATTAGGTTACCGGCCTATTAAGATATGGGTTACTGATTGATCAGCTTTTGCTAATCTACTTTACTCGCGGGGCCATTTTTCTAATGAGAAAGTATTGTTTAAGTATTCCACCTTCTTTCTTTTTATTTTGTTCTTCACCTTTTTAGGTACCCTACCTACATTAGGTTCTGTTAAAAAAAAACTGGATATTTTTAATTATGAGTAGTAATTTTAACATGTTTAACGTTGTCTAAAAGCCAGTAAGGTGAACACTGGTAAATGCGCCACACTTTTTTTAAGTTTGAGTTTGACCTAGCACATTTTCTAAACTAAGTACCTAATCGTTATTTGCCTTTGACTTCGGTTTCACCATTCTGGAAATCTGTCACTGAGTCGGTGGATACTTAATGCATGTATGTAGATAATTTGCATGATACTTACCTATATTTTGAATAATGAATAAACCAACGTTTTCAATACGAGGTCTGACTTGTTTGCAGTGCTTGGCACAAGTTATGTAGTAAATAAAACTGCTAAATGTTATGTTATTTTATGCATTATAAAGGATATTTCATTATAATTCGTATTTATCAGATAATTTAACTGAAATTCTAAACTCATCTCCAAATAATTCGAAATTAATCATTCAGAGTACTACTTTTCAATTGAAAACCATCCTGTTACTACGCTGTTGATAGAATTTGTTGATGTTATTAAACAATTGTTCGAAAAAATAATAATAAAATTGTAGGTACCTACCTCAAAATATTTACATTCCCTAACAATTAGGTGGGAAAAACGAAGTTGCGGTGCAATATGTGTACTCGTACATTCCAGTTGGTATAAGTAGAGTACAATACACCTAACTAATTTCATTTGAGCAGAATCTGAATTTAAATAAATTCCATATTATTCAAATTTTCATGACTAAGTCCGAAATCCATTGACTAAAAGCTATGGAAAGCGGGGCTCAACATGTGAGGTCAAAAACGCCCTCACCCAAACATAGGAAAAAACATTCTGTAAACGCGTTTTTGCTCTCAGATCCCCAGTTCGTGATCAGAAATTGATTTCTAGTTGCACGAAATCAGTATTATCTACTTTAACTTTAGAAAAGAAAACAGGTACTTAACGGAAAGAATTTGAAAGCATCCACCCCCAAACTGGAAAAACAAATCAGGATCTGGTGCCTGTATTTTTTTGATTAGGTACGAATCAAAATTGGCCCAACATTTTATCAGCTGTACTTCATCATTATTTTCCTTTAATAAAATATAGATATATAGATAATGAATATTGCAGTTACACTAGTACTCGGGAAATCGAAAAGACTCACTTACCCGAGTTCATCTTATTGATAGGTAGCCAATATCTTGAGAGCGGTATTTTTGTGTTATCGATACCGTTATCCATATTTCTTGAGCGATATCCCATTGTTAGGTACTCTTGAATTATATCATATTAATTAGTTCAAAGAAACGAATCTAGGAAAAATGAGGGTGTAAGTTCGATTGGGTAATTACCTACATGTAGGTTCGTAATGAATAAAGAATTTATTCATTTTTGTTTGTCAACGTACATAGGTAGCCGAAATATTCAGTCTTATAGGCAGGTATCAAGTGAATGTGCAAGGAGTAGGTAACGGAAAGATAATTGTATCCGCCATAACGTCATCGACCCTTTCATTACCCTCGTGCTGTTTCATGGCACAACCATTAGTTCGGTAGGTACCTACTTCAGCCGACAACCAACAACATGAAATATATTTGTAAACTACATTTTGCTGAACTCCAAGTGAAGGTGGTTTCAACTTCAGGTTTTTTGTTCAGATCCTGATCCCCTTTCCAAAATTGTCTAAAAATAAGACAAACCTCAAGGTGCTAGAACGGAACATGGACTAACTTAGTGAAGACAGTTTGTGTAGGAGTGTTACCCGGTAGTCAGTGTTGGGTCAAAGACCTCACCAAAAATAATGAAATGTAGGCTAGCTACAGGGATGTCAAGTATAGGTACCTACATCCTGTAGTAAAGATTCTGAAATACGTGTATCCATCCCACGGAGTGAGATGAGCAAGTGGGGTGCTATTTCGGTGGTGTCAAACGCGAAACGTGAAGCTATTTATTTACGGGCTAGACCCACACAACCTTTCCCGATCTCCACATTCAGTTGGCATCTCGTGTTCTGAGCTGAACCGCATCTCCACGTGGTTTCCATCACATTCGTCTGATGTGTGCATCTCCCAAGAGATCTTAATCGTCCGTCTTCAATGTACTTGATCCTTATTTCATAAGGTACGAACGTCTGGTACGAAGCCTCACTATACTTTGCTTAAAATCCATAAATAAAAACTCGAATGTTGACTTTTCAAACGGAGCCCTTGCTCACCTTTAACCTGATAACTTTTTTTTTTTAAGAGGTTTATTTTCAGTTGGGAACTGATTTCAGTTCTCCGTCCACTGAGACTTGTCTATTGTGGTTTACAGTGCAGCTGCTTACACCACCAGGGCTGCATTAAACCACTGAGAAGGGCTTATCAAAAACCCTCCCCACTTGTACAATGAAACCTTGTAATGTCAGGATAAGCGACATCCCCTAAAAGCAACCCTGTTGTAAAAATTTAACCGCCAATAAAACCTCCTCAGCCGCAAAAAGGATTGATATCCATAGCAAAATAGCATGCTCTGTGTTACGCACCTCTCTCTTGGATGTGCACGTATTCCTTCTCCCTCTGTTGGATGTGACCCCTGGCATATGACCCCCCTCCATTGAGTCGGCACGTGTTAAACGCGCTCTATGAAATATCCGATGACCTTCTCGCAGATGTTTGGCTAGATGTCTGCAATGACGCGTATGATTTCCTCTTTTAGTTCTGGAATCGTAAGCACTTTTGTTGACGTACACTTGCGACACATAACCCCGTAAAAAAAATAAAAAAATAAAAATCCAGTCATGCAGCATAGGTAGCTATAGGTAAGAGCGAATTTTCGAAAATATATTCGTGCTATTGTGTTAAGAGATTATAAAACAAACCACTTTTCGTAAAGTTATATCATTTTTTCGTGACTGTAGACATTTTTACCGATTATTGACCCTTATAAAGTCAAAGTTGACCCACTCATTTTTGAGAAAAATATTTTTATCATCAAAGTAGTCGCTCTTTCTGTCGTGAATCACCTCCCCACGCAACGTCCGGTGAATTATATTGATTTTATTGACCCCCAGTAATCCAAATTTGACCCCTGTACTGTATGAAAAACAACTGAAATGGTTCGTTTTCTGTCTTTACTTATCCTTCCATGCCACTTCGTGATTTTATATCAGTTGTTCTCGATTTTAGCAGTTCTTACAGATTTTTGACCCCCTTAGAATTTTTGGAAATTTTTCATCTTCGAACTCATCCTTTTGTTTAGTAATACAAACATTTTGGCGAAATTTGGAATTTTTGTCATGTACCCAAGGTCGGATATCGTTTGAAGTGATACATAAATAAATAAGTGGATAAATATATATATGTACTCGTATGTATACATTTTTATTAAAATCTAGGGATAAATTCAGAATACTCTGAAACGGATTTGCCTATAAAAAAAAATCAAAAATTCATGTAAGTGCTGAAAATTTTGGGCCCATTGCAATAGCTTATTTTCTTTGAAAATTCGCTAAAAGGCGCTGGGTGTAAGGTTACTTACAGGACCTGGCAGGCCACCCCTGGCCACCGCCAAGAACGAAATTCATGTGAATTTTCGACAGGTGGAGGCCCTGGGCGTTAGTTCTTCGAAAATGAGGGAGGAGCTCATGTAACCATGAATAAACAACGTTATCGTAACATAGTGACCAATTGGTTGTGGCCTTTCATTGAAGGTTTGGATATTGAACCTCTTTGGTTTCAGCAGGAAGGGGCGTTAGCGCGTGCTGACTCAATGGAGGGGGCCATATTATGCCCGATAATTGTGATCATGGGTGATATGGCAGAATCCTCTCACTATTCCTTCTCCGATTAAATATAATATGTACTGGTTGATTTCAGTATGCCAAATGTTTACTGAGTATATAGTTATTAGTCCTACTTATGTCTACACTCTGCACTCCCATCATGTACCTACCTACTTATAAACGTGATAGGTATTATTTATGGTCAATTGCATGAGGTACCTATCCATATTATTGATAGTTCGTTATAGTTAGGAGGTTGTAGATTAGAACTTACTAGTTACGTAGACCAATAGTCATAATAGTTTAATAGTTTTGTTTAATTTTTGTTTACAGCCAGTGACCCTCGACTGTGGTCGAGAGAAGATGTCGTGGCCTTCCTCCGGTGGTGTGAATATGAATTCGATCTTCCACGATTCGACATGGACTTCTTCCAGATGAACGGTGCGTGTCTGTTTCTTGAGAATTACCTATCTCAATGTGGAATTCCTTATTAAATACCAAGTAAATATAAAGGTGCCCAATCCTGTTTTAAAGAGGTTTTAAGTGCCTAGGTATCTGGTTTCCTTGTAAGTATCGTTTGAATTTACGATTGATACCTACCAAATGACTGCCTACCTACTTTGCTATGTAATTGAGAATTACCTATCTCAATGTGGAATTCCTTATTAAATACCAAGTAAATATAAAGGTGCCCAATCCTGTTATAAAGAGGTTTTAAGTGCCTAGGTATCTGGTTTCCTTGTAAGTATCGTTTGAATTTACGATTGGAACTACCTACCTTTTGGAAAGGGAGTCAAGGGGAGTTGGGAAGTTCCTGGTGTCCTAAGTAGACATGAGCATTTGGTTAAATTTATTTATTCTACTTATTTTAACCTGTTTCAAAACCATATACCTGCTTATAGTTTCAACATAGATGGACGACGCTTGTTATTAGGTAATACTTGGTCTTCTCCATAGCCTCTAGGCGTTCCTTCTAAAATCAACCGGCGTCTCATTTCGGCCTGATGTGTTTCAGGAAAAGCCCTGTGCGTTCTTACTAAGGCTGATTTGAACGAAAGGAGTCCTGGATGCGGGGACGTATTGCACAACGTGCTCCACATGCTCATGAGGGAAAGGTTACCATCATCGCCAATCACGCCCCACTTCCCGTTGACCCCATCGTGGACGATGCCTCCTGCCATAGAGTTCCCCACTTCGCAGAACTCTGTAACTCTCAGTCCAGCACCGTCTGTGGACAGTCAGGGCTCCCCTCGTCAGCCCGAACCAACTCATTCTACAACCACCACACCAGCTGCGACTGCTAACCAGACATATCCATCAGTGATAAGTAAGTCAGGACAAAATAATTTACGTATGTATATTAGTTATCAAAAAGTCAATTTGAGCAAAACAATCAAGTGAAGTTGGTAGGTAGCTACTAGTTTTGTCCAAGTAGTTGGTTTGTACTCAGTGAAAACTCTACAGAAAAGTCCTTCGTGATGAGTAGTTATCTAACACTCAAAAGTGGCCAAAACAGAGAGCCTTCAATCCTCCACTTGAGTCCAAGACCATGGAGGTCAAGGTTCACAATTAATGAGAAAGTGAAGCAAATTACGGTGTGAGAGGATTCCAATCAAGATAGTAGTGCAATACCCTGAAAGGTTTCGAACACCGAAATGCAATCACGAGTAACAGTGCACAGTGACAGAAGGAAAAATCACGGAATCACGTGCACAAGGTGCACGGAACCAGGTGCACCATCATGAGAAAGGAGGCTGGTGCCGGAAGAGGGAAGGGCAGCTACTAAGCTTTGTTATGCAACATGTATCTATGTGCAGTGGCAATTGATAAATTAAGAATAGAAAAAAATGGGCATTTACAAAAGCTCGATTACTGAAAGACGAGAGAGTTCAAACAGAAAATGTATCAGCAGATGCGAGTAGGTATCATAACTTCACAAACCTGTAGGAGGGTAGCTGTAATGTTGAAAAGAAAGAGTAAATAGATATACTTATGGTTGGTTCCTGAAAACATCTATCCTGAAAACATGGTTTAAAAAAATCTGCTAAAACTTTATGTTGTATCTTTAACTTTAGGTTGTGTCTTGCTGCTGACTGGAACTATAAATTGTGAGCACCGCAACTATTGATGTAATAGAGAATATCTACCTATATTGTTTATATTTCCGTTGTTATTAAGAATATTTATGTTGCATTAATTTCCAACAACCTGTTGCAAGCAGCATTCAACACAAGGTAAGATGCATTAGAATTTGGCAGGAACTTGGTAGAGCTGACTTGCCTCAAGTAGATACTATCCCCACCATCCTTCGTAGAATTTATGGTCAGTGACTGGGTGTTTTAGATTGTAAACTATACCTACCTTACTTGATCCTTTGTTTAGCATGTTTGTGGCCAGCCTCGCTCTAATCTTATTATCGTAAATGGAAAACGATTCGGTACATTGTTGTGAATCAACAATCAAATATGATCAACACAATCAATTGAGAAAGGTGCATTGTCAGAAATGCATCATCCTACATTTGTATCCTACTGTGACAAGAGTCTACTGGTGTTTTGAGCATCAGACACTTACCCACATTGATCGAACTAGTCTGTGCCTGAATAGTGATGGGTATCATTGTGTCATTCGAACGCAATGGTAAATACCTAGTTAGTTAGTAAAACTTCAAATTATAGCACTAAAATCTTATTTTATTTGCGTAGGTACAACAACCCTAGTTTTTCTTCTTACTCAAAGTGCAACATGTGGAAGACAAAAAATGTCGTTGGTTGATATGAGAATTGCACGTAGAGTGGATGTTATCTTCTTAAAAACGTACTGGACTAACTTATTTTGATACTGCAGGTCAAAGTGAAATAGGTAGGATATTGAAATAAAAATACTAGTGTCTCCACCCACCAGCTGATGTACCTACGCTCTCTGTCATAGCCCCAGGATTATTACTCACCGAGGCTACTACACAGGTACTGCCAGCATTCGCAGAGAGGCTGTTCCTCGGCCTGTTGGTGACGTTTCTGAAACTTCTGTGTTGCCCCGAGTTCATATTTTCTCTTCATCATCACCAACTAGTGTCTCTCAGCAACTCTTTTAACCTTCGAGCGGGCGCGCCTTTTCAACTCTATCGGGAGGGCGCGGGCGGATTTTTGTCCGCCCTCGGTTTTTTCAACAGTTTTCACTCGGAAACGTGTGTATGTACATGTTAAAATGAAAAGTTGGTTGCCTAGTATTGTTACTACTAGGGGACAAAATAAAATTCACTCACAGTAAATATTTTGTATTAATTTTCTGCAGCAAAAATATGTAACATTAATAAAATTCACAAAACGTACTTGTATTCTTACATTTAGAACAATTAGTTTTTTAAATTCACAAAATTTATTCTACATGAAAATAAGTTTTTTCTTCTATCACATCAAAAATTACTTCTTCGAAATCTGTCTTGGAATATTATCAGTAGGTAGCTTATTCCAGACTAATCAGTTTTCCTCCTTATCTAATAAATTCGGTGGGTAACACTAAACAAACTATACGGTACGTACGGTAGATACCTACTTTGGCACTGTACACTCAAAATGACTAGCAATCATAGTAACTTGAGATTCAAAAATTACAAGAATACAACATCTCGTTCGCCCTAGAGAAAAATGAAAAATGTAATGATAATATTATCTTCTGAAAACAATGTTGAACATCTGTATAAACCGCTCCTCCTGTTGCCATCGATCAAGCCGACGATGAAGAATTTCAGGTGTTTGGCTTGCTTTCAACCTTCGGAGATCCCTAAATAAACAAACAATGTTATTTCAGACGTACCTATTATATTGACTAACAAAAAATGTACACTACATATATGTCCCGATGTACATTGGTAGGTACATTACATGTAGGTACCTATGAGACAGCACAATAGGTGATATAGGTACATCGATACCTACATACTAATAAAAGTCTGATAATATCAGATTATCAGCATCCACGTACATATATTATTATGTACATAGGTACCTTCATAATATCAATAGGTACATACATAGGTGCATGTATAAAAATAAAAAGGTATCTCGTGAAACTGGACAACATAAAGTAGAAGTAATACCCACTTACATTGTGGAAGAGCAGCCGTGACGAAATGAAATGCGGGAGGGTGCGGGCGGAAATTTGTCCGCTAAAGGCAGCTGCCAAGACGAAGTCAACTTTGATACCGGCTGACTGACGGTACGCGCGGTCTGGAGAAGCGATGACAACGCGATCATACGTCATAGATAGTGAAGTGAGAATACCGTTGGGCCTCGTTAGTCTGTGTGAACCTGAAACGGCAGGGCGCGAGTTTTTCCAAAACGGCGGACAAAATTCCGCCTGCGCGCCCGCTCGAAGGTTAATTTGTTCAATCTCGGTCTTACCTTATAATATAAGGTGTGACCTCATGTAGTTAGGTCGGGATCTAATCAGTGCATTGCAGATAAGTTACATTTTTCAAGAGAAGAATTTTAGATTTTTGTGTAGAAACAAATAGGTGCCTACCTGCCTTGTTCGTAATCAGGTGTTGAAACTAGGTCGGTTACCAAGTTTGGAAACATACAGATGGTTATTATGAGATTAAAAACAGTTGAACACTTGCAGAGTTTTGGTCGCCCTGCTCGAGCAATTGTGACATAATTAGTTTGAAAAAGTCTTTCAGTATTAAAGGCATAAAGGTATTTTGAAAGGATACTGAGGAAAAATTGACTACAAAATATACAGAACTGAAATACATATAGTTTTTATTGGTTTTAATGAAATAGCAGGAACTTGTTTACTGAAACAGAAGGATAATTAAAGATTGTAAAGCATGTAACAGGGTAAAAGAATGAGAATGATCTTACAGTATTTTAAATGCATAAACTCTCCAAATAGATACCACCCACACTTTTGACTCTTGTAGTTAGGGAGTTTTTATTATAATAGTTTTACTTACTGGTAACAACTTGCCTACAATCTCCAAATCCTCAAGTACCTAGTAGAGTTGGATATTCAAAATTATTCTTAGTATTCTTTATTCCCTTCCTAATATCCATAAGCAATTCAATGCTATACTTGCATATTTTGAAGAAGTCTAATAAGTTGAAACAGCAGTGAATTAGTGTAAAGAATGGGAGAGATGAATCGTGCAGGATTCAACTGTTTACTGATGAAACAACTTCATTAACTTGAAATCATCAAAGCTGTACTAGCATGAGAGCAATTAGTGGTACATCGTACATTCTTAAAAAGCAACCGAACCGAAACACAGGAAACCCGGGCATTGATATTGAGTCAAGCTTCGTCAGATTTGTTAAACATCAGTTCATTATGATCGTAAGATCTAAAATAAAATCGCCCACTCATTCAAAAAACAAACCGAAAATGGCAACATATAATATATTATGGATCTCCCTATTGTACCACGCATTACCTGTCAACGTGGTTTTTACCCCTCTATCAAAGGAGAAGGGAGAGTGGAGTCTAAATAGATGTGTGCTTAGTACGTGAAGAAAAACTGGTTGAAACATTGAAAACAGCTAACAAACAAACTCTCTTGAAAGGCTGAACAAGTTGAATTTAAGATATTAGTAAACCTTCATTTTACATTAGACTTGAACAACAAAAACCTGATGAATGATTAATTCGACAGATCTAAAACTGATTTTTTTTCTGGTTTAGAAATAATAATATCGCACACGTTTGGATGTTTGTAAGGTGCTTGATTTGTGCTAGGATAACCGTAGTTTGTCTTCCTAGATCTGTCTTGCCCTCGGAGAGTTCGAGCGATCACCTGAATAGAAAAGCAACCTTCTGGGAGCAAGGGATAATGCAGTAGATAGATAATGTGTCGTAGATATTCGTTTATTGGGCATTAAATTAATTCTGAGATGTGCGAATGCAGGGTTGGCTATGCCCTGGCCGCGTCGACAGTCAGTAGGACGGGAGGTTGTCAGTCTCAGGAACAGCCACAGACTCAGTCAGTTGGCCCTGGTAGTTCGTGGGCACAGTATTGCGGCTCGTCTCACAGATGCATGCTTGACGACTCTAGAACAATTGGCCCCGTTCCTTGGGCAAAAATTGGTTTTGTTCCTTCTGTTTCTTTTCAGAGTGGGGGCTCCTGCGATGTTGACTTTTTTCTTTGTTTCCTTCAAATCGTGGGAACTCTTCGTTGATGTGTGAATCAACAACTTTGATTCTTACAATGTTTCTGTGATTCCACCACTGTTTCTTCAAACCTGTCACATAGTTGGCTACTTATATAGGTTGTTCATAAAAAGCATTTTATCTCGAACTGATACATTGCTCAGAATTCAAAATGTTCTAATTAAGAGTCCTAACTCGAAAATCTTGAAATTTACTCGATTTTTTGGTCTGACTACCGTTGGTTCGACGGTAATGAAATTCATAGGAGACCGTCTATGGGCTAACCCGCACGATCCCTAAAAATTTCATCAACATCTGCTCAAAATATCGTATAGTTGTGCCCGGGACAAGGAAGTGACCACGGACATTGAACCAAAATTGTTCAGAAAGCTTTGAAATTTATAAAGAAATGTAGAAAAAAAGAAATGCAGAAAGCAAGTGAAATTTCTGATTTCGGAGAATCCCGTTTTTTTACTCGCACGAGTTTAAGGCTTCCCTACTTTCAGTAGTGAGCAAGCAAAGTGTGATAAGTGAAATGCCGATTATGAAGAGGCCTAGGAGGATTGGCCTAGTAAATTATGGCCCTGCGTTTTTGTTGGCATTGGCAATCAGCCTAACTACATTCAGGGTCTAATAACAACTGGAGACACATACATTTCTGTATCGCTTTGTATCAAAGTCAAAAGCCGTTTGGAGGTGAGGTTAATGAAAACTGAGATGCTACTTTAGCAATCAAATAATTAAACGAACCACTCACCGTAAAAAGGAGAATCTGGAGTTGAAGGATTGATCCTTGGGAAAGATTCGAAATGATACACTTGAAACTTGAATTAAAGAGTATAAACACTATATTTGAGAACTGGCACAAATATGAGGAAATAGAAAGCACGGATCGTAAAAGAGGCTATAGCGTCAACGATACGGAAGCGAGTGAGACGAGAGAGAGAGGAGTGGGGTTTTGCAGAACCCCACTTCAGTTCTTATGACAATAGTGCCAACTATACAGCTCATAAAACATATGATCCTTACATGAATATACGAAAAGTTTAACAGTTCATAGAGACAATATTATGTTTATGTTATATACATACATGTAGATTAATTCTGAGCTATACAATATATTTTCTATTCGATTCGTAGTACACATAGTGTAGAATAGAACAAACGCTATGGATACTTTATGAACTCTGTTCCATAGAGGAAGCGCTCATGAAGGCATCTCATTTGAAGATCCTATTTCAACACTCCCTCCTCTGCAAATGACGAGGCCAATGTGACAGGACTAGAAGCTGTTTCAGTAACAAAGCACACAGAAACGACACACGTCCTAATGTCACACCCGATGTCCAACATATTAGCATGGGATGATCAATACCAGCGGCAAGATCATGAGTCTGTATCCGATACTAATGTAGTTGCGATTCTAAAATGCAGGTTCAAAAGAGTTTTCTAATGCATTTGCCCTACGAGCAAAAGGAAGTCATTCAGCTCACATAGGTTCCCTACTAAGATTCCAGAAATACAATATAAAACACAAAAAAATATATCATATTAGCAGGGAGAAATTGCCTGAACTAGTTTTACACTGAATTAATGCACAATCACAAATTGACCCGCGCACATCGAAACACAACATCGGAGACAAATGTAGCTGAGACGTAGAGCTGACAATCGACGATACTGATGATGCGTGGGCTGGACTTGATTGTGATGACGTGTTGAAGCATGACGACAAACACGTAGAGGAGGACAGCAGCGACAATTCTTTGGCCAGTTTAGGCCCACGGCTCTTGTTCCCCTGAAACAATTACATCACGGCATTAATTCTGGTCAAGATTGCATTTCTCATTTCAAGGAATTTTTCACGAGGCAGAGCTTTGGTGAAACAATCAGCAAGTTGTTCCTGTGATGAAACCCATTCAATATGGATTTCACCCTTCTTGAACAGGTCATGGATAAAATGTAGAGAGAGCTTGACCACATGCTTAAGGGTCTTGGAGTCATTCGTCATGGCGACAGCGATAGCTGGAGCACAGTCACACCTCAACGTGGGACACATGTCAATGCCTACAAGAAACTCACATAGTGTCCTCACACTTGTGATCTCCTTGCACGCCTCCGACATGGCTAAGTACTCAGATTCACACGTTGAGAGGGCCACATGTGTCTGCTTTTTCGATCTCCACGACACCAGATCACCAAGAGACCTAATCATGTATCCTGTAGTTGACCTACCATTGAGTGCATTAGTACCCAATGAGGCATCTGAGTAAGCAACCAGACTCTCGGTTCTTCCAGTATACATGATACCCAGAGACACCGTTCCTTTAAGATACTTCAAAATTTTTAGGACACACTTCCAATCATTCAGAGTGTATCCTATTTGTTTTCTACTGAGAAAGTTGACTGCAAAAGAAATGTCTGGTCTCGTTCCATTTTGGATGTATAAGAGAGCACCTATTACTTCTCGATATGGAACATCTGGAGATGATTCCGGGTCTGCAGTCGACTCTAATTGAGCACCCAACGTACATGTTGTGGGCGACATAGGAATTTCACTGATACTTTCTTCTGGGTGTAGAAATTTGTCTAGTAAACTCTGGATCATGGTTCTCTGGTGAATGAACAGCTGTTTACTTGACACATTCCTAACGATCTCAAAACCCAAGAATTTTCTAGGATTTCCCAAGTTCTTAATTTTAATTTCTTTCTGTAAAGTCTGAATAACATCCAAGGCCATTTGATTATCATTGGACGCTAGAAGACAATCATCTACGTAAATAATAATCAAAATATACTTTGGGCCTTCTTTCCATTTGAAAATGCATGTTTGAAATGGATAGACTACGAATCCTAACTTAATTAGGGTGCTGCTAAACTTTTTATACCATAGGTTTGGCGAGACTTTTAAGCCATACAAAGATTTCTTGAGACAGCACACATATGCCCCTTTCAAGTGAAAAGGTGGATCAGCAAGTTCCTCGACACCTTCAGGGACCTGCATGTACACAGGTTTTTCAAGAGTCCCATGGAGGAAAGCTGTAGTCACGTCAAGTTGATGAAGATGTAAACCAAGCTTGTTCACAACAGACAAGAACACTCGAACATCACAGAGACGTGCCACCGGAGCATAAATTTCAGAAATCAGATACTGATTGGTATCAGCGAACCCTTTGATAACTAGGCGGCTTTTGTACTTATATGAACCTTCAGGTTCCACTTTTCTCTTATGTACCCATCGAGATTTAATTATCTTGGTACCAGGTGGAAGTCTAGACTTATGGACAAGCTCCCAAGTACCCATTTCCTCTAAAGATTCTAGTTCACTACGTATGGCCTCCTCCCACAGATCCCTATCCGGCGCAGCCATAGCTTCCCGGTATGAGAGGGGCTCTACGTAATCTAATGGGTCACCCTGATTCACTGCGACCAAGAGGTGTGGTTTTTCAACCTGCCTCGAGGCTGAAGATTCCCCAGATTGGGAATCTGTGCCTGGCGAATCTTCAGGTGCCTGTTTCGCTGAATCCAGTCCCTCACCCATGTCAAGAATCTCCGCAAGTGGCCTTGGATAATCCTTTATTCTGTCCCCATACACTATGGTTTCGATACATTTTACATCACTTGAATTTACAGGAGTTTTATGTTGCTCAGAGAAAATCACAAACCCCGTTTCATTACACTCAAGCAAAAATCCCTTTTTAGCATTTGGAGCAAATTTAGTCTTATTATTAACATCCACATAATGTACAAGGCAGCCAAAGCGTTTCAGTAACTTGAGGCTTGGAGGATAACCCTTGACAAGTTCAAAGGGACTCCGAAACAAGTTTGAGGAATGAGGCATGTTATTATAAACAAAGATAGAATACTTAAGAGCATGTCCCCAGAATGCATAAGGCATTTTGGCGGAAAGTAGGTTCACTCGAACTTTATGTTTGATTTCTTGACATACTCTTTCAGCACACCCATTTTGCTGAGGAGTATGTGGCTGACATGGATCCCAAATAATACCTTCGTCAGACAACAGCTTTTTCATGTCAGAAGTTTGAAACTCCAGACCCCGATCCGATCTGAGCTTAAAAACATTTTTCGTTTGGGAGGTTATTGATTCTATTTCACGGAGGCACCTTCTAAGAGCCACGTGAACCTCCTTCTTATTTTTCATTGGATATGCAAAGACATAACGCGAATGGTCACAGACAAAAATCACAATATAGGAATCCCCAGTTCTAAAATTAGAAGGACTGATTGGGCCCAACAGATCAGAGTAGAGAGTAGCAAAGGACTTTTCAGCCCTGTGCCTACGTTGGGTATGAGATCTCCTGACCGTATTTGCCTGGTGACAGTCTTCACAATTAGAGATGGCATTCGTAACTTTAACATTTCTAAGTTCAGGGAGAAACTTCTTAGCTGCTTCGAGATATTGTTTGGAGGCATGATTCAAGCGAATATGCCACAATATGTCAGAATTTTGAAGTGAACTATATATATTATCTAAATTATGCTTATCGAATCTAGCAATTTTAAGGTCAAGTGAATCTGGTTTGACAAGGTTATGTTCATTAAGCTTCTCAGCACTTCTCCCTCCCAGACTTGCAGTGGACATATCGGATTGAGGCATATATGAATCACTCCCTCCCATCGAGTCATATGTAGAGGGACTGCAAAGGTGGTCTCTCCCTCCCACTGAATCAGATTTTGAACCCGAATCTAAAGGAGCAGAAGAACTGCAAGGCTGATCCTGAGAAGCCGAGAGACTGAGACTCATCTTAAGTCTCTTAGATTCCAGGGCAGTACACTGCACCCCAGTTCGCTTAGTAGAAGGGGAAACGACTGGCAATTCAATCCACCAGAGATTGTCACGAAAATACCCAGTTTTTATCACCTTGTTCGAGGAGGGTTGTACGAATTCAACCTTGTCTTTCGAGAACACAACCTTGAGCCCAGCTTGAGTAACCTTACGAACTGAAAACAAGTTTGATGAGAGACCCGGTGTGTACAGAACATCTTTCAACGTAGAGACCTGGCCATTATTCAGAAATTCGAGGTCACCTCGATAACTTACGGACAAATCAGCACTATCCTTACTATTAGCACATTTAAATTTACGAGTCGAAGGCAAACGTTGAAAGTTGACCAATTGGGCTTTATTCGATGTCAAGTGCTCTGTACATCCCGTATCAATAATTGCTTTGAAACATTGCTCACCTTCAGATAGCTGAAAGACAGTGCCCTGGCCGTTGCGTTCACTGACGTAATTGAACGTGCTGACGGTTTGCTCCTCCTCGTCTCCCATGGTGACCCAGACCTGTGAGTCGTCGTCCCCTTCAGGGGAACCGACAATCGAGAAGACAGAGTCCGGGTGTCCCCTAAATTCTTGAGCCAGTTTTCTAGCTTGACCTAGAGGCATCGTGAACAACTTCGGCTTTCTGGTTACCGACGATGACTTAGGTCGATTCGGAAGCGAAACTGCATGAGAATTTTTGGGGAGAGGCTTGGTCTTTTTAGGACGTTTGAGGAGCGTAACAAGGTTGGTGGGTGGATCTGGGCAGTCTCTTGCTATATGCTGATTTGAAATGCCACAGTTAAAGCAGATCTTATTGGCTTTGAAACATTTTGCCCTGGTATGACCCGTTCGGCGGCAGTAAATGCAGTACCCCGCTTTTCCCTTGGAAGTTTGAGTTGAGCGAAGCTTGTCCCCAGGGGCTTTGGTAAACCCAGGAACTGAGCCACCTCGTGCGACGACACCCTTTCCACCCCTTGACCCACCTCGACCCCTAGTGGAAGCAATACGGCTCCTCATCAAGCTGAAGCTCGAACCACCCGAGGATGACTGCTCACTTCTGAGTTGCTCCTCTAAGAGCATGTCACGAAGCTCGCCCAGAGAGAACTTGAACCCATGGAGTTCAGCCTTCTGGTATGTGACAGTCTCATCGATTGACAACTCAAAGATAGTCTTGACATACTCGGGTGTCAGCATGTCAGCATTGATGCTGATGAGTTTGTTTCTAATCTCGTCGAACCGACCGAGAAACTCAACCGCTTTTTCACTTTTAGGGTCGAAATGAATAGAATTAAACTCATTAACGAGCCTTTTCAATTGGAATTTTGAGGAGGGATCACAAGTATTTTGCAACTTGTCCATGATGTCTTTGGGATCACGGAGATCCTGGACAAGGTCTTGAAAATACTGGGACAGCGACTCAAAAATGAAATATCTGACCTTCTTCCTGGCAGTTTCTCGATCGGGTAATGAGAAATCGCCAGGAGCAGGTTCAGAAGGGTCGAGCACGAAGATGCAGTCCTGGGTTTCAAGTTGACCAACCACGCTTCTCCTCCAGTACTTGAACTGGTCCTCTTTGTCAAGCTTCTTGTCCAGAGGGCGAAGCTTGACGGCATCAACCTTACGTATTCTGTACGATTCCTCCCGAACACGATGCTCTGAGTGACGGTCGGAGTGTCGAACAAAATAATTAGGGTTATGCTTCCAAGGACCACTGGAAGGACCAGCATGAGAAGCGTCGCAGTCCAATCGACTCGGAACTTCCTGACCGGAAGGTTCCTCCACTTCCATGGCGGAACCTTCGTCCATAGGAGCAGAATGGGATACCAGGGCATTCTGTGGATTCAGCATGGGATGAGGGGAAGATGGAGTCGGAGCACCTTGATTCACAAATTGGGACAGCGAGTCATATTTGCTTCCTAGGTCATTCAATTTGGTGTGCAATTGGCCAAGACTCACCTCCATCTGAGACTTAATCCCCTCCAGGTACCTGGCAAATACCTCATTGGATGACCTTGCAGCTGACAACTGAAGCGCCACCACATCAGAGTCTGGGGTCGATATGGGGCCGTTGAACATGTTCTCCATAATCCCAGAGGCTTGTTCCGGGGGGTGTTCCGGAAGTGGATTTGGAGAAGGGTGTTCCCTGAACATGTCCCGAGCAAGCGGTCCATCCAACGAGATGTCGTCCCCATCATAGTCCACGTCAGATTGAGACATATTGGTACCTGTAGAATATTTCAGTTGACAAATCCGCAATTTCCTTTCTTTACCAAATAAAACATAACCTAAATGCTATTTATTGAGACACCAGGGCGATTCAATGAATGGATAGAAACATACATGTCATGAAAGATTCATTGTTTCATGAATAAGACTCTTGGTTCAAATACATACTAGGAATAATATATCCAATCTCCTGTGAAAAGATTCAAAATCGGTTGGCCAACCTGTTTCTAGAGATAAAAATAGCATGATTCAAACTAAAAGAGGTTATTTCAAAAGTTAATTGGTAAGATTAATATGTATATTAAATTCCTCCAGGATCAAACGACACTTGACTCTCCAACGAAATCAATCTCATATTTAAAAAAAAAAAAAAAAAACGATTCATTATTTTGAGATGTAACTTAATTTCATGGGGGTGCACTCCCCGAAGACTAGATATCCGATTTGCGTGATTTTCCGTCATAAAGAAAATGAGATCTCCGACCCCTATCCCATTCAGTTCCGATGTTACCCATAAGGTACACATCGAAACGAAACAACCCGTCCCCTCTGTATATTCACTGAGCGAGCCACGGGTTCGAACTGAGATGTGTTAATTCCCAAAATTGGGCACACCTGGTTTCTCACTCCGGCTACCTCAGAGGGAATGGAGTAGATAGGGGCGGTCCCGAATGAAATTTCCGAAGCAAATTCGAGCCCTTGGCGTGATTTCGGTCTATCCGTGATCATAATTCGAAACAAATTTAGTTGCGATCTTCTCTGTGCCTCAATCTCTTGGATTGATTCAGAGGACCTTAGCTCCTGGGGTCCAGCCCGATTCACATACCCCGTTGAGTTGCGGCCTTTGAGACTGTGCTGGTGATAAGATCCCGATCACAAAGCGGGCACTCAGTCACTCGAGGTACCCTATATGTCGCCAGGCGAGGTTCTAATGTGCACTGTTGATCCGAGGTCGAAACTAATAAAAAAAAATGTGCACGCCATGATCAACCTTTTCCTGACTCGGGCTAGCGATTCAATATCTATCGCGCAACTCGGCGCCTGAATTTCCTGTCGGGAGCAGGAAAGTTCAGACTTCGTCCACCACGCTGGAGACAGAGAGCTATCCGGCAACGATCTCGAGCACGGCTCACAGAAAGCTATCGGCGTCCCGATATTTGCTCTATCACGGATACTAACCGACACAAACTCTTTCGGACCGGCGAACCCAAAAAGAATGAAGGAAGTCTACAACGACGTCGATCTACGTTGATTCGGAGCAACTCCTAGTGACCTGGTTGGGGAAATCTAATTTTCGATGTATTTATCGAAATTACTCGAAGAGAAACGGCGGCCATCTTCCGACGCTTGCGGTCTCCTGTGTAGACTCGGACGCTGCCTAGCGGGGAGGGGAAAAATAGACGCCATGAGACCGATTTCACGCCAAGGCTTGATAGAAAATTCAAACGATCTAATTTTCTTCAGTTGGGCTTCTGGATGGAAATGGATATAATTTCAACGACCTGACCAAAAGCAATAAAGACGGCGTTGTCACGATATCGTATCAAAGTCAAAAGCCGTTTGGAGGTGAGGTTAATGAAAACTGAGATGCTACTTTAGCAATCAAATAATTAAACGAACCACTCACCGTAAAAAGGAGAATCTGGAGTTGAAGGATTGATCCTTGGGAAAGATTCGAAATGATACACTTGAAACTTGAATTAAAGAGTATAAACACTATATTTGAGAACTGGCACAAATATGAGGAAATAGAAAGCACGGATCGTAAAAGAGGCTATAGCGTCAACGATACGGAAGCGAGTGAGACGAGAGAGAGAGGAGTGGGGTTTTGCAGAACCCCACTTCAGTTCTTATGACAATAGTGCCAACTATACAGCTCATAAAACATATGATCCTTACATGAATATACGAAAAGTTTAACAGTTCATAGAGACAATATTATGTTTATGTTATATACATACATGTAGATTAATTCTGAGCTATACAATATATTTTCTATTCGATTCGTAGTACACATAGTGTAGAATAGAACAAACGCTATGGATACTTTATGAACTCTGTTCCATAGAGGAAGCGCTCATGAAGGCATCTCATTTGAAGATCCTATTTCAACACTTTGCTATAGAGATATTTTATTGAACTTCTGAGAATTTTTTCTCTGGATATCTATAGGATCTTAGTTGGCCACCTCATCTTATGATTACATGAAATTAGTCCTTTTTTACCCTAATTCTATCTTGATGATACTGCTTTCTCACTTAGTATTTGCATGGACTGAATGTAGGGTCCTAAGTAGTGTAAAACGCGCATCTCAAATTTACCAATCATCCGTGATTACCCAAAATAAAACACACGAATAAGTTAGTATGCATATGTACGTAAAGTTTAACCCCTGTACGATGAAAAGTATCACGCCGTAAAGCACAGTTGGTTCAGATAGTTTATGAAAAAAAAAAGACACCCCCCTCCCCTCCCCCCGCTTACATGGTCAAGTCCTGGGAATTAAAAGAATTTTAATACCTATATCAGTGAAGTGTGAAATCCCAGTAGAAATGTAGAGTTTTGAGACACGCCCTTCTTGCTTAGGAACCCTTACCTACTCTAGTCACATTACGTGTTCTTCGAACCTCGTGTGATTCAGTATACTGTAACTCATACATAATTTCACTCGCTCATTTCTTTGTTTGTTGAAAAGCAGGTACACAGCTCATTAAGTTTCGTTACTAACTGATTGAAAATGTTCTGTTATTTTCTCTCAGATTACCAGTCTGGACAGAGTGGAAGTTCTGGAAGTGCTCCTTCAGACTCCGAAGGCGAGGAGCCCAACAGCCCTACAGTGCGAAACAGCCTTCCCAGCCCTCAACCGCAATCTCCCCTCAATGTCAAACCCCAGATATTCTTCCCTTCTGATAGTATATCAGAACCTAACACGAGTAAGTTGAATTATTTGAATGATCTTCCACCCCATTCCTGGTTAACTGCTTAGATCTCGACGAATCTAGATGTCATGAAAAATAGGTAGGTACCTACTCCAATAATAATTAGGGACCTAGAACCCTTGACTTTTCCCCCCAATTTTGCAGAGTTAGCAAAAATATATTCGTCATCATGAGATTATGGTTGATGTCAAATGATAATAGATACTATTAATGAAAGTAAACATCGCCATTCATGCCCATGTTGGGCACCATTACTGCAATGCTGTCTATGAAATCATTTGATATCAGAATTTTTCCTAACCTTTTGATTATTTCCCGGACCTGTTATACTAAATACAAAAATCAACCGCTTCACAGCAGTATAGTACTTAACTCCTTAAATTCAAATATTACAGCAATTAATGCCCGTTGTGAATCAATCATAGGCAACAAGGAAGGAGAGCTATCAACCATACCCATGTCAATTGATTCATGAACATTGCCCGATTGTGATCATTGAGAATAACTTGCAACTTTCATGATAGACTATGTTTTGTAATACCTACTTTCTAATTTTACTGTATTGTTTTATTTAGATGGAAGACTCCTTTGGGATTTCTTGCAACAGTTGCTCAATGATTCACTCCAACGATACACGTCATACATCGCTTGGAAAAATCGGGAAGCAGGGGTATTCAAAATTGTCGATCCTCCCGGTCTTGCCAAGCTGTGGGGAATCCAGAAAAATCATCTGTCGATGAACTACGATAAGATGTCAAGAGCTTTGAGATATTATTACCGTGTAAATATCCTTCGCAAGGTTCAGGGAGAAAGGCATTGCTACCAGTAAGTATCCTCATGCTGTTACGATTGAACTAACATTGTCCTAGCACTAATGTTTTCCTGTCATGTTTGCTTGTGCATGAATGATGGTACAGTAGAGAATAATTTTTCAACTCTGTGATTCATAAAAACCTTTACCACATCACTCAAGGGTTTGGAATATCAAAACGACTACAATTTATATGCATGGAACACTTATGTTTAGAATATTTAGGTAGGCCCCTGGTAGAATAGTTTACTGTAGAAAAGAAGAAGGTGTACATGAATTTTTAAAAAACTTCAGGACATGCAATTATTGGGGAACATAACAACCATAATTATGGTTTCATGAGAGCTTACTGAACCCTGTATTTTGGGAAACTCTTGTAGTTGAATACCGTAGTCCCAAACGTGGCTCCACAAATGAAAATCCCAATGAGTTAGCCTCTTTGCTCTTACCTTGACGGAAAGTTTCTGTCGTGCTTCACACGTCAAGTTTGAAATCTAGGAATATCAAAACACAGGGAAATAGGATGGATCTGGGGGTTGGCAAAAAGTGCCAAACGCTCTTTACCCATTTTTTTCTGGAAATACAGAAAAACTTGTTAATTTCCCTTGGATTGCACAAATCAGGAGCCACCGTTTGATATTATTCTATTAAAGTAAAATCAATGGTAGGATTGACTTTTCAGCAAAATCTATCAGAAATACTCCTTATCAAAACTTGACCATTTTGTTGTTTGGTACTTTTTGTTTCTCACCTACTTGTAGTAAAAGTATGTTAGGTATCCAGATACCCCCTCATATGTTATTACCAAAGGAATGATGTTGCAGTTCTGCTAACTGAATTCAAGCCTCTCTGCACGTTAAAATAGCTGGTTGTAGAGTAGGTTGAAATCCTTTGAATATATCTGATGACCTCACAAGTTGCTGCATGTGTCCATTCTACCTATTCATTTTCCTTTCCATCATACTTTGGATCATTTGCATGGAATTGACAACCTGACTTCATATCTCACAGCCAAGACGGTGTACAGTTCAGTAGAAATTAAAATCATTGAAAATATTTCTCATGTTATTCTCATTTTATTGTTTATAGGGGGAATCAACATTTTCTCTTGAGAAGTGTTACATTCCTGTTTACATCTCTTCTGCTGCCTTCCCTGCAGTGCACCGGTTTTTATTACATTTATTCCCAACACATTTGGCGCAAGGACAAGATATTACATATTGTTATATGCCATTCATAAGCTGTACATAGTTTTTCGTTGAAATTCCTGCTAGTCTTTACTGGGTTTTGCAAACCATTTTCATTCATCTTTCTGTATTCAATTCAAGTACAGGTACTGTACCTACCTAAGGTTTCCGGTAACTTGGGACTGATTCAGTCTATTTTCTAAGCATATAAATTCACATACATACCTACAAGTTATTATTATCAAACTTTGTCCCAATTTCCAGTATCATAATGACGAACTCAATGAGATTGGTTTAGAATTGGCAAGACCTTCCTAAAAACATTTTATAATATGATTTACGCGGATACAGGATTAAATAATACATCGAATAGTGGACTTTGTTCCAATCAGGATGGGACATGGTGGAAATTAGTTTCTCAAACCAAACTGGCACCTACACTCGTCTCAGTTCCTTCTTCCATTTTGTTTCTATTACATTTTCATTTAACATGACTTCATTTATTTCGTTCATAGTTTTTCTCTCTGCATGCTGATGAATTTCTGTTATGCCTCAACGTGATTCCCTCCATCATTTGTCGTGTTTTATGTACCTATCGCTCCAACCTCGGTTCATTTTTCATGACGAATATTCAAAAATATCTTGGTATGTATTTGTCACTTTGTCCCTTTTGTGTTGGAATTGTTTCAATGGAGTATTTCGGTAGGTCTGAAAATTAAATGTTTTTCGGCATTTCAGCTCTAGAGATTGTGAAAAGTAGGTACCTACGTAAAGTATGCAAAAACATTGTCATTTTCAATAGGAATCCGAGAGGCGCAGGAAAATGTGAATAAATCAAGGCGAGCTCACTGTCGCATGCTCACTATAATAAGATATTATGGTAGGCATCCGTACTTCTCCGAGCCTACGGTTCCTGCTCATTCCCACAAATGTAACTTCATCATTTAGGTATTGCGATCTCTGTTCCGTTCATCTCATTTTTTTGCTGATACATGTTCTTACTTTTTCCCCCGTGTGGTTTGAAAAGAGTGCCGAAGTTATGTTCCATCCTTCCGTACAGAAAGCTCGGATACGTCTACGTCTTCACAATCTACGTCTTTCCAAACTTCTGAAATCTATTTGCTTCTCCAATTTCATGTTAACATTTTCCTGGTGAACAAACCCGATTTTTTAAAACTCTAAGCAAGGCCTCCTTTAAATATATATATATATATATGAGACATTTTTCAAATGACTGGAATACCCCTTGAACATGAAAACCATGTCTCGTTGATTGCAAAACAAAATATGCCATATTGAGTCAAACCATTATTTTATTTTGTATACCAACCAAGAAATAGGTTATCTCACGTTCTCGTTATGATCTCTGACAAACTATTGTTTTCGTTCATTCCCTATAAGAAGTATTACACCAATCAAAAGTGGCAGTGAGAAGGATAGCGAAACTACCTGCTCTTTGGAGGGTGCTGGAGGGCTTCATGATGAAAAAAAAAAAAAAAACAAGGATATCATGATTCATGTAGATAGGCAAATATAGGCAACGTTTTAATTTTGGTTCCATTAAAAAATTCATAGCCTCGATCATCAACCAACCTCGAGCGTCGTGCTCTAATAGCTGGTTATTTATTAACTATACGGTTAAATTCAAATTTTTAACTTTATTCTGAATTACATACTAATTAATTTTGTGATTGATTTTAGATTCCTGCGTAATCCAAGTGAGTTGAAAAGCATCAAACACATTTCTTTGCTGAGAAACCAAATGTCCAATCAACAGACCCAGCAGCAGGTGCCATCCAATCACCAGATGATCAACCATCAACACTCTGACTACAAGCAAATCATGCAACAACTTCAAACGCAAACCACTGCTGCTGCAGCAACTACTCAGGCATCAGCTCATCAAACAACGAATCAAACTCTGAATTTGCCTCAGCCACAGCAGAGTATCCCATCACACTCACCATCAGCTGTGAGCCAGGTACAATCCTCTTTCCAAAAGTTGAAATCGGAATTGGACGAGGAGCCCACTGACCTCAGCAGGCATGCTCACAGTAACTCGGGCGTCAGTGCTGAGTTACAAGTCAGCCTCTGTAGGGATGAATATCAGCTGGCACAAGCTGAAGATTTGAGCCTTTCGCATACCCATAATATTAAAACTGAGGCATCATAAAATAATGCTATATAACTGATGTAATTTAGAAGTTTCGAACTTCCGATTCAAATATTTTCACAGTTCGTCATTTTAGTATAAAGCATAAATTTAATTTTTTTTTTTAATGGGGCAATAGAATTGTTGTGAGGTCATTCGACAATTTGTACAACACAAAAAGTTGTACAAAACACAACAAGTTGTGCAAAACAACTAGTTGTGTTTGTGTTATGTACGTGATTTATTTATAATGTCGACCGTCATGAAAGAAGTTATGTTTGCTGAAATGATGGGTATTATCATACCCAAGCATGCAAATATGTTAGGGAAATAACAACCTGGAAATTGGGCTGACTTTGGAAATTGCCTGAGCTTTTACAGGAAAAATTGATGGGTTTTAGGGAGCATTCTGTGCTATCCTCGTTTTCATTTCATGTTCACTGGTTTCCTAATCAATGTCCGTATCAATACCATCTGTACATTTTGAATCTCCTAGTAAGTAGGATGGCCAGCCCACCATTTTTCTATCTGACTTTGAGTAAGTGACAGCAGTTGCTATGAAAATACTTACCTAAACATGTAAAATAAAATATTTTTGTTTTGAGAAATTTATTGTTTTGTTTATCGGTTTTTGTGTACCACTGAAATGCACCTATCTTTCAGATGTGTTCGCAATGTATTAGCCTCTGTTTTAGTGATGTCTGCCATCATTGAAGTCGTTAAGACCTAGAATATTTTTCTTGTACTCGTAATCTGCTTCACCATTTAAATGGGGTTCCTTCCAGTTCGAAAATCAGCATCCAAATTTCCAATTTCTTCAACCAGTCAAGTTTTCTTAACTGTCTAATATTATGTATTTTCAGCCCAGCTCTTCTTCCCTACTTGGACTGCAACTATAGTCTGCCAGTTGCAGGAACGTGCTTTGAATTCTGCCTTTAATTGTGTAGGAGACATAAAGTGAAAAATTAACAAAAATAAAAAGTACGCTCCTGTGGAAAATTATAGTCGTTTTTCGAAGTTTGAAGTGGGATTTAATTCATAGGCTGTTGGTCAGGCTTCAGCTGGTTCCTCCCGCTTAGCATCACTAAACACCTTCCTACAACGGACAGACTTTAATATTATTGTGTTCCATGCCATCTCTCCTAATCCTCCCCCGCTCACTTTATTCTACTATCTCTTATTGATGTTTCCGTTTATGATGAGGTTCCAGATGTTGTTGCCATAAACCCCCCCACAAACTCAATTATTTTTCTGTGCAACTTTCTATCTTTACTAGAACTGCTATCCATTATCTATACTCACCCCCCCTCAAACAAAAAAATAAATAAATAAATAAAGACATCTTCCTACATGGGCTGTTAATCATTTTCACAGAATAAATTAGGTGAATTAAAAAAATATGGTTAACATTAGGAAAACAAATATTGAGTGATCTGGAAACCACTAACCTGTGCATGAAGGCTCAGCACTAGCTGGATCAATATTGGTTTATTTGGTACGTTTTCAATAATTATGAAATCACAAAGCAAGGTGTCGAGGAAGGGGGATTATGAGGCAAGTCGGCGGATGGGATACTCTATTAAAATTTAGGGGTCCAAAATACCTGATGATTATTGGACTAATTTTTTCCCTTCTTTTTCAATGAGCTGATTCTTGAACTTATTGTTGGAAACATTCTGTTTTTTCTTGCAATACATGAACTGGTCTTCCAACTTTCAAATTTGTGCCTTGATAGTTACCAACTGCGGATGCAAGCTTTAAGAATTTAGATCAATATGGATTTGTTAAGTTAATGTTTTTGGCTTCTATTGTAATATTTATGAATGTTTAATCAACAGAATGAAGTACCTACCTAGTAAAGAAATTGAAGAGTCTAATGTGTACATGAGTACAATTTTATTATGTCTAGGAATTGTGGTATAGTTCCTCTGTAAATTTGCATGTGTTAATCAACCATGTATTAGGTACATTATTAATTTTGTAAGAGAAACGCCAGTCGAAGTAGATGTAGGACACCAGCCTCCTTCAATAATATCTATTTCATCTGCCTGAGGTCGACCTCAGGCTCAAGGTATCATCAGCCTCGACATCTCCTGATGTCACGGCTGTCTGTCACATGTTTGCTGGTGAAGAATATCGACAAGTGTCTGATTGGCTCGAGCACTGTGGACAATATACCCTTGTTAGATTGGTATTTTCATTATACCAAGGTGATTTTTAAACTATTAAATTTTGTATATAATAAAAAATAAATGCCTATATATATATATATATATATATTATTTAATTATATTTGAATCATTAAACACACGTGTGTTGAATAAAACATAATTATAAGAAATTCATTGCAGTTGTTCATAGACTCAATGGTAATTATCATTAATAATTGTTAGTTTGGGCAGTTGTTACAACTCTGCATGAAGAGTACTTGTTCTGTTATCTGAATTTACGAATTTGGTGAACATTTGTCTCCCCATGAGATGATACATGACGGTATCATAATACATACTACCCTTTTTTATTGATGCTTAAACCTACTGCACCATCATACTTCTATCGAGAAAAAAATAGAAGGAAAAAAAAGCATGCGGAAAAAGTGACTAGTTTTTCTATGAGACGGTTATTTTGTTCAACGCGTTACCAGTAGGTATCATTCAGTGTATGAATGAATTCCTATGATTTAAAGTCTGGTTCATTGATGCAGCACTAATACATGGCACGGATAGCTTGCTATTTACACACTTTCAAGTCATACCTAGGTGAATCTGCTGGTTAAAATGTCAGCAAATTTTGCAGTTGGATTCAAAATTTCGATCACTTGTTCAACAGTTGGCAAGCTTTCAAATTTTTAGGGTTGCGGGAACTTACTCAATTCTATGCAGTACCTTGAGCATTACGAATGTGGAGTACCTAGCTTGAAACCTACTGGTGCTGTGTACAACTTATATCGTCTTTCAGAAAAATGATTATATAACTTGTTGATATTTTTCTCGTTATTTATGCAAAGGTCTTTAATTCGCCTACTATTCCCAGTGCCAATAATATATTTATGCTTAGGCAGCTTAATGTATAATGTTTCTGTTTTCCCCTCTTGACAGCGTGTTCATTGTATCATAATTCTATTAGTTGTAAGTAGTGGCTGATATTGTATTAATGTGCATAGAATAGTGATGTTGGTTTTAATGATATAAAAATAGATTTACTGCTGTTTTGTGGCTTTCTTTATCTTTAAAGGCTAATGTACTGTAAATATCTGGTAATGTATTTTTACTTTTTCATCATCCTTTGACATGAATGAATTCAGGCATTTGCGGTAATGCAATAGATACAATGAATTTTGTGATAGGATTATTGGTAGACAATCGCTAAGGTTTAGCAAGCCTGTTGTTAGTATCTACGTATTGAATCAATTCAATAATTTAAAAAGACTACATTTATCATTTTCTTGTCAACGAAAAAATTTGTACATGTTAAACATTCCAAGTGATAATTATCTTATTGATGTCATATGTGTTGAAATTTTGGTGAGCTAAGCAAATCTCAACCGAATGAAAGAAACCCTCTGCATTTTTGTGATCTCTTGAAATGAGTGTTTGGACTAATTTTGTGAGAAGATTTTTTGGAGGATAACTAGCTCCAATGAACTTGTATAATAAAACTCCTTAGTACTGTACACTCGCTTTTCATTAGCATTCCCATATTCTGGTGGGAAAAAATTAATCGATGGGGCACTCAGTTGTGACGGAAACATGCGTATTCAGCCTCATTCCTCCGGAATTGGCAGGAAGCCTTAAGTTATAGTTTTGAATATTCTACATCAGCTAGGAACCTACTTCATAAAAAGATCAAGAAACTACCCTCCACATCTATTCATTTATTTATTTTATGAGACACGGGCAGAGATCAAGTCCTACAGTGTAAAAGAACATTTAGGTTCTCAAAAAAATAGATGTCTCCAAGTTCTGCATTAGACAATCAGTCAAATTAGACAATCAAGTGAAACTAATCCCAGAGTTTCGAAAATTGGTACAGTTGTTCCTTGGTACCTACCTAAGAATGATAGGAGTGAAAAGTCTTGTGATGAGGGGGGTGAGCTTCAAGTCCCCCCCCCCCCCCCCCCCACGCAAAGGCACATTTTTTCCCGTTTTTAAGCATAAGTACACCTCGGAAACAGTTGCTCGTAGCAAAACGTTCCATAGGTACATAAAAATTGACGCTAACACAATTTTCTACAAAAAAATGGTCCCATAGTCCCACAATTCCCTACAAAAATGCCCCCCCCCCCCCCCAAGCTTGATGAATATTTATTACACAGTTCAACAGAAGTAATAAAAATTATGCATCTTAAACAGTCATAGTCGGAGTCTTGTCAAAGGATCACCTCGTCAGGGTCTTCCTCTTCCAGGCATTCGTCGTCCACAGGAGGACCATTGATCCAGGCTCCCTAGCAGTTCCCACAAACTGCTGTAAAGCGTATTCATTCATGTTTTGCGACACCCACAGCCTGTCGTACTCTCACATCTGCAAAAAAAAAAATTGCTGAGGACGGAGGTAGGGGCAGCAGGTTCAAGAGTCCTAAGAGGTCAAGATATCCATCATTGTCTCTCAAACAACCTTATTCCGTAGGTGGCAGCTGGTTGCCCAAGTTAGTTTTGAACTTGGAAACACCCTGTGGGAGTGCTACTGGGCGGAGGCTTTTGTAGGTGGCAAGGATGGCAGGTCAGACTAGACTTCAGTGGTTGACTTGATATAAGCCAAATAACGGTGTTGAGATCATCTTACACATTGCTCGCATTGTGCCATGTACAATGCGAGGAACATTTTTGGTGTTGCTGAACAATTTGACAATCATTGAAATGCCTTTTCGGTAGATAGAAAACCCATTGATGAATAGGATGTTTCCGGCAAAGTCAAGTTTTTGCATCTCCAAGGAAGAGTATGTTTTGGAGACCTGCATTCGTTCAATAACCTTCTTATGCGTTTATGTTGTTTTGTGTCTTACAGCTCTGTGAATGACAGTCGGGCTTGACAGGAACTTTCAATTAGAAACATGCTTTTCCCTATTACAGTCTAAATCGCTAGCCATACGATTTTTGAATGACCATCTCCTTGATACCCATATTCGCGACGGAAATAGCGATGCAGTACATACCCAGCTGCTCATAACTTGTATATCAACCGAAACGCAGCAAGATCATTAGTGTCAACCTTGTTGGATCAGTGTAAGGACAAAACAGAGGAAAGAGGAATAAGAAGGTGTGTGTTAATTACCAGTTGGGGGTTCCCCGAAAAATCTGCATCCTACTGGTGTTGGGCAAAGTTAAATTATATGCCTGTTTTTTGTGTTTGCATGGTAACTAGCTGATTGAAGCCAAATCCCACCTTCTATGGTACACAACTAGAAGTATGGGTACAAACAAGAAGGGCAAAGCTAAGATTGGTGCTGAAGCCAAACAGAATGCCTTCGTACCCAAACCCCTCATTCAAGCGAAACCACACACCAAAACACCTGAAGAATTGCAGGAAAACAATGATGATGGAACATCAAATAAGAAATTCCAGATAAAAACATCCCCCAACCGTAGATTTTAGATCGTTTAGATGTTCTAATGATGAACTCCAGTCCGATCGCTAATATCAGTACTGCACCTACCACAGATGTTTCACTCTTGACAAATGAAAGTTGTTACGAGAGTTGTTAGTTGTTGTTTTTTGAGTTGTTAGTGAGAGTTGTTGTTAAATGGGTTGGAACTCCACTACTACTCTCTGTCACAGATGACCTTGAAGTTTGATTACGGAAGATGGGTTGGGGGGGGGGGGGGGGCAGTAACTAAAATGGCAAAAAGAAACGCAAATAATGAAGTTCTGAAGGGAAATTGTTGATGTGGAGTGAAAAAAGTACCTACCAACAAACTCCAGCCCCTTCTAAATAGATGGTATAACGAACCGTTGTGTAATAATTTACCGTTGTGTAATAATTTACCACTGTGTAATAATTTACCCATCAATACTTCAACGTTTGTTCAAATTTCACTCCCTATCAACAAACTCCAAAAGAGCCATCATTTTTCAAATGAAATATCACAGAACAACCAACTCGACTTCATACTCCGTGAATATAATCAGGTGCTCCCTAGCAATGATGATCTCGGGCCAATTCCCGATTGTTATCGCGTCCCTAGTGATGATATTTTGGCTAAATGTATACAATTGCTGTTGAAAAATCCTATTGGTGCAAACTTCTGGGCCTTACTGTGAACGAACAGCTGAACGTACAATGCTCCGGGTGGTCTTAAAAAACTCCCAAGTTCCAGAACTACTCGTATTTAAAACTGTAAAAAAATTCGAGATAACGGCGTCCTGGAGATTTCAACCCCTATTTTTCACCCCTTAGGGATGACTGACATTAACGCCGAGCTTGGAGGACCAAGTAGACCCCAAACGGGACCTACACACCAAATTTCGTTAATTTTGGTTCATGGTAACTAAGAAAAGTGCGAATTACGGTTTACGGCGGCAAGACAGAAATTTTTTTATTGCATTTTCGGATTCTACGTACCTTGAAACGGAAACCACAAAATTTGGGGGGTGGGGGGTAACAATTTTTTTTCATGCTCGATTCCAAAGGTTCGTTATTGAAAATAATAAACTAAAATACATCGGTACATTAGTCAAGCTGTGCCATCCATACTTGCAACCCACAAAACGTAATGTGCCTTGAATGGAAGCAAATAGGCCATATTGTAGGAAAAAAATACCCCCTACTACAAGTACTTCAGTCCCATATCGAAGATATTCAGCAAACGAATGTGAATATCAGATTTCCAATAATTAGCTCATTTAAAGCTGGTGGCACTAATCTCCACAAAACTTACCCACAAGCTCTAAAGAACCCATCATGATTATAGGGCCTGTGATGAATTTGAAATTGGCGCATTCATCACGAGCGGCGTGAGGGAGAATGTGCCCGGTTTGGTTATGGGCGGACCACCACCTGTGGAGAGGGGAGAGCAGTTCTGCTACCTGCGCGGGCGTGGGGCGGGAGAGTGTGTCCGCCACGCAGTTGTCGGCCCCCGGCAAGTATTGAATATCGGTAGTAAATTGGCCCATAAATTCGAGTTGCCAGAGGCGCGGGGCGAGGCGGACTTGCGGCTTTGGAGGAGAGCATGGGTGAGCGGCTTGTGATTGGTGACGACAGAGAACTGCCGGCCCTCCACGAAGTCCCGAAAGTGTTTGATAGCTTCGTGGATGGCGAGGAGTTCCCTGTCGAACGTGGAGTATTTGCGCTGCGTGGGGGATAATGTCCGCGAGAAGAAGCCGAGGGGTTGGGGGATGGCACCGGTGTGTTGGTGCAGAACTGCCCCTATCGCCAGTCGGAAGCGTCGGTGGTGATGGAGAGGGGGGGTGGTGGTTGGGGGGGGGGGGGGAAGCAGAGCAGCGGAAGCGAGGCCGTTCTTGCAGGCGGTGACGGCGGCGGCGAGTTCAGGTGTCCACTGGATTGGTCGGTTGTCGTGTTTCTTGGCGGGCTGCGGGATGGCTTCGATGAGGGGCTGTTGATGTTGGGCGGCGTCTTTGATGTGGCGACGGTAAAAGTTCAACATCCCTAGGAAGCGGCGGAGCTCGGTAACCGTACGGGGTTGGGGAAAGTCGCGGAGGGCCTGAACCTTCTCGGGGAGGTGAGTGATGCCGGAGAAGTTGACAAGGTGGCCGAGGCAGCGGACGGTCGGTTGAGTGACGACACTCTTGTCCTTATTGATAATGAGGCCTTCTGCGGAGAAAATTTCGAAGATTTGCTGCAGGTGGGCGAAGTGTTCATCGGGGGTGTGGGAGGCGACCAGGACGTCGTCTAAACAACAGAAAACGAAGGGTAGGCCGCATAAGATCTGATCCATATAGCGCTGCCATGTTTGGGCAGCGTTACGGAGGCCGAAACCCATCTTTAGGTATTCGAAGAGGCCGAAGGGGGTGATGATGGCCGTTTTGGGTATGTCAGGGGGGTAGATGTCTATATGGTGGAATGCCCGGGAAATATCGAGAGTGGAAAAGATTTTAGCGCCTTGGAGGTGCGAAGAGAAATCGCAGAGTTGGGGGACATTGTAGAGGTCCGGGGTGGTGCGTGCGTGCGTTGAGGCGGCGATAATCTCCGCAGGGGCGAATGTCCCCGTTGGGCTTCTGCACTATGTGGAGTGGGGAAGCCCACGGGGACTTGGAGGGGCGGACGATTTTCTCGGTGATGAGCCGGTCGAAATGCTTGCGTGCTTGTTGCAGTTGGAGGGGGTGGAGACGTCGTGCCTTAGCGGAGAGGGGGGGTCCCGTGGTCTCAATGTGATGCCGGACGGTCGAGAGGTGCGACGGGGGACGGGGTCGGGGGGGTGTAGTTCTGTAAGAGGGCGGTGAATCGGTCAGCATGTTGCACGGCGTGGATGAATCCGGGGAGGGGCTTGTTGGTGGAGGGGTCAAGCAGGCACGTGTTTTTGACGTCAACCTGGAGGCCGAAGTAGGAGAGGAAATCGGCCCCCAGGATGGGTTTCTCTACGTCCGCCACGGTAAAGATCCACTCATAGGCAAGTCCAGTGAGGTGGACGGTAGAGTGGTAGGTCCCATAGGAAGGGATGGTGGTACCGTTGGCGGCGTAGAAAGTTTGGCGATGGCAGCGCGCCTGCCGACGGAGGACGGAGTTGGGGAAGATTGAGAGGGCAGCGCCGGTGTCGATGAGGAAGGGGATGTTCGATTTGCGGCACCGCACGAAGAGACGTGATGGGAGGGGGCAGAGTGGGGCATGACGGCGTCGGTTGGAGCGGCGGTCGCTGAGGGTGTGCGGACGGCGTCTGTGTAGGTGCGGGGTCGCTGCGGTGAGGTGGGGGCAGGCGGAGTAGCGTCTCCGGCAAAGGAGACGTGTTTCGGATGGGTGGTCACCGGCGGGGTGGGGGTCGTGTTCGTCGTGCGGCGTCGGCGTAGGAGCAGCGTGGCGGGGGGTCATCTTCTGCGTTCCCCGGCAAGGGAACGTGTGAGGTCGAGGCGGCGGCGATGAAGTCCGGGGGGAGGTGGAGGGGTCCCCTCCGTGGCTGAGAGGAGGGGAACCCGCCAGATGTACCGGCGGGCGTCGGCGTTTCCCGTCTTGGGGAAGTTGCAGGGCGGTCGGCAGTTGCGGGCTTTCTCACCGAAGTTCATGTGGTAGAAGCAACAGTGAGGAGGGTCCGCGGGGAGGTATTCCTTCTTGGCGGGGCGGTCGATCCGGCAAGAGGAGGGGGCTGGTGACTGCCGGCGGTCGGGAGGGGGAAGCTGGCGTTGTTCCGGGGAAGGAGGTCTCCGTCGATCCATGGAGGGGGGCGCCTTCAGTCCGTGGAGTGGGGGCGCCATCGGTCCGTGGAGGGGGGGGCGCCGTCGGTCCAGAGTGGTGGGGCTGGGGGGTGCGAATCTCGCTGACGGCGTCCGATGCGGCTCCGCGGCTGGCGGTGTCCGCCAGGCGCAGGAGGGCGTCGTCGGGGGAGTCGAGGTGGCTGGCGAGTGCCAGTTGAATGGAGGGGGAAAGCGCACGCAGCCAAAACGTGCGAGTTATGTCGGCCGTCATCACGTCCTGCAGCTGGTACGCAGGCGACGGAAGAGGTGCGAGGGCTTCATGTCCCCAAGGTGGTGGGGTTGCGACAGGGCAGCGATACGGGCGATTTTGGAGGGTTGATAGATGGCGATGAGGTGGGTGCGAAGATCTTCGTAGGCGGCTGCGGCGTCGGGCGAGATATCCGAGGTCTGCAGGAGGATATCATAGGGGAGGAGGGAGATAACCCGGGGAGTAGCGGGTTTTCTGGCTGCGAATCCCCACAGCGGAGAAGGCGGCGTCGATCTGGAAGAACCAGAGGGAGGGATCGTGCGAGTAGAAGGGGGGTAGCGAGAGTGGAAGGGAGGAGGCGGCAGTCATGACGTCGGCGGAGAAGGTCGGAGCGGCAGCGGTGGCGTTCGCAGCGGTCGTGGAGGTGGAGCGGGGCGTCAAGACGGAGGGCGGTGAGTGAGTGGGGGGCGACAAAACGGGGGGCGGCGACTCCATGATGAGAAAGGATGCGGGAACGTCGGGTTCACCACTGTGATGAATTTGAAATTGGCGCATTCATCACGAGCGGCGTGAGGGAGGATGTGCCCGGTTTGGTTATGGGCGGACCACCACCATGCCCGGGATCTTTTAGGAGGGTTGCCTGGTTTGGTTATGGGCGGACCACCACCATGCCCAGGATCTTTTTGGAAGTGTGCTCGGTTTGGTTATGGGCGGACCACCACCATGCCCGAGATCTTTTAAGATAGTTGCTTGGTTTGGTTATGAGCGAATCACCACCATGCCCAAGATCTTTTAGGTTGAGGAGAGAGACGAGGTAAGGAAGAGAGAGAGTAGTCAGCGACTAGAGGAGAGCGTAGAATGCATGGAAGAAGAGAGAAGGAAACTTCACTCCACGTAAAATGGCGTGCTGAGAAGCTTTCAGAGCAACCTAACGGAGGCGAGTGGAACTATCCACAGTGCATGCCTGCATCAATAGAGCGCGGTGTGCCTGGCATCCCCCCCCCCCCTCCAGACAACCTGACCTATTTTTGTCATTTGATATCAAAATTATATTTTTTTAGGCTATTTTAATGTTCTATTTACCATGGCGTGTTATGTTTCTGTTTTGCTTTACCTAACACTGCTTGATTTCGTAAATTCTTCTATTCATAGGAGTTGATGTAGACAAAAATTCGTGAAATGAAAAAAAAAATTACCAAGTAGTTACCCAACAAATAGTAGGTAAATAACGAAAATGAGTAGGTAGGCACCCAATTGAATTAATACAGGTTATTAACCCTCCGTGGACCACGTGGGGTCCAGGCGGACCCCAAGCGCGCGAAAATCTCTCCAACGCCCACCTACCCCCACCAAGGGCGCTGTGGCCTTGAGTACCTTCCAACCCAGTCGTGGTCCAGACGCCGGCCGAGTAGCATCGTTCTCGCAGGTCAGTAACCCACCCTTTGAAAGGTTTGAAAAAAAAAAACCTGGTTGGGGTCCGGGCGGACCCCACGTGGTCCACGGTGTAACAATTTTTTTCTTTCTTCCCAGGATTGCAGAAAAGATGGCTCGCAGGACGTTCATAGGTGAGGAGCTCATCAGAGCAGAGTTGGAGCGCCAAGAAAGGGAAGATGCTCCATTTGAAGTCGAGGATACCGGGGAAGTGGACAGCGAAGAAGAAGACGGAATTTTGTCCAACGACGATACAGAGCCCGACGATTTTACGTAATTTATTACGTGATATTTTACGTAATTTATTACGGTGTTCGCGTTTTCATATTTTATTCTAAGTAATGTTCGTTTTTTTGCAAGTTTATGTCCATTCTTGTTTCTATTTTCAAAGTTTATATTATAGTGTTACCAACTTAGCTAATAACTATATATCCTGAGAGTTTCTCAGTCGTTGGTCAGTTGCAGGGTATTTTTAAGTGTATCTATTTATACTTTCAATGTTCTAAGTCAATTTCAATGATGATTTTCTAATAATTTCCACGCTTAGTGAAACAAATTGTCTCTAGTTTTGCCCTCTAGTTTTGAGACAAAAACTGTGATATTGCAGTATTTTGAAGTTTGTATTTTTGTATTTTGGTATCAATAAAAGATACAGAATTTGGATTTTGTTCAAAAACATGCCTAGTGTTCATAACTCTACCTAATCCATACCATTTTCACCAAAGGAGTTGTCTTGAAGGGTCATTGAATGCATTTTCTCATGAATTTCAATATATAGCAGCCACAATAATGCTTCCTGAAGCTTCAAATTTATAGAGTATAGTCGTGGATACCTCTAAATACATTGCAAGGTGTTTGGACGCCAATCTGAAGCGTTTTGCAATTTTTTAGGGCAAAAAAGTGTGTGGGGTCCGCGTAGACCCCACGTGGTCCACCGTGTTCCGCTGTTTCACGTGGTCCACAGAGGGTTAAAATTGATAGTTTATTAATACAGTTGAAATACTTATTAAATTTGTTATGTACACTAAAAAAAAGGGTTAGATATTTGCACCACTTGACACAACACTTTCCTGGAGGCAAGCCACAGAAAACACTACTATACTACGTAGGCAAGCAGTGGAAAACTACGTCACAGAACTATCTAGGTACTACATTAGGAATGATGAAGACGATAAAAATTATAAAACAGAACGACGCGAAATGAGAAGTAATAAAGTAAATAATACTAGGCAAGGCACAAGATCACATATCAGAATGGTGGATCGCGGAGAAAAACAAGAACGAGAAAAAGCCGTTGAAACGTGGATACTGCGAGGAAGGGAAGGTGAGGGGCGGAGCGTGGAGGTCTTGTGATGCACTAGCAGCGCTCGTGATGATTAGTAGTACTACAAGGCTACAAGCTTACGCTCGCCTCCACTAGGGACCGGGTTCGTCGAGGCGAAGAAAAGGCTGCACCCCATTTTACATGGAGTGACTTTTCCTTTTCTCTTCTTCCATGGTAGAATGGCTAAAAAGGTGAAGGAGGCGAGTATATATAGTCTTGGGAGCTGTCTCCCTCCATCCTCTAGCTAGTAGAGGATGGTGGGGATCTCCAGGCTGGCCCTCGACTCTCCTGCGTCTTCTGTCCCCACTTCTAGGTTTATTTGGCGAGATCTTATTTCTACGTACAAGAGTTGTGGTTCTGGGAGGATACCTCAACAGGGCCCTCACCTCAACCCTGTGCAGAAGGAATGGTCACACACTAATAACCCCCCCTTTGATGAAGACACTTGACAGACGTCTTATATTCCAATAGCAGACTGTCGAGCAACAATCTCCGAGGCCAATGGTTCCCCATAAGAGCTGCAAACCATAGTTTACGTCCATACCGTCCTACACCCATGACTATTCACTTACGGAAAGGCAATAATATGCCTCCTATTCATGAACAAATTGCTGATGTCATTCCGTGTTCCCCAACAGCAGGTCCTTACCTAATCACACACCCAAAAAACCAAGAGAAAAGACCAGAATGCCGCATAGGCATCCCTGGCCGAGACTAAGGTACAATGAAACTGATGATCACAACGACCAGGATTCGGCCTCAAGGGCCACACCAGATACTAACATGGATGGTAAAACAATCATCGTCGGCCCACAATCAACCAACCAAGATGGTAGACCACATACAAATATTCTAAACTCAAATATGTATATTGAACCAAAGCTTCAGGATATCTCCTACTATATTACCTGAAACTCTGGATGGAATAGAATAATACCGCCACAACAACTATGGCAGCAGATAATAAGCACAACCATTTCTAAAATCGTCAAACAGTTTTATGATCATGTTCGACAAGAATAAAAACTTCAACATAATACCATAGAATTGCCAGCCTCCTTGGGAAAAAGGACGAATTTTCAAAAATGCTACTATAAATATGATCACAACATAATGGTTGCACATATCCAGGAATCGTGGCTGAAGCCGCAGTACTCAATCAATATTGCTGGCTATAACGCTATAAGAATGGACAGCGAAATCTTCATGGGCGCGGTGGCCTCGTTTGCTTTGTTAGAAACGATAGGTACCTATCTGTGTAAAGGTAGGTAGGTACTCGAAAATCCATTGTCGCATTATCAGTCACCCGACATTTTGCTAGAGAGGGTTTTTTTTTTATGGGTGTTCCAAGTTTGATGCAGATGTTTGCAACGTGGAACACCACTTTATTTGAGCCGGTTATCTATCTTAAAGCCTAAAATTCGTCATGGAACAATTATGTTTTTAAAAAGGGTTCAAGAAAGAATATCAAAAAAGATAGAAAAACCCACAAAAATAAGTTTTATTGCACTAAGCAAATTTTATAGTAGGCATCATAGAAAGTTTTTAGTGTCGCAAGGCATTAAATATCATAATCCAAATATAATATCACTCAAATGTGTATGAACTAAAATAGCGTTGCCTACCTAAAGAATTAAATTTTTGTACAACTAACACCTTACGTCTATCAGTTTCGACGTAGACTAGTTTTGGAAATGTCCATTTGGTTACTTATTACAGAAATGTAAATTTTCAAAGGAAATGAAGCTACTGCTATCTACTGGAAAACTAAGTAGGTAGAACAAAATTATTTCCAACCGTGAATGAGAAAAATTAAATTTTGAATTTAGAAAGAATTGAATGAAAAATTTGCCAAAATAACGAACGCCAATATTGATGCTTGACTCAACAAAATACATGGCTATCACCTCATGGGTGACATTAGCCCGCACCCTCTTTAACATTTTGTGCCAATCGAGTTTCGCGGGACTAAATTTGTGATGCCAAAAAGCTAAAAGAATATATTTTTGAGAGCTCTCCGAAAAACTTTTTCAGTGCGATTTTGAATGTGGCAATGTGGCTCAACACTACAGCTGAAACCTCTCCAAAATATCTCCACTTTGTTATCTCTAGCAGTGAAAATGGCAGACACAAGACTTTGTTCCAAGTCCTCCCCCCCGCCCTTCCAAATTGGGTGTTTTTACGGCGCCTAGCTTTTCCCTCGGGACCCATCAAACTGATGAATATCTATGCTTCCCATGAAACCGTCCCCAACATGTTTTGGAAGGATTTATTTCTCTGTTTTCCCTGATGATTAATGTATAATTAGGTACTGGAGATTTCAATGGCCAGAACAATGTACATATGGGGCTGGGGCGTTACCAGTTATAGAGGGAAGCAAATTCTCGAAACGAGTCTGCACAGCAATTTCTACTTCTTGAATACCTGCTGGAGAGGAGACCAGGGTCACCAACTCCAGTGAAAATAAATCTGTAACAGACTTCACGTTTGCTTACAAAAATTTAGCAGAAAATGCTCCTGGAAAACTCAACACCCTAGGGAGCAATCATAAACCAGTGAGGCAGATTGGAGCAAATACTCGAACATTGTGCATGAAAATATAGAAAATTTGGCAATCAATAAGAGGAGGAAGGACACGCTCCAGGCATTGATTTCATCACTTACCTACCCAATGCAACCTACTCAATGATATCCCACCTCCCTACTAGCACCAAAAAGATCCTAAAGATGGTAAAAAAACAGACTGGAAATTCATGTAGAAACTAACGATATATTATCCAACAACAGATAGGTATGGATTCAGACAATATAAATCAATATGCAATAATCTAACCCAGTAGCAATTCGGAATTCTCAATGCTACAGCGACCTGGCACACAACTCTCACTACATTCTTGGATATCTCTGGGGCCTACAACTCTGTGCGAATCAACAAACAGGTTAGCAAAATGATGCACTTTGGCATTAACCCTTCTTACATTATCGCTTGGATCAGAGCGTTCATTGGCTGTAGGTAGTTAAATCTTTCAAACGATTCATGAACTGAATGATGGAGTGAATGTGATACAGGAAACCCAGGGGCTTGATCAAGGGAGCGTGCTAAGCCCCCTTCTGTCCAATTTATGTGTTTCTAAATATGTAACATTTTCCGAGACCCATGTGTCACCATATCTTCATACACAGATGACTTCAGGATCTCCACAAATGCGAAAGAAGTACAGGGTGGCGCAATAGGATCGGCCACATTTTGAATTGTTCTGAAATCGTCAATTTTGAAGATATCGGGATGAAATAAAGCTTAAAATGTCGAGTAATTAAGGGAGTTATTAGTCATTACTTAGTCATCTTAAATGTGAAAAGTGATATCCATCAAATGCCTTCCTTGCTGAGCGTAACGGTGAATTCTGAGCTTTATGTGAGGATGATCGAGGATTTTCTCATTCCACAACTCGAGTATAACGATTATGACACAGACAGCATGTGGTTTCAGCAGGATGAGGCCACAGCCCACACGGCAAGAGTTTCGATGCAGGTTGTTCGCGCTCATTTCCCAGGGCACGTGATTTCACGTTTCGGAGATGTCCCGAGGCCCCCACGCTCACCTGATTTGACAGTCTGCGATTTCTTCTTGTGGGGCTACCTGAAAGCCAGGGTTTACGCCAGCAAACCCCGTAACCTTCAGCAGTTGAAGACATCAATACAGGCTGAAATCGCCTCGATCCCGACCGATATGCTTGAGCAAGCCATGCGGAACTTCCGTGACCGACTTCAAGAATGCATCACTCAGCAAGGAAGGCATTTGATGGATATCATTTTTTACAATTAAGATGACTAAGTTGTAAATAAACTCCCTTAATTACTCGACATTTTAAGCTTTATTTCATCCCGATATCTTCAAAATTGACGATTTCAGAACAATTCAAAATGTGTCCAATCCTATTGCGCCACCCTGTATAAAAACCCAGTGCTACCACTGCCCATCAACCTACCAAGCAATCCAAAAACAAGGACCCAACAAGGGCGAACAAGGGGGGGAGGGGGGTTGATAGGGGCTGCCTATCAATGTCCATAAAATTATATTATCTCCAAACATTGATTGACGCTCTCAAAAATTTAAACCTGAAGATCAACTTCAACAAAGCTAGCGCCATCTCTTTCTTTGACTTTCTGAATGCATTTGAAAGAACAAATCTCAAGAATGGACTTCCTGGAAAACCACCTACCAAAATCCTGGGGAGCTATAAATACTTAAAAGTGCCTATACCTAGATTCCAAATTGAACGGTATGGCACACAAAGAATGTAGGTACTACTGACAGATGTACCTGAGATACTAATGATATGAAAATATGGAAATGCAGTTCCTGGGGAAACCACCCTACTATCCAAGAAAGCATAATATAAAGGAGTCACCCTACCTAAAATGAAATAGGTATGGAATGAGTGGTGCGGTACCATTTTTTATTCGACTAATGTTCTATGTCTTCCCACCACACGTACTTACTTGATTCTCCCCCCGTTTTACCAGCGCTTCTGATGTTATACAGTCCTGTGCACACTACCTAAATTAAATAAACACGTTACTGCTAACAAATTTCTTTGAGTGGTGTTCAAATATTAGTAACTCCCACACATGCGTACTCTTGGTGATCTGAAAAAGTACCTAGTAAATAAACGACAAGTAATTATTCAAAACTCTGCTCTTTGGCAAATTAGGTGTGTATGACTTTCCATATACCTACTTTATTCAGTATGATATGCCATGACCCTTCTATCAGGTCCTCTGCCATAACATTTTATACAGCAAACTGTCGCCTAACATCTCAGAGCCCTTCAGGAAAGACATCTCGCTGTTATTAATCAAATTACTAAAGATGAAAATGTAGCAACACTCACATGAAGAAATAAAATTTAGAGCTCCTAGCCTGCGGAGCTATGTTGCTAATGAATCCGTACACAATATTAACAGCAAACGAACCCCCCCCCCCCCCCCTTGCAACTTAAATTCTATGCAATGGAGGATATGAGGATATAAATACCAATTTCAACGACTACCACCAAGCATAATGACAAATACGGACCAAAACTTTGTAATGGGGATAGGTACCGCCTCTGCCTACTTTTGCTCTGTACATAAAGCAGATAAAGGTTTTAGGATAAGCTTCATGTATTCCAATCACACGGTGGAAGTGTTTGCCATTTACAAAGCGCTGTAGCACCTATTTGAAGACTACTCAGATTAATCAGCAAATGCAGTAGTATGCAGTAGTAAATGACTCCAAGTCAGCCATATCTTTTATGAAGAACATCAAAATGGTATACAACCCCCCCCCCCCTCCTCCAATAACGCAACGAATACTGAATTTAGCCACTGGATATCGAAGAAAAACTAATAAATTTGCTTTCAGTGAATACCAGGCCACGTTGACGTCCCTAGAAACTTCATTGCTGGACAGAGAAATATTTATAACCAAAACAATTGTAGCCTATGGTATAAACAGAGCACAAAAAGCAGTAGATTCTTCACAGTCCTCAACAGTATATTCACCGGACATGGAAACACGTACTATAATACACATTTGTAAACGAGACGAATTCCCCTCAATGTACTGTGACGGAACACGGAACACCAGGGGACCTTGACCATCTTCTTTATGAAGACGATAGAATAGCACTTCTCGAAAAATATCAAGAAAATAATAATGACGAAATCTTCAAGAACAACCTCGGAGTCGAAACCTTTGAAGAGATTTACGACTGTGTGATCAAAAACAATAACGACCTCTGAACGTGCAAAGAACAACATCGACGCCGACGCAGTGCAACATGGCTTTACACTGGCACTAGACAGGCGAATACCACCACCACCACCACATGGAAGCATCCTTAGGTAGATTTTGAGTCCAGGAGGAAGCGTTCTCAGGTTTCCCTTGAAAAAATTGGAATTCATGTGAAAAACTTTAAAAATTATAAACGCTAACGAGGATTGCCGAGAGACAGCCAAAAGTCGTTGCACCCACGTCCTGAAAGTTGCTGAAGAAAAAGGAGTGAAGGGATACTGTTGCGGAAGGTAACGTGTGAATGATATACACTGCAATAATTGAACGCACAAGTAATATCCGGCCAACTTTTGCATGACAACCTACCGAAGTTCTCTGCTCATACCTAGGCATAGACCTACCGAGAGTAGTTAGGTACCTAAGCACTCATTACCTACCGAATCATACAAGCCCTAAGTGGTAAAAAATGCCGCAAAATAGAAACCAAAAACAGAAACTCTTGGGCAATAAAGACAACCAAAAGGGTCAGACCAAAACAATATTTATTTATTTATTTATTTATTTATCAATGTACAGGAGACTAGTGTCTCAACGAGGTACACGGTAGAAGAGTCCATAAGATGAAAACAAATGACAGCAAAACATGACATAAAGCAATAGGTATACAAGAACAAAAACAAACAAAATTTATATATATATATAGGTATATATATATATATATATAAATATACCTATATATATATATATATATATATATATGTATATATTTACATCTTGCTCCAAATTGACGTCCTATTCTTAGTTGCGCCAAAGTGGCGTCCCCCAGAAGGAGTAGACTTTTCATTGAATTTTTGATTCGGTAATGTTTACTTATATAGAGCCACAACAGTAATTAATCGTCTCAGATAATCGAATTTCACTTTCTAAATAGGTATACATTCACTCAGATATACACCTCATGTATGCACGCATAATGGCTTCCTTTCACTATGAAGTAAATTTGTGTTCTTTCACATTGCGGTGGGATCAGCGTCCGAGCAGCATTTTGCCGGTGAGGGGCGGGAACTCCTCTTCCCCCACTATTTTCTTTCCTTCCCCTATCCAAACTGCAGTCCATTATCATGATCGTGTGAAATCACTTCTTCTGGCTAAACCGAGTGCGTCATGATACAGCTTGGTTTTTCGTGAAAACAAACTCGAAAAATCGCCAGGATATGATTAATGTAGGTAGATCAGTTTTATTGCGGCGAAACCAGAGATAATAAGTATTCGAATAAAAAGTATTGGAAAAGTAGTCAAATGATGAAAGCATAAGAATAAATTTTTATTCGCGCGTGGCGATTACTTTTCACGAATTTATATTCATTAAAAGTATTGGAATACGATTGTAATCAATTACATGTATTCGAATACTTTTCGTACTAGCCGGTGATATTTATGGTATTTGCATTTTAGCTGATCCAGCTGACGTCCTTCTTCTATGTATCATGGGGTTTACATGGTCCCCTTGAAATCCATTACCTCCAGACAATCAGGGTTCACTGCGCCTACCTTGATAACACGAAATTGGAAAACATGAGATAGGTACCTATTTAGAGTTGAGAAGAGTGGTTTCGAATGAAAATTCAAGTTCCGAAAATCATCTCGAACTTGTAAATTTCTTTCGTTTTCAGTATTTTTAGAGTAGAGAAAAGTGGTTTCGACTGAAAACTCAAGTTTCGAAAATCAGGTCGAAATTGTGAATTTCTTTCGTTTTGAGTCTTTCTAGAAATGAGAAGCAATCCTTGAACATTTGAAATGGATGGAAACTTCCGAAGTTATTGCAGTCACAAAGATATTATGTTTGCGCATGCGCACTGGGCACGTCAGATCTTGGTTTCCTTACCACCCTTGGGACATCTCCCCCCCCCCCCCCCCCCCACCAAATAAAAAAATCATCAAAATCGGTTCATAAACGGCGTAGTTATATATTTTTACAAAAATTGCTTCTTGGACTCAGCAAGACTAATTTTTGTTCTTTAGCACAATATTTTGCTGGTTTATACTTCGGTTTACTTTTTGTTTTTAGATTGGTTTTTACAAAAATACGACCTTCAGGAATATTTTCTCGGGTTTGATTTAATCTTTCAGTTCGCTCTATTTTCTCGGTTTCAATGTTTCCACAGCTTTGTACAATAAATTTTGGTCTTGATGATATTGTTCGATTTTATTTTCCAAAATAATATTTGAAGTATCTTTTTGTATTTTTCCAAAAGTTATTTCGTTTGGTGTTAATTTAACTATACTGTTTGAAGTATTGTTGAAAGCTATTACTGCTAATTCAACTAGTTCTGAGAAAGAAATGCTATCAGGAGCTTTTTCAATTTTGATTATATTCGAGAAGGGTGTTATGAGCTCGGTTAATTAATCCATTGGAATTTGTATAATTTGGAGTGTATTTTTACATTATGAAATTTCAATTTGGAGTGTATTTTTACATTATGATATTTCAAAAAGTTCTCTATTCCTTTATTCAAGAATTCGGGTCCATTGTCACATTGAATTTGGTTTGGTATAGGAAAAGTGACAAAATAATTTCGTAAACATTTAATAATAGATTGACCGGTAGTATTTGGAATAACATACGCAGTTAGTCTTTTAGAAAAACAATCTATGAAGGTTAAAATTTTCCAATTCTCATAATAAAGAATATCAATTTGAAGAGTTTCAAACGGTCTATTTGGAGTGGGGGTTTGCTGAAATTCTGGCTTAGGTGGGTGTCTATCATATTTAATTATTTTACAAACATCACAATTATTTATGTATTCGGTTATATGTGTTAGCATATGTGGCCAATAATAATTTTTCCTGAGGTTAAAATATACATCATTGATTCCTCTATGACATGTCTTTCCTAAATGTTGATTTATAATTAATTCCCTTTGTTCATCAGCCTCTTCTATATCCTCTACTATTTTATAATGTCGTTTGATTTTAATAGTTGGGAAATGCTGTTCTATTATATTTTGGAATTTCAAAAATATTTGATGGAGTACTTGATTTTTTAGATCAACAGTTTTATCTGAACAATAGACTCCATAAGTGGTATTTGGCTTTAAATATTCTATACATAAATCTTTTAAATTTGAACATCTGGGGTAGTTAGTAAACCAACAATATCTTTTCTTTGAAGAATGGATGATTTTAATTAGATTATCAAAGGGTCTCTGTCTATTATAATCTGAAACGGTTCCACGTTTAAGATTTTATTTGGATCTGTTATTAAAACAATTTGATTATGAGAACTTTGTTGGGAATGTAATGTTATAAGACTGATATTATCGTCTTGATTGTCTTCTTGATTTTCTTGAGTTGCCTCAATGCCAGAATCGGGAAGAAGAATTTGAGAAGGGTCAAAATCAATATTCCGAATATTTGGGTCTCCCATCAAAGTTTCTAATTCTTTTTCAAGATTATTTTCATTGACGTGTAATTCATTTTCAATTATTGGTGGATTCCGTGACAGTGCGTCAGCTACTAAATTCGTTTTTCCATCTATGTGTTTTATATTAAAATCATAATCCGCCAGTTGACATTTCCATCTTATAATTTTGGCTGATGGGTCCTTCATGTTGTGTAGATATTGCAAAGGTTTATGGTCCGAGTTTATAGTAAATTTTCTACCATTAAGATACGGTCTGAAATGTTTACATGCCCATACAATGGCATAAAGTTCCTTTATGCAAAAAAAAGTTGGTGAATTTTGATCGAGATCTACAACCAAAAGTGCCCCGGACGGCGTACGGCGGACAGATCTCAATAAATTTTGCATTTTTTTGTGTACATATTCTGCACTAAAACTTTCATTTTTTCCCATTCCTTTTCTTGCAAAATTGGGCAAGCAGCTTTCAGTGCCTCACATTCGTGTCTTTTGGGCGGCTTCTTATTCTTTATGTGAGATCTGGAAAGGTAAAGAAAAGACACATTATGAAACCTTGAAAGCACAACTATCATTTAATATACTTATTTTTACGTTAATTTGTTTACCTGAAATATTTGGCCACTTCTCGTTTTTGTTCAATTGTCCATGGTTGTACATTTCGTTGTTTTCTTCTTACGACAGGCTTTTGTTGACTGACCGACTCAACGATTGGGGCCTCTTCATCTGGTTGCTGTGGAATCATAATTTCATCTTCATCAGAATTCGTGCCTCTGTCTTCTGTTAGGAGATCTCCTTCCATATTTACTTCTATTTCTTCCAAGGTTTTACCTTTGAATTCGGCTGCACCTCCTTTTTCCATAACAAGAAGTAATTTTGACATCTTAGCAGTTTGATAAACATCATCCGGCAGCCTGTAAGATTTTTGATGGACCCCCAACGTATGTCCCATGAACGTTGCGAGTTGTTCCAGATCGTTGGAAGTCATGTTAAATAATTGTGTCATTGTCGCGAGATGTTTGCGGAGGCGTGTTGAAGTCAGGGCTTTTGGGTTTTTCGCGTTACATCTGTTGGCATGTTTTTCCATCACTTTATACCCAACGATGGGAGTTTTTGAAATAGGGTTAGCAAATAAGAGATCATTTGTCTCGTTGAAGAAATGCTGCCGAGAATTAAGCATCAGTTGCATGTGTTTTTGAACGTCTTCACTGAACAAAACGGGGACTCCTCTGTCTCTCTTCCCCCTGATTACCACCCGCTTAAATTTAGTCAAAAGTATTTTTTCTGTTGGAGAAACAACGTCCGAGAACTCCTCATACTTTTCATTTTCCATGTTCATTACGTATAGGTGCAGGGGTAATCTTTGCAACTCTCCAGGTCGCCTTCGGTTTAATAGTAGGATTTTACAGTAACAGATCTCTAGAAGTTCAATATACGCAGCTGCATCTTCTGGATTGTTTTTAAGGGCTTCTGCAGCGGTTAAAGCTTTGTTCTGTAAGTAACCAGAGAAGAGTTTGAGGTCACTTGCAAGAGGAACAATGGTGATCTTGTTCCACTTTTTGGTGTTTAAATCGTGGGATGCTGTTGTCGATATTTCGAATTTCCATTGAGAAGAGAGAAGATGATTCATTGTTTTTATATTTGTCGTCGCTTCTGCCATCTCAAATGCTCCAAGAATCGGTCCTTGGTGTTTGGCCAGCATCAGTAGGGCGATATCACAACACTGTTTCAAGGATGTAGCCATGTTCATGGCGTAAGTTGGCGACTTGAATGTTTCGCTCTCGACGTCAAACGAAGCTTCATTCTTTACGGCTTCAACGACGGAATCAAACAATTTGGGATGCAAGCAGGAAAACAAGTTAGTGATTTCAGGTTCAATTTTTCTCATTTCAATCAAAAACCTTGACAGCTCTCTCATTTTCCGAGAGGTGACGTTGACAAAATGTTTTTCTTTGTGAGTTTTCAAATACCTTGCCCCAAAAGCGCATATAATCTTGTCGGATTTTGCCACAAGAGATATATTGTCCGCGCGCATTTGTGGGAAAACCTTTTCTTTGAGTTGCGGATCAAGGAGTGGATTGAACGCCAACAAGAGATTTTGTGCACTTCCTTGACATTTACCACTCGATTTTCCTTCTCCTTTCGTGCAACTTTTTCGATGCCGCCACAACTGCTTCCTTGAATAGAGACCAAGGCAAGTGGAGCAAGGTAAGAATTCGTCCAATTCCTTCGATGAATGCCCTTTGTTCATAGGTTTAGCTAGCTCCTTTATTGAAGAGACCAAGAAATTTCCTTTTTTACGGAGGGCTGTGAACAGTCTTTTTCTCTCTTTGCTTTGTTTTGGTTTAGACAAAATTGAAGTAACTTCATTTTCAAATAGATGATTTCTGGTGACATGCCGAGCGAAATTATGAACCTTCTGTTCACAAAAAAAAAACAGCTGTCAGGCACTCGAATCCTTTTTTCTTGCTGTTGGTGCCATTTTCCTTCTCCAGTAGCCCTTCGTCATAAAAAGGAGCTATTTTCTTCCCTCCCTCCTCGTGCTGAGGTGAGTCTAACTGAACGCTACAAGTAGAGGCTTGTGAAGAGACATTTGGAAGTTTTTCGAGGTCCCAATCATGAAAATTGAGATGTGGCTGCATTTCAAACTCGGAGGATTCGGGTTCAGATGGTAGGTCAGATGAAGGTGTCTGAAAAAAGGATAAGAACTGATTAGCGATGTAAGTAGGCAATAAACTTCTGCAAAGTATTTCTGTTGGCAATTGAACCACGATGCAATACTATGAAGATCAGAGCTCTTAAGCTAAGACCATATTTTATGCTTTTCGTAATTTTTGAAAGTTACCGGAAGTAGATGAAGGGAGTAAAAAAACCTGGCCAAAAAACATGTTGTGTATGTAATCATAGCTGAATGACAATGACATGTTTGGCGATGACTGTTACGTACCTCGGAGGGACTTGGCGAATAGTTGGGGTCTTTCATGAAGTCGTCCGAGTTCAACAGTGCCATCTCAAAATAATTTTCTGAAGGAGCCTTGAAACAATATGAAATTGCAGCTTAGTCCAAGTATTTAAATATTCACGTTAGTTAAGTAGAAAAATTGAAAAACCTAAGTGTCATTTATAATTTAAAAAGTCATTTAAAATGAAGACCACCTACATTATTTGCCTCGGGTAGACATTCGGCAGAATGTTGATTCTGAATGCTTCTGTAGGAATTAGGTTTTTCCATTGTCAATTTTCCATCAGGAAAACTCTTAAGGACCGTTTCTATTTCGATTTCGCTCAGCTCTTCAGTCGCTTCGTGTCGTGGTGAAGACAGTTCTGGGCGCTGCTAATATAAAAAAGCAGTATTATAATTCGCATTTTCATTTCAAGTTAGTAAGAATGACATCTAAATTTTTTCTTTTAAAGAAGCGAAGAAACGTTATTTATGAATAATATTCCAATACTTCTATTTTCATATAAATTCCGATACTTTTATTTTTATATTGCATTCCGATGAAAATATAATGTTATTTTTATATAAAATTACAGAGAATTTGAAAACTTAAGTGTCATTTATAATTTAAAAAGTCATTTAAAATGAAGACCACCTACATTATTTGCCTTTTCATAATTTTCGAAAGTTGCCGGAAGTAGGTGAAGGGAGTAAAAAACCTGGCCAAAAAACATGTTGTGTATGTAATCATAGCTGAATGACAATGAAATGTTTGGCGATGACTGTTACGTACCTCGGAGGGACTTGGCGAATAGTTGGGGTCTTTCATGGAGTCGTCTGAGTTCAACAGTGCCATCTCAAAATCATTTTCTGAAAGAGCCTTGAAACAATATGAAATTGCAGCTTAGTCCAAGTATTTAAATATTCACGTTAGTTAAGTAGAAAATTTGAAAAACCTAAGTGTCATTTATAATTTAAAAAGTCATTTAAAATGAATACCACTCACATTATTTGCTTCGGGTAGACATTCGGCAGAATTCGCTCAGCCCTTCAGTCGATTCGTGTCGTGGTGTGGACAGTTCTAGGCGCTGCTAATATATAAAAGCAGTATTATAATTCGCATTTTCATTTCAAGTTAGTAAGAATGACATTTACATTTTTTCTTTTAAAGAAGCGAAGAAACGTTATTTATGAACAATATTCCAATACTTCTATTGGTTAATTATTTTCAATAATAAACCTATGGAATCGAGCACGAAACATTTTTTTTAACCCCCCCCCCTCAAAATTTGATGGTTTACGTTTCAGAGGACGTAGATTAAGAATATCGAATACAATTTCATCCGTCTGTCCGCCGTCCGGGGCACTTTTGATAGTAGCTCTCAACCAAAATTCACCAAATTTTTTTGTAGGCTCAGTCATCCTTCTAGTTGGTCCTCGAAGCTTTTCGTTACTGCAGCTCAACCCTAAGGGTAGATATAATTTTTTGAAGGGCAAAAAACGTTAATTTTTTCCAGTTTTTCGAAATTGTGAAGCGTTTGGGCCTTGTAACGTCCATAACTACCGTAAAAATGGTCGAAAGTGTTTCAAAGGGAAGGTGAGGGTTGGGCCACAGATGGTTTAATATCAAAATCATCAAAAGTGTGCGGTAACTATCGCCTGCGCATGCGCAAATGTGAAATACTTCAAATGCTCGTAACTTACGTAAAAGTCGTCAGAATGTTTTCAAATTTTCATGAAAGATCCAGTATATCAATGTAAAAGATCTGTGAAAATTTTGAGAAAATCGGTAGACAGGATTCTACAGGGAATGCGCAAACCTTAAATTGTTTAACGTTTTTCCAATTCTTTTTGAGTGATTAAGCGTTGGGATCTTTATACGCCCTTAACTACCGTAAAAATAGTCAAAAGTATTTCAAATTCGGAGGGTAGGTGCGGGTTGGGCCACATATATACCCGTATTGAAATCATCGAAATTGTATGGTGACTTTCGCCTGCGCATGCGCAAATGTAAAATACTTGAAACTCTCATAACTTCTGTAAAAGTTGTCAAAATGTTTTCAAATTTTCATGAGACATTAAGAATATTATTATGGAGAATCTGTATGAGTTTCGAAAAAATCGGTACTCAACATTCTACTGGGCATGCGCAAAACCGTATTAATTCCAAATTTATTATAGCGCCTATAACTTCCGTAATGTTGTGGTAGGTAGTTTTTATATCGCATTCCGATGAAAATATAATGTTATTTTTATATAAAATTACAGAAAATTTGAAAAACTTGAGTGCCATTTATAATTTAAAAAGTCATTTAAAATGAAGACCACCTACATTATTTGCCTCGGGTAGACATGCGGCAGAATGTTGATTCTGAATGCTTCTGTTGGAATTAGGCTTTTCCACTGTCAATTTTCCATCACGAAAACTCTTAAGGACCGTTTCTATTTCGATTTCGCTCAGCCCTTTAGTCGATTCGTGTCGTGGTATGAACAGTTCTGGGCGCTGCTAATATAAGAAAAATGTATTTTTCTAATTTGTATTTTCATTTCAAGTTAGTAAGAATGACATTTAAATTGTTTCTTTAAAAGGAGCGAAAAATGTTATTTGTATCATTCCCTTTTTTTGGTGAACTGAATTTGTTTGAAATCTTAGTTGAGCAAATCCAAGTTCACCTCCAAATTTTTTCGACTAAAAAATAATTTTGATTGTTCCTCAATCAAATATTCAAATTTAATAACACTGGAAAACCCCTCAAAACTTATAAAAATTTCATTGAATAACTCGCATTTCTATTCGAGAAGATGACGTACCTCGGGTTGGGTAAGCCTGTGACGATTTTGGTACTTTTTCCTTGTCAGCTTCACATCGTTCCTTGCTCCTGCAACAAATTGCTCGCAATAGTTCAAATTTTCCAAAAAATTAATAAAAAAACGACGTTTCTCTAGATTCTACGTTTAGGAGTGATAGCAAACGTGAAATAAACATATTTTTCAAATCTTGGAGATGCGAGATTCAGGAGCAAATTCTATTATTTCCCAAGCTCCTTCAAGATTTTTCCGTAAATTTACGTTTGGTAAATTTAAATTCAGCTGACCGCAAAAGGATGGATCACGACCCGATCTCCAGCTCTTAAAATTTGGTCGGACTGGTTCATTTGGCTAAATTGTTATTATTTTCTCGGTTAGACTGAACTCTTTTATTCGCCCTAGAAATAAATGCATTTACGCATATGCTATTATGAACTTAATTGGGCAGTAGTCCCCAAATTTTTGCGAGCTCCCGCGAGGGTAGGCACAGTACAGGGTGTCCACAGTTTTGATTGCTAACCTCCTTGGAGTCGATTCCACAACTAATTTCGGATTGCAAATTTCTCGTAGCAAGTTTTTTTGTCTTACAATCAAAGAAAAGACTGCATTTCCCAAACTCAATGGTTCACGAAGTGAAGAATCAATGGGGTAGCAGCGTTGCCTAGTTAGATTTCATCTCAAAATTAGGAAGATTCCACCACACCGTTTCAGTTCGTTTTAGTTTGATAGAATTAAAGCAGAAAATAGATTCATCGTGTAAAAGAAAGAATAATTTGTGAGATTTTCTTCGAGCTAACAGGTGCAACTAACTTGATGATACACATTTCGGCCAAATAGACACCATGACGTGTTTGCCATTCTGATGTTTACCCGGGAGAATAAACGAGTATCTAAGTGTAGAAAAATAGAAATTCAATAATAAACTTACCCGGATTTGTCAAAACGTTTAGTTTCAACTCCTCAAGAAACTTGTGGCGAGCTGATGAAGTCATTTTCAATCAACTCACATCAAAACACGATACAGAGTAACAAAAATCTTATCACACGACACATGAAGATCAAGTTGCACCTACTCGCTTCACGAGAAGGGTGTGATGGTCGAGAGGGGCCACGAGCAGCGTGGTGGGGATACTCATCCGGATACTCCAAGGATGCAAGTTCCACCGCGTTGTGTACAGACGCTGTTTTACCGTGTTTTTGTGGAAACTATATGTTGTGATCGGCTGCTCCTCCACAACTCTTGTTATGCAGTAACATGAAGTATCTCAGAGTGGGGACCCCCCGACCCCCCTCTGATCATGTCAGGGGAGTATAAAAGAGCCAGGGGCCACCGATTAAATAACCATTCTCAATCAAGCGATCGACTCGTCTGTTGAACTCCTCAATCACTACACTGGTGAGCATCCGACGTGAGAACTACACCGCCCAGCGCCCGCCGTTTGACAGCGTCGCAGCCCCGCCTCCGCTTCAACGAGCCCCACCACGCGCGGCCCCCACCGACGCCACAGCGGCGCCCCACTCCGACGCCCGCCTCGACGGCTATCGCAGCGCCTCCCGCTACTTCGCCCCACCATCACCGATCCTTATATAAGGAAACGGACGCCGGCGCCGAGCACACTTCCTGCTGACACCTCAACGGACTGGCACCTACGAAGAAAACATGACCGAGCAGAAACCGCAAAAGACACCCGAAGCGAGCGCTCCTTCAATTCTCAAGCTTCAGCCGTTTGACCCCGCATTTCCGCACGTCTGGTTCGCCCAACTCGAAATCATCCTCGCACACGAAGGCCTCACGACGCCACATGCGAAATTCGCCCGAGCCTTCCTCGCCCTCGAACCTCGACAAGCGGATCTATGCGCCGACATCAACCCCTCGCACACCAGTAGTTACCAGACGCTCAAAACACGCCTTCTAGCGACACACGGAACTTCAGATGGTTCACGGCTCACCGCCCTCCTCCAGCCGACATCCGACGACGAACTACCGTCGATCCTCGCTCGCCGACTCACCCGAGCACTCCCGGCTGACACACCCGCACCGCTCGTCCGACAGCTCTTCCTCCGCGCCCTACCCGAGAGCATACGTCTACACATAGCGGCACGTGACGAACCCGACATAGTGAAACTCGCTGCGCTCGCCGATCGCCTCCTACCATTCGCCCCACCTCCTCGGGTGGCTACCGTCTCCGAAGAGGTAGAAGTGATCAACAATAGACGACAACGGCGCTCGCCGACGCAGCCGGCAACGAACACACGCCGCCCGCCGACCACCCTATGTTTCTACCACCGCACATGGGGCCCCCGAGCACAGAAATGCCGCAGCCCCTGCACCTGGCGCCCGAAACCATCGGGAAACGACAACGCACGGCCCGACCAGCCGTAACGGCCGTGCGCAACCCACCAACATCTCGGCTCTTCATCCGCTGCAAACGAACCGCCCTACACTTCCTCGTGGACACTGGCTCTGACGTCTCGATCGTCCCGAACACCCTGCTCAACCGAAAAACACCACGTCCAAGCGCTCTACGTGCCGCAAACGGCACCGAGATCAAGATGTACGGCACACACTCCGCATCAGTACACCTACCAGATCTCCCTCCGTACGAGTGGACCTTCACAGTCGCCGACGTATCAACCCCGATCCTCGGCTCCGACTTCTTGACGTACCACGGCCTACTCGTTGACCTACCCAACGCCCGACTCATCAACGCGGCCACGCAGCGGTACATCACCGGGACAGTAGACCTCATCGATAAGGCTATTCACCCGCGCATGCCCGAGCTGCAACCGAGCCAAAATAACACGGCACATCAGGGCCCCCCTCGGCGAATTTCCCGACGCAGCGCCACTCGAGCACCTACATATCGACCTCTTCGGCCCGCTCCCACCATCGGCATCGAAAAAATACATATTATCGATGATCGACCGCGCCACTGGCTGGTTCGAATGCGCACCCCTCTCGACCATTTCCGCCGACACAGTAATCACGGCCCTACACACACACTGGATCGCCCGCTACGGCTCCCCGGCACACGTAACCACCGACCAGGGCACCCAGTTCACCTCCGCCGAATTTCACAAATACTGCACGTCCATGGGCACGGAGGTACATCATACAAACACCTACCACCCCCAAGCCAACGGCCTCTTCGAACGACTACACAGGGTCCTAAAAGACGCAATCCTCGCCACAGCCACGTCCCGCACATGGGCCACGCAACTCAGCGGCCTCCTCCTCGGCCTACGGAACCGCCCGGGCCCCGACGGCTACTCACCAGCCCAACGCCTCTTCTCGGCCACACCACGCCTCCCAGGGGATCTGTTCACTCAACCGCCACCAACGACTGTACCCCTACGCACAAACGAGTCCTACCGCCACTACACACAGTCCTACATGCCAACAACCATGCGCACAGCGACACACATGTACGTCCGCGTCGACACACCGAGGGGTAAACTAGAGCCACCCTACACCGGCCCCCATCAAGTACTGACGAACGATGGGAAAACAGTCACGTACCTCACCGACGACCGCCGAACCCCATCGGTGTCAATCGACAGATGCAAGCCGGCACCCCCACCTACGCACAACACGGGACCCACTGCAACACTGCAAATCGCCCCCAACCACACAGCGATGGCCGTAACTTCAACACCACAGCACCCCCGGCAACCACCGCCCACGCAGAACCACGCCCGGAGCCCGAGCCTCGCCCGCCAACGCTACGCGCTCTATACCGCCGCCCCACGACAACGACCACTGCAACCACCCGGACAGCCCACACGGACCACCACAACCAACACACGCACCTCCCACGCCCGGCAACCGCCACAGCGACAAGAAGAAAATTTAAATAATAATATACTTAAATTCTGGGGGGAGCAGTGTTGTGATCGGCTGCTCCTCCACAACTCTTGTTATGCAGTAACATGAAGTATCTCAGAGTGGGGACCCCCCGACCACCCTCTGATCATGTCAGGGGAGTATAAAAGAGCCAGGGGCCACTGATTAAATAACCATTCTCAATCAAGCGATCGACTCGTCTGTTGAACTCCTCAATCACTACACTATACGAAACGATGCTAGCGCACCAGCGGAACACTCGTGAACTAAAATTATGCGAATATCGATGCAAACAGTGAAAATGACGTCCGCCCAAATAAGCTAGGGGGCGCCTCTTGCACTAATTGTGAGTGAAATGGGACGCTTTTGCAAAATGACGTCCATATACGGTCGCCACTTTACTCTGGTCGCCACTTTGAATGTGAACTTACTGTGGGCGGTCGTCATTTTGGAGCAAGATGTATATATATATATAAGCAGAGAAAGAGCATAAAATTAAGTGGGGAAAAAATAAAAATCGTAAGGGAGAGCAAAAGGGTAACAAAATTGTTAGAAATGATCAGGTCAAAAAGACCAGATCTAAAAGAGGTTGAGGATTTGGCAGATCTAAGGGAGAGAGGAAGAGACGTCCAAAACCTTGCTCCCTCCACAGAAAGGGACCGGCTCATGAATCTAGTTCTATGCTCGGGCACGGAAAAGGTGTTGGCTCTGGAGGATCGGCCAGATTCAAACAAATCAAGGATGTAAGCCGGCACTGTCCCGTTCAAAATCTTTGACAGGAAGCAGCCCAGTCTAAACTTGGTAAAATTGAAAAACTCCATTCCAAGGAGAGAGGCTGCATAGGACGAGGTGTGACTCCTTGGTTCGAGACCATGAACGTATCTTATACAGCAATTGAAGAGAACCTCGAGGCGCCTTCTAGCAAAAGAATCAAGGTCGTGCATAAACGCTGAATCACAGTAACAGAAGACGGGAAGGAGAAGACTCTTGAATAACATTAACCTAGTGCGAAAAGGGGTAATGAACTTAAGTTGTTTCAGAAGATGGAGAGAATGATGAACGGTTGAGGAAATTTTGGAAATCTGGGAGCGCCAAGAGAGATCGGATGAGATGATGACCCCTAGGTCAACTTGGGAAGTAAAAGGGATAACATCACTATTCAAAAAAACTGGGGATAAGTCAAAGGTGGGAATAAGATGTTTAAAAATTATTAAGGCTTGGGATTTTTTAGGGTTCAGAGAGAGTCCGTTGTGTAAGGCCCATTCAGAGATGTGGTCCAAATCAGAGTTAATCATATTTGTTTGGTGTAGAAAGGGAATGGCAGAATACTGAGTCCGACTTTCCAGCACCACAACCAAAACTGGTTTATTAAACTAAATAACACAAGGCCAGCTACCTATCAGAGAGCTCTCCAAGAAAAGAAATGTTATTAATTGTCCAATGACACTGCGTTCATTAAAAAATATAAACAAAACAATCCTCCCACAAACAGTGGTTTATCTTGGAAGGTAAAGTCTCTGACAATGATAGGTAGAGATGATGTGTGGTCTTCAGCTTCTGGGCTTGCAGTCCAAATGGATGCTCCAGGGGGTTGGCCAAACAGAAAAATAGATTTCACTCACCACCTCAGCACAGTGGAAATGAGGGTCCTTCCTGGGGTCAACTGACTTTTGGTGCACAGGAAGATCCGAGATACACTAGTGGCCACTAGATTAAAATCGCGGTTCGAGCCGGCGCCAGAAACAAAAACACTGGAGGATGGTGAGGAGAACTAGGCTCAACAAAGGCTGAATTGCTACTGACTGGGGCTGGGCAGGCTTGGAAGAAGATCTTGGTGGGAGAGGCTTGATGCAGTTGATAAGGTGACCCGAGCTGTTGTTACAGGTTGGCCTGTGACACCTTCACTTTAATCTTAAGCTCCCAGACAGATGAATCCGACGATAATGAACGGCTTCTTCAGGATCCACTTATAATAGAACACAATCATCGATTGGAGGATAGGTACGTGTGTACATTAGTTTGGTAAGTGAAATTAGTATTAGATTTATTAGTAGTTAATTTAAGGTTTCTATTAGTTTTAAATTCCTAATTAGTTTAGTATTAATTTTAGTAATAGTATGCTAAGGTTTTGGTGGTTTAATTAGGTAGGTATTTAATTAGGTACATAAAAGGCTTCGGCTGTTTTTTGGTGTGAGGTGGCCAAAACATATTAATGGCCCTAAAAAGATCTGAGGGTGAAGCTTGACAATAAATCTGGACGTCGTCCGCAAACAGGTGATGGCTGGAAAAAATCAGACAATCAGGCAAGTCATTAATAAATAAAGAGAACAACAGGGGCCCAAGAACAGACCCCTGTGGGACTCCAGAAATGGTAGGGAGAATGGAGGAAGTTAAATCATTTACTCTAGTGAATTGAAATCGATTGCTAAGATAAGAGTGAAGCAGATCACATGCAGAAGGGGAGAACCCAAAAAGGCAAGAGAGTTTCTGGATAAGCCGGTCGTGGGGAACACTACCGAAAGCATTACTGAAGTCGAGAAGTATAAGTAACGTACATTTACCAAGATCAATCCCACGGCGAACATCCTCGAAAATCTTTATCAAGGCAGTCTCACAGGAGTGGAACCTACGAATCCAGATTGCAGGCTATTGAGCAGACTAAGGGTGTTGATAAACTCATTCATTTGATTGTTCAAGCAGCGTTCAAGTCCCTTGGACATGGCAGGTAGCACGCTTATGGGGCGAAGTTCAGACAAGAGTGTCGCATTAGGGCACTTGGGGATGGGTGTGACAGCCGCAATTTTCCATAAATCTGGGAATACTGAGGTTCGAATAATGCAATTGAATAAGTACGTGATAGCAGGCAGTATAACAGATAGAGATAGTCTTAAGAGTTTATTAGGAATGCTATCAGCTCCCGTGGCATTAGATCTGCAACAATTGATAGCTACCAGAACATCGGATTCACGAAGTTCGTTGAATTTAAATTGGGAACTTACTGTCCTTACGGGAAGAGGATGAGGTTGAAGAGACTGGGCCTGGCTTCGGGGGGAATAAGCATTGAGAAGATTCGGATCAACATCGAAACTAGAGTTAGTTTCCTTATTTAAGAGTCCTGTTTTGGTAATGTTGCTCCAAAGGTCTTTCCCAACCAGTTTGGGATCCAGGGTTTTAGAAAAATGCATCTTTTTGGCTTTCCTAACTGTAAACGTCGTCCTATTCCGTAATATTTTGTACTTATCCCAATCCAGATCGCTCTTGGTGATTTGCCAGATTCTATAAGCGTGCTCTTCAAGCAGCATACTTTGCCGGATATCATCATTAAACCAAGGTTCCAACTTACGACTCATCCTAATTTTTCTCAAAGGAGCCACCTCATCCAGAACCAGCTTGAAATTTTCATTGATCAGAGGAACAATTTCATTAGGGTCAGACTTCAAAAAAATTGGTTCCCAATCGTGTTTGGAGCAGGCGTCAATCACCTGTTGTTCCGTGAGAGAATTGATTTTCCTGTAACTAATACATCTTGGCCCAACTTTAGATTTTAAAGGGAGACAGCATATCAAGAGTGAATGTCTGGATATTGCAGGAACTGGGAAATTCCTGAAAGTAGGACTGGAGTGGTTCGTCTTAATTAAACAGAGATCAATTGTAGAGTTGGAATTGCCAGAGAAGTATGTAGGACCATCAGTCAAAATAGCCAGTCCTAGTGACTCACAGAAGGCCTTGAATCTACAAGCTGCACCGTTGTCCGATCCAACATCAGTGTTAAAGTCTCCCATGATAATAACATTATTGTAGCTGGAAAAAATGTCAATAATGGCTGATTCCAAGTCATAAATATCTGAAACTGGAGCAGTTGGTTTATACACAACGCCCAGTAAAACCTTAGAGGCCCCAAGAATTATCTCAGTGAACAGATACCTATTCAATTACTGAATCAGAGGGTGACTTCAACACGGTTTTATGGCGTAAACCCTCAAGAAATTACATCCCGACTCCCCCTCCACGCATCACACTAGACTCATTTTTGCGCTTTGAGTTTTTACTGAGCGATGAAGCGGCTCTAATTCGAGTACGATCATTTCTAAGGAATCTAAAACCAGGAATGTGAACTAGACGACTACCAAGACTAGGCTTCATCCAGGTCTCAGATACCAGGATAGCTTGGAAATCACTAGTGCCTAAATAATATTTAAGATCCTCGACGTGAGAAGGTAAACTTTGGGCATTCACATGTCCAATATTTAGGGAACGTTTCAAAGGCTTCAATACCTGATTAATTTGATCTGGAATAGTGATCACAACGGGAGAACTCGAAGAAAGTGGAGTGAAAACGTCAGTGGAGGCGAGCAAAGCAGAGGGGTCAAGACATCCACTCGTCATCCCAAACATGACAACTCTCCCTCAGCCATACCTCAACCAAGCTAGAAAAACAAGGGTAATAGCAGCAGGTACTAGCGCTTCCTGAAAAATTATGAAGATAAATTATGCTCTGTCTCAAAGAAACATTAAAATGAAGAAAATTAAACACATAATAAGTAATAAAAAAACAGGGTGTAAATAGAAATAAGTAATGAATTGAAGCAAACATTTTTAAAATGTTAAAATCATGAGTATTCATGTGGATTAAGGGATGCAACTAAGAATATTGTATCCCAGATTTGTTAATAAGAGTACAATAACAAATATATGCTGCCTACCTCTTGAGACATAATTTTGGCTTAGGAATCCAACGTATTGTTAGTTGTGAAAGAACGAGGAACATTATAGAGAAAAAAAAAATGCAAATTACATTAGAGGGACAGTAGTGGATTACAAAGATGCCTAAACCTTTTATATATCGCAATGCGAGAAGAAAAAAAAAATACACTGCCAAGGTGATGGCACAGGAGCTTCCTCGTCACAATCAGAGTGACCCATTATAAAATAGAACAGACTCGGAAGCAAAATAACATAACATAACATTACATTACATTACATTACATTACATTACATTACATTACCTACATAACATTACATAACGTGAAATATACATATTACATAACATTACATTACATAACATAACATTACATGAAATATACATATTACATAACATTACGTCCATAATACATTACGTCCATTATACATAATTGCGAAAGTTATGCGTGTTTGAAGAATTTCACGTTAGCGCATGCGCAGGGCGAACCACTGGCTCTATCATGTTGAAATTTATATGGGACCTCAATGGGCCCTACCCGCTTAATCCCTGAGAATTACATTGAAATTGGGTGAAATCTTTGGTTACTACGGCTGTAACAAGGAAATTGAATCTATTTCACGCCAGCGCATGCGCAGAGCGCACCGAGGGTCCGATCATGCTGAAATTCATACTGGAACTCAGTAGGCCTTGTCCAAACAACCCTTGAAAATTTGAGCGAAATTGAATCAAAATTGTGAAAGTTATGCGTGTCTGTTGAATTTAACGTTAGCGCATGCGCAGGGCGTACCGCTGGATCAATCATGTTGAAATTTGTATGGGACCTCAAGGGGCCTTATCCGCACCATCCCTCAAAATTTGAGCTGAATCAATTCAAAATCGTGGAAGTTATGGCTGTAACAAGGAAATGCGGACAGACAGACTCACAGACCCACAGACCGACAGACACGGAACCAAATTTGTTCAGTAGGCTTTGAAACGCAAAATGCAAGTGGAAATTTTGATTTCTGAAGACAAAAATTTTTTGGCTCACGAAAGTGAACACAAGGCTTCCGCTGCTTCGCAGACTCGGAAGCAATAAAAATAAAAATAAATCCCGTACTGTCATCTGTCAATCGTAACAACAAAACACAAAAGTGATGAGTGAAATAACTGAAATGAGATCATAAACCCGAAGGTAGAAAAAAGGAAACGATCACACACACACACACAGATCTTATCAGAAGTCTCTACAACTACTTCTTCTTCTTTGCACCATGTCCTCCATTCTCCTTATTCGGTTGTAGATGTTGGGTGGAACTCGAACTCGCCCGTGTTTGCGAAGACTTGGGGTTGGGGGTAGTTTCGTAGGATGTGGTTTGAGAATCGCGTTTATCTTCTCCAGTAATACCCTCAGTGCTCAAAGCCAGAAGATCTACAACTGACGTCAAATTCAAAAGCCAAGCCACACAGATGGATGTTGATGAAGTATTACTGTCTCCACTCAAGGACAGTGATTCATTCGTGTCAGTTGATACACAGACAGAATTATCTCTAACAGTGGATTATGACAAAAATGACACAAGTCATTATTCAACATTATCTACATCGACACATGTAGACAATGACGTACAGTAGAACCTCGATTAACCGACACTCGATTAACCGAAACCTCGATTAGGCCCCTTTCACACGAGGCAGATAGTTGATTCAACTAGTAGACCGGGCGGGTGTCGTAGAGTTGATTCAACTAGTAGAGAGCGCTCGTTCACACGACGTTACTAGTGGAATCAACTTCAAGTCCCAAAGGTCCGGTAACGAGCAGTTGAGTCAACTAGTGGGGATGAGAACGTGAGTGGCACATGTGCCTAGTGGCCACCCGCCTGGGCGGACGAGTTGACTGTGTATGAAAGGGTTCAGGCGGTTCCCCATATTTTCTTATACCGTTACACTCCTTGACACCCGCCCGGTCTACTAGTTGAATCTACTAGTTGCCTCGTGTGAAAGGGGCCTTAACCGACACATTTTCTCGAGAAACTGGCTCTCGATTAACCGACGTTTTTTGCGATAATAGGTCCCGACTCTCGATTAACCGTCAACCAACCTTCGTTCTCAGCCCGTATTTGTTTACCACAATGTTTACCGATCGGGCCAGTCTCTTGTCTGCATCGGAGCAGTTGTTTTCTCAAACCACATCATGTCGGAACCCACTAAAAAACGGAAACGCGTCTACTACTTACTACTACTAGGTACTACACATTACTAATTTTTTTCACTTAAAATAATTTTCTCACATGGGTACACTTCCGTTATTTTCATTATGTATCATTATTTTTTTCACAATATGTACATAAACCACTTCGACCAGTAAAACGTGAACAATTTTTTAACTCCCTCGGTTATCCGAATTTTTCGATTATCCGACATACCTACTTCCCCGGCCATGTCGTTAATTGAGGTTCTACTGTAGGTAGTTCAGTCTGTTCAAGTAGCAGTAGCAGTTCAAGTAGCACTAACTACCATCACTTCTAATGGGGATGCTATTTTACATGTCACAAATATTATCCTATCGGCGGCTAAACATCCCAAGTCAATGAAATCTGAAACCAAATTTCACAAGATGGACAGCGCGGTCATAAAACTAACCTTGATGCTCATCTGGCAGACCTGCAAGCTGCAAGTCAGTGGAAGCATCCCACAAAACGAATCTAGGAATAGTCAAGAACGTGATATAGAAGAGGGGATAGGGAAAAACAAACAAAATGACAATGAGCTCAAAAACTTGATGGGTTTATCGATTCATGCTATCATGAAGCTAATTATAATGCTAATACCAAAGTTGACTTAAATCCCACTACCACTCAGTCTAACTCACAGCCCACAGAATCCAAGAGCCCTCAAAACAATCCACAGAGCCAAACGTCAGGGCAGGAAAAAATGAACACACAAGTGACAACGTGAACAAGAGTGTAAGGACATCTAGAACAGACCATGACTACACAACACCGAGAGTGTCCTACCCTAATATTGTGAGGGAGCCACAAATAATGTCTAAAACACAAGAAACATACGCCAACATTGTCAAAAACAACACCTTAACTCGGAACACTCACTGAAAATACAACAAAAAAGATAGGTGCGGCTCAGTCATGCTACTGGACTCTAGAAATAATGAATGCCCAACCGAAACAAACGCAGGGACGCTTATCGAAGGTGTAGCACCAGATGACAAGTTACAGTTTCAGAAAACGGGTAAAACCAGATTTGTGGTGAAAACAAAATCTTACATTACATACAAGCAGATACACGGATATGCGCCAATCCAGAATTATTCTCTATCCAATTACCCCATAACCTCACCGAATACGTTGGTATCATTAGAACAAGCAGCAACTCCAACATTTTAGACGAATTTTCACCTGAACAGAATCGGGATGTCAATAGTCTTGAATACATCTGCCGATATGATGGAGAAACTAAGAGAACAATATTTGTACGGATCCACTTTCATGGGACCCAACCGCGACCTTCCATCAAAATAGGAAGGGAACATTTCCAAGTTCGCCCTTACATACCAAAAATACGAGTCTGTAGGAATGTCATAGGTACGGGTATCTTCACATGCAAAGCGAAACCTTCTCAAGATTCCTAATGAGAAAGAAGAAGTAGGTACAGAATTAAATAATCGAAAGGATCCTGCGAGCATCCAAACAAATTATAGAAACTGGTATATTGAGCCTGGAGACAATAGTTCACATTATAATGGATAATAGAACCAAAAATATAAGAAAAAACCTATTCTTATAACATAACAATAATTAGTTGGAATGCTCGCAGTTTAAACTCATACAAATTACCGGAACTACAACAATAGGTACCTATACCAAAAAAAAATAATGTCGCAGTAGTCCAAGAATGTTGGAAGACTAACGAACAAAGATTTAATGTGGGAGGATACAAGCCTTTAATTTTTTTTTTTTTTTTTTTTTTTTTTTTAAATTAGGCATGGAACAAATGGATATAAAGAACTTCTCACTTTAATTAGGCAAAATTTAAAATACAACCTACATGAAGATCTTGACTTTGAAAATGAAAATATAGAGACCCTCACCATTTCAATAAAATCAGACAATATGAACTTGTACATAATAAACGGTTATGCTGCAAATGGGCAAATAGAAGGAGCAGAGTGGCAAAAGGTCTTTTGGTACACTGCCATCAAGAACTGCATACTAACCGGCACTTCAATGCGTCATCCTGATTGGAGCCCAGGACTTACAAACATCAGAGGCAGACAAATAGTTGACGAAGCAAGCGCAGCTGACCTGCAAGTACTCAACACGGGCCAGCCCACCAGAATTACCAGACCACCGGAAAGTGAGTCAGCAACTGATATAACGCTGGCCACCGAAAGCGTTAGACATCTAGTTAAATGGGAGGTGTCTGATAATTTGATTGGTAGTGATCATGTCGTAATTCACACAGATTTATCACTCGAGGTCACCTCGCTAATATCGTCCACAAGAATATCGAAAAAGAATGAGGCCAAGTGGGACAAATTCAAAAACAAATTTTTACAATAAAGTGAGTGAAACTCAAAACTTCGAAGACGCCAACCCTAAGCAGTAACGTCAAGCACAAATATAGAAAACTTTACAAAATAATAGAAGGAGTGCCCAATGACGCCATTTCCAGGTACAAATAAACCTCAAGTCCCCACTCAAAATCCAATCCTTGGTGGAATACCACATATGAGGACACAATCTCGACCAAAAAACTTGCCTCGATAAAATATAAAAATGGGAGGAACATGGGTAATTTTAAGAGGCACAAAGGCAAAAGAAGAAGGCAATGGCCATGGAGGGGAAAAGAAATTGGCACTAGTACACAGGCGAAATGTCATCTAAAGATCAAGCCACCAGCATCTGGTTGCTCATCTATCACTTTGCAGGAAATAAAACAAAAAGCAATGCTTTCGTAGACCCATAACAGGATTCGGGATTGTGCCAGGAAGTAATAAAATGGATTGCTGGAGAAGATGAAAACGCACCACCTAAAGAAACGGCAGAGACCATCGCACAAAGGAATCCGAACGAATTCAAACCTGTAACAATCAGTGAATTCGGAAATTTCCTCAAACGGTGCAAAAAGAAAACTGCTCCAGGCCCTGACGGCGTCACCTATGAGATGATTCAATACCTTTCCCAAAATGCGAATCACATCCTCCTTAGCATTTACAACTTCTGTCTGCAATATAATTATTGTATAAGTGAATGGAAAGAGATTAGGTTGATCTACATTTTTAAAAATCCTCAAATGAACAATGATGTATGACATCATCTGACATCAGGCCTCTTCCATTAATCTCTTTGTCGTGATATCCTCCCAGAACATCACTTTGTACTTCATATTAAGATTGCACAAAATGAACCAGACGAATGAAGCGGCATACGTGACCGGCTGCAGGCAAAACCCTACTCTTTCCCACCATCCCTCAACGGTCGGAAACGACCATCAAGGGACTGGGGGAGGGTGGAAAGGGCCATATAAAAACCCGCCGTTCTCACCCGTTTCTTCATTCTACGCTCAGACCTCAAGTCGATGACCTCTCTCTCTCTCTCTCTCTCTCTCTCGCTCTCTCCTCTGACGCCTCCTTACTTTTACCTAAAAGATCCGAGAATGATGGAACCGGTCCGGTGATAACCGACCATAGTGGCAACCACTGGGCAAAACCCTCTAGCATCTATGGTGGTGGAAACCTCCCTGGCTTTGCTATAGGTGTTAACCTTTTATACGCTAGATCCAGCACCTTCTCGTCCATCACTCTCATTCTCTCACTCAAGCCTCGCCATTACCTCATTCATCATCAAACCACCACACTCGTGTTTTGCCGAAATACTCCAAACCATCTTGGAAATTAGACTGGAGATACACCTAGAAAATAACAACACCATTTCTTCTCACATTCACGAATTTCGAAAAAAGCACAGCACAGTGAACAATTTAACTGACTTACACCTGTCCATCCTCACTGAAAAAGAAATAGGAAACTCTACTCAGTGTGCTTTCCTCAATGTTTCTGGAGCTTACAACCTGGTAGTAATTTCCAAACTGAAAGACGTTCTGCTCCAAAAACAGAGCCCTAGATATATGGTTGAGTGGATAGGTGAATTCTTCACAGGAAAAAAGTACTCGGACGGTTACAACTCGAAGATAGGCCACAAAGGATTGGACCAGGGCGTGACGATCAGTCCTTTGCTGTCCAACTCATACGTTGGGCATATTGGAGAGAACATGAGGTACTGCCAGATTTCCAACTATGCTGACGATTTTTGTGTTAGAACACATAGGAGCGTTGGTGTGGGAAAATCTCGACAACCTTCAGGAGGATGTAAAAAATGTAATCCAAGAGCTGAACCACCTAAACTTACCACTGAACCCCAGCAAATTGAAGATCATGTCATTCTGTGACAACCTAATAGACGAATAGAGAAATGAGTTAATTAACATTGGGAATGGAACTTTAATTGCGGCAGTCACCTGTCACAAGTATCTTGGCTTGACATTCCAATCAAACTTACAATGGGACATGCACCCTACTGAAATAAAAAATAAATTTGAGAGGGACGTAAGGGCTCTCAAATATTTGAAAGGTTCTAGCTGGGGAAATCATCCTTACTCGCAGTTACACCTTTACAAGGCAACCTGTCACTGAAAATTGAGTATGCCGGACACATATACCTGTGGAAGAATGATGAAGCCACCCACAAACTCCAAGTGGTTCAAAATTCAGCACTTAGACATATCCTTGTGGCAGTGAAAACCATCCCAATTCCTTCCCTACACGCAGTAGCATGCATCCCAAGTGTATCCAACAGAACTGAAACGACCAGCTACAAGACCATGAACAAACTCTTATCGAACAGCCCTCATATAGGTACCTACTTTTACTATCCCACATATTCTGCCATGGAGTCACAAATAGCTGCAGATGCCTCAGGAAAGAACTCAGGAACCTGATAACCTCCGTGAAGAGCACAACATTGACATCTACGGGGATGAGGAAATACCTACTCTAGTTGCTTCGAATGAGATAGCTCAGCCATATGACATCCCAACATTCCGGAACTGAACAAAAAGAAGGGCAAGCCCGCAAATATTATGAAAAACTTAGTTTTGGAAATGCTCCACACAAAATATAGCCACTTTGTCCAAATCTATACTGATGGGGCCAAACAGGAGTGTCATATTTCTGTTCGATGGAAGAGATGGGCCATGGCAAGAGGCTGATTCAAGTCATACCAGTCTTCCATGCAGTGTTGGAAGGTATCCAACTTGGCTTAAAGCATGCCATGAACTACCACCCCACAGCTCCTCGACTCGTCATACTGACTCAAAATCTGCGGTCAAAAAGATCAACAGCCTGAAGAAAGGTGACGCGATTCCTCCTGAAATGATGAAAACCATAAGTGGCGTACCTACAACATCTCACTGACCACGAGCAAACTATAGCTATCCAATGGATTTGGATACCTAGTCATATAGGAGTAGAGGGGAACTCCCTCAACTTTCTGGCAGGGCGTACCTCCAGAATAGGCACAATTGACCTGCTGCAGCTTCCCCATTTATCAATCTGAATTGCATCATTGCCAACTTGACACGGAGAAGGTGGGCAGAACAATACCTCAACATTACTTCTACTGTGGGGAAATGGAGGAAGCACATCGTCATTCTACCACCTGCTCTTCACTTACTTAGTTTTCCATGTTTTTTCCAATTTTATTTAACGTAATAAGCCCAATGTAGATTAATTACTGTAGGTAAGCAGCTAGGTAAATTAGTGACTTAATGATTTATAGCAGTGATGTCATAAAAACATCATAATAAATAACTTGAACCTTAAAAATACATTATTCATAGGTAGATAGCTACAAAGTGATATAGAAACTTCTAACTGATGTACTAGTCGGTTTTATTTCACTTTGGATAGTAACCTACTTTTTAAAATCGCATTTCACCATGCAGGTAGTTACCTACCTACTGCATTTTTTCGTGTGCTTATGAATTTTGGATAATGTCAGGCATTCGAATTCCTTGCTTGGGAACTGGAAAGTTTGAAAGATAAGATATGGACAAAATCCTTATTCCCTACATATTTACAAAAACCTTTAAGATAAGTCGACACTTGGCCATGAACCTAACGAACGAAATTCGTCCACTGCTCCTACTCTCTAGATTGAATAGATTATCCCCTGAAATCCAGGTACCTGTCTGCCTAATTTTGCTGGAGATACCTATCCCCTACGTTATCTAATGCGAGTGGCCTTAGCAGATTATGCTAATTAATTAGAAAATATAGGATTTTGAAAATATAGGATACACCACTTCAAAGGCAATCTATAATAATATGTAAACGTAGCTAGGTATTCACTCACATATTTATCAAAATTTCCGAGTAATACCCATTAATACAAAATAAGTTTAAACAATATCATACATTAATTTATACAAATAAATATGGCATTATACAAAAATAAATGATATATTTAAGATAAAAACGGTAGAAACTTTATTAATATCACAAGACGATACAAGAAATTGAAATGAAAATCTATCCCAAGTGTCAAGTGATCTCAAACTGCAATTTTTGACTTCCAAGGCATTTATTTTGACTTCACTTCGTTACTTCTTGTCACCATGGAAACGGCGTTAATGGAAGGAGTTCCAGTCGATTGCTTTCCCTAGACTCAGATTTCGTGAGCCAAGCTAACGTCGGTATCTCATTCTGCAACGACAATTCGCTGTTCATGTTCGGTATCATAAGTTCCTGAATACCGGTTTCGCTATCCGGGTATTGTTACACGAGAGGGATAGCGACACCGACTCCATACCGTCAAAAAGGTAACGAGTTCCAGAATCCCTCTACAGACACGACCACTGAAGAACCTGAAGACACCTGTAGTGCGATTCTGCAACTCGCTACCTTATTGTCGGTATGGAGTCGGTGTCGCAATCCCTCTCGTGTAACGACACCCGGATAGCAAAATTGGTATTCAGGAACTTATGATACCGAACTTGAATAACAAATTGTCGTTGCAGAATGAGATACCGACTTCGTTAGCTTGTCTCACGAAATCTGAGTCTAGGGCGAGCAATCGACTGGAACTCATTCCGTTTCCATGGTGATAAGCAGTGATGAAATGAATTGAAGAGTGTGTGTGTGCGCCGGAGTCAATGATTGTGTTTTGAATCCCCCGAATTCACTCGATGGCCGAAATAAATGCTCATACTTACCTTGGAAGTCAAAAATTGCAGTTTGGGATCACTTGACACTTGGGATAGGTTTTGATTTCAATTTGTTGTATCGTCTTGAGGTTTTAATAAAGTTTTTACCGTTTTTAGCTTAAATGTAATATGTATTATGCCAAATTCATTTGTATAAATTCATGTATGATTTTGTTGAAATGTATGTTTTATAATTGGTACCTAGGTACTCGGAAATTCTGATAAATACCTATGCAAGTGAATGAATAACTACCTACGTTTACGTTATTTTCAAAATCCAATATTTTCGAATTAATTAACATCCTATTAAGGTCACTTGCATTTATTAAAGATAACGTAGGGGATCGGTATCTACAGCAAAATTAGACAGGCACGTACCTGGATTTCAGGGGATAATCCATTCAATCTGGAGCATTGGAGCAATGGTCGAATTTCGGTTCATGGCCAAGTGTCGACTTATCCTAAAGGTTTTTCTGAACATACAGGAATCAAGGGAATAAGGATTTGGCCCATCTCGTAGCACTCTTCTTTCAAACTGAGGGCGATACCTCTGTTCCCTTTCTTGCAGAATTTTAATTACCAAGCAAGGAATTCGAGCGTCATAATGCCTGACATTATTATCCACAATTCATAAGCGCACGAAAAAATACGGTAGGTAGGTAAATAGCAACTACATAATTATATATGGTGAAATGCGTTTCTAAAAAGTAGATAACTACCCAAAGTGAAATAGACTATAATCACTTATAGAAGTCTTCTATATCACTAACTTTCTAACTACCTACCTATCAAGTAATTTTAACGTTGAAGTTATTTATTACGATGTTTTTATGACATCACTGCCATAAATTATTAAGTCACTAATTTACCTACCTATTTACCTAGATAAGTACCTACATTGGGCTTATTACGTCAAATAAAATTGACAAAACATGCCTATACCGTTACGTATAGGTATACAAAAGTAGTATAGGTATACTTACCGTTACGTTAAACACTTACCATAAAACTTTCTACCGCCGAAAAGCAACGTCAAGCCAAGTTTTTTGGGTGTAACAAGCTTTCGGTACGGATAACGGGGGGGTCTAGAGCCGTCGAAATGCAAACGACACCGCAACGACAATTTATCGATGATTAAGCGATAGCTGACGCTATTGAGCCCTTACAGAATACCAATCGTCGGTATTTAGTGGCATCGATATTTTTTGTTATGCTAACGATATCTTATCGTCGTTACGATGCCATACCGAGTTGCAGAATCGCACTGCTGGAACAGAACTCCCAATCAATGGACGAAATGAAAATACTAGTGACCATCCTACAAGGACTGTAAATAATATTCTAACGGCACAAACAAAAACGGACACAACAGAACAAAGATACTTCACAAACAATTCACAGATGACCTACTAAATACAAGAAACACGAACCAATTCAGAAGAGAAGAAGAAAGAAACAACTGAGTGTCCGCCATGGTGCATCAGCTTCAGGACAAAAAACGGAACTAAGAAGAAGAAGAAGAAACATCCTTCTTCCGAGTGGTTATAAATTTCGCGTTTGAATGGAACGTGAGAAGAGACCTGACAGAGTTGGAAGTTGTTTTCATTTGCGAGCAAACAGCTTTGCGAATACGGTGTGATTTCGGAAGTGACTACGTGAAGTCATTCATTGAAGTACTTATGCTTACTTCAGTAAATTGGCTAATTGGGTTAGTTCTACTTTTTTAGAGCGGATAGTCTGTTGCCCTGCAACTTGCAACAACTAACAACGTTGTCATCCAATTAAACTGATAAAATCAAACTTCTTAGGTAAGGTGGTTACGTCTCAAGTCAGTTATTAAGAGTTCCAATATATTATTATTAACAGAGGCTTACTATATTTATATTAGTCAGTTATTAAGAGTTCCAGTATATTTGTTAGGACGCAGTGTTTTATTATATTTATAAAGTGTTCTCCAAAACATTTTACCTAAGTGCATTTATATCGCTGGTAAATAATCTACGTAGTAGAATTACAGAGTTGCTTCATGCGATTTCGTACTTCCGTATGAACTCATAAATCTACGCATGTAAAGAGGATGCAAGAACATAATATATAGATAGGTCCTGTAATAGGACACATCACACATGGAACATCAATCTGTTGCGTTCCGTTCACCAGTTGCTGACAAAGGGCATTCATATAATATGGAGTCCATATTATTGACAAGATTGTCAGCAAAATTCTCAAAACGTGCTGTCGGAAGTTACATTTGAGGTGGATGTGCTGTGCGGGGGTGGGGGAGACGCGCTAAGCTTCACCACTTCTGTTGACAGATGACCACTGCGTAAGCACTGTGGAAGTAGTTCAGCATTCATTTTTCTGTTTCAAATTCAATTTTTCATCCTTGTCCGCATCTGATATCGTCATACCTATCGCAGCTGCAGGGATAATCATGTTGCATTGTCGGCATTCCGTTCTAAAAATGTATTCCTATTCCTTTTGGTGTTTTAGGTGCCTCTGAGTGTGTGTAGGTAACATTGTGGGCTAATACTATCAGTTGCGTATTTGTTCAGGCTCCCAGCCATCCAAAGCCGCCACTCGCTTGGTTTACAAGAGTGGAATGTAAGTAATAATAATAATAATAATAATAACTTTATTTCCAAAATAGGAACAATTTTCCCGCCTAGCTTTGGAAAGCTCAAAGTAACATATGTATTTATTATAAAAGAACATAGAATTTAAATGAAAGGGAAAATAAAACCGAAAAACAAAATAACAAAGTAAGTATACTAGTTGTTGTGTTGAAATTAATACTCTTATTACTCTTTTGGATCGTGGTAAGAATTCTGAGTTCCCGAGGAAAGACGGTCAAACTGCAGCCTTACCAGCAAGAAAGCCTTCAAGTTGTTCTTTGTTACTGGCCCTCATTTTTGAAATTTATGCGAAAACTCAACAAAAAAATCAGTTTCAGGAGTGTTGTGAACTCTAGAAAAGAACTTTCTGCTAGTATTAGCTGCTACTATGTTACATTAACCAGGGTTGCTATCTCATTTTTTCTGAAGGTTGGCAGACCACATAAAATTAATGTAGGACAGACCACATACAAATGTAGGACATGTTACCTATGTTCATAATTAAAAAAAAAAAATGAAAATTGTAAGCTTTTTTCAAAAGTTACCTACCGATACTTTGAAAACAGAGATTTGACCATGTAAACATCACACAGAAAGGTTCAGTTCTGTACGATATATTACACCCTTCTCACTCTTCAGGTCACACCAAAAATCACAATTTGGTGGGCGTGATTCGGAGCCGAATCCCTTGAATTGAAGATCAGAGTATGAAATCTGGCTGCATAAATAGTTCTAGTTCTTCAAACATGTCAGTTTCAACAAGTCAGTGTAGGCCAGTAACTTTTTCATGATGGTGTATAGGCGTCAAGGCTTGCAGTGAACTTGTACTGAACAGGTTTAATCAGATAATGTCGCCATAACCAGAGTTATGGGATTAATGGCGTCGACCAACTACTTTCTTTTTTCTTGGATGAAATTGGCCAGCTTCTGCTTAGCTTGTTGCAAGAGTTCTAAGTTCATTCTGTATAGGTACTTTTTACTTTTTTCTAATGATTAATTATTTGTTTTTGTTCTTACTTAACCACTTATTTCTACCAATAATTGGTAGACTGTGGTGTATTCTTAAGCAGGGTTCACGTGGACACGGAAACGCGAAATGCGGACTGCCTAAAGCAATCTGGCTGTTGGCTGATGGTAAAGAGGGAGGCATCTTTCCGCAGGGTGGCTTTTGACGCGGATTGTACCAAATAATCTCGAGAAATATCCTTCCGCAATTACGCAAGTCTGAATCTGCACAGTGGGCCACCCCGCACCCTCTAACCTTCCAGCATGTTGTCTCGTCTGCCTATCGTTCTTTCGCCCTCCGCATTATGCATTTCCATTTCGCCATGTGAACGGGATCCTCCGGAATGGCGGACTCTCCGCACCCCCCTCCATCATTTGATGCAGTCCGCATTACACTTTTCCGCACTCCATGTGAACGCTGCTTTACCATAGGAACTCACATGGTGGTCAACCACTCAACTAGAATACTAATAAATTGAGTTGAGTCTACATTTCATGTGATTACAGCAAAATGTAAATTTATTATTGGCTGAAAAGTATTCCTAACTTTCACTTTCACAATAGCTACTTGTGTAATATTCATGGTGTGTAATTTCGTACTCATTGGTTGATACAGACTCAACAGTAGTTGTTGAAACACACAGATGAGGGTGGTTGCTCGTTTTGTCATGATTTTCGTTATTGCTGTTGATAAATTATTTTTCACCCATAGCACCCCTGGGTGTATTCTGATCAGGGTTCCGAACTTATGAGCACAACTAGACCCCAATTGGAGCCTGTCTGCGAATAAACGACGGTTTTAGACCAAAATTTATGGTAAATTTAAAGCTGACACTTTGTTGGAACCTCAATTCTTCGCTCGTTGGTCAAAATCGACTTCGTATACGGTCTCCTTGCCCTAAAAAATATGGAAAACGATACCTCACAAGTTCATTTGGCTGAAACACTTAAAAGAACCTACTTTTTCACCTACTTTTCACCCATAACACCCTAGGGTATATTCCGATCGGGCTGCAAAGTTTCGGGACACAACAGGCCCAAATGGAGCCTGTGTGCGAAATAACAAATTTTTTAGACCGAAAATAATGGTAGATATGGATGGTAAGGCGGACGGACATTACGTTTTTGGAATCCATGCACCTTGAAATGTAAAAGAAACAGTTTTGAGGGGATATTCGAAACATTTTTTGCTGAGCAAATACATAAAGTGTATTATTTACAGAATAATAAAAGTAACAAATAATTTTGTACGGCACAGACGTAATTCATTCAAAGCCGACGCAACAACATTTCCGAAGTCTGCACCAAATTTCAACTAAAAATCCCACACAGCCTTCATATTGTATCCCTTATTTTGTTTTCCACATTTTAGTTGGGATTTGGCGCCGACTTCAACAATTTTGTTGCAGCGGCTTTGAATAATTACTTTTTGCAGCATAAACATTGTCTTAATTTTTGGTTTTTAAAACCTTTTTTAAAGTCATTTTTTATTATTTTTTGTTGTTGTAAATTACCTATATAAAGAGGATCTTGCTATCTCTTAGTTTTAGGACAATATAAACTACAGTGCTTTGGTAGCCATGGTAAATTCAGTGGTAAATTCAATTAATATAATTTGTTATTCCAATAATTACATTATGAAAATGTTTGAAATGTTTAGAATTTCTTTGATTTGAATTAATTTTCAATTTTACACTTAGTTGGCATTGAATTTTGGTAAAAAAGTACAAAATACCTAACCTACGAAAACTATGAAATCGGTATTTTGCTTCGATGGCTAACAGGAAAAAAAATTGCTTTGTCCAGCGCACGAGTTAAGCTACCGTGAATTAGCACTCCCGATTGTTTCTCGTTGCTTGTGACGAGAGACCACCAAACCCTAGCAAGGACGACACTGCCATCTGATGTCACATAGATAATATGCATACTAGAGAATACTGGCCACTCCACTCGTACATTCATACAAGTGCCATGCATAATATCATGAAGTTTGTTTGGTGTGAGAGCTGTCTGGGGTGGAACAGGTCTATAATTTTATGTGAAATAAGTTTTATGCAAATCAGAACATGTAGGTCGGTAATGCCACTACCACAACTACCATTGTTACTATAATTAAACAGTTTCTGCCCCCCCCCCCCCCCTCCTTGGTGCTTGTTTTGGAATTCCAATAGTTGAAGATTGTGAGGACCATCCTGGACAATAAGTGTTACATGATTTTGATGATTTGTTCAGTCACGCTGTTGATCATACATGCATACAGGTAGACATAGAAAAATAGAGATAATGGTGCAATCGTCTTCTAACGACGTAAAACTGAAACGATAAGTGAAATTTTGTGATTCTCATCAATGTTCAGAATTACGATTTTATTTATATAGATCTGGGAATTTTATTTATATAGATTTATATAGATTCTTCATATAGATGGGAGTGTCCTGCCCGCCATGAAAATCGAAAACTCAGAAGTAACCAAGGGCACTATTTACACGACAGAACAAGTCTCCCGCGACTCGGCCCCCTGGTGGTTCCTGTGTTGTTTTTTTGTACTTCCATTCACGAGGTGGTGTTGATTTTTCGAACATGCATTCTCGAGGGGCCCCTAAGGACGTGTACCAAATTCCGACCCTTGGGACCATCAGGTGCCGGAGGTATGGAGTTTTAAAATTGCTATTTTTCTAGTTGTTCTCATTGTTGTTGATGTTGTTCTTCTTGTTTGACAGGGCTACATCCTCACAGACATAACTAGTCGAGCTTAAATTTTGCACAAACATTCGTTATGCTCCAAGGAAATGCCTTTTGTGCATGTTGCCCTCCCACCCCTCGTTTCCACCCATTTGAGTGTGATGAGGGGGAGGGGGGTGGGTGCGTTTTTAGGAGTGGGTAGAGAGGGTTTTTAAGAGTTGAAATTCGGCAGACTTGTTCACTGAGGCTCCCTGAGGAAGGATCAAAATATGAACCCGATCGGTTGAGTAGAAACCGAGTCATAACTGTTTGAAACGCTGCAAATTATGGTCAGTTAACCTTATTAATTGACGACATCACGTTTGTAGCGCTGCAACTTTTGTGTATTTATACTTTTCTGCAGCGCTTTTTAAGAGTTGAAAAAAAAATTCCTACGTTTTTCAAATTGAAGAAAAAATTTGAAACTTAAAAAAAAAATTATGGAAGAATTAGAAGAGAAAATTCAAAAAAATGCAAAGAAAACAATGACAAATTTCTACTGGATAAAATTTTACTGGGAAAAAAATGTTGATGGAAACAAATTTTTGCTGGGAAATTTTTTCTACTTTTTTGTTTGTTGTACCCTAGATTTAACCCTTCATATCTCTGGGGAACTTTTTAATTGCAAGCTCTAAACAGAGGTGAAGAGCTAATTGCTGGTTGGCTAAGCACATGCAGGCTTTTCAAAGCTTGTATTGGTGCCCGCCCGAGACGAGAACTAGAGACACCTCTAACTTCATCCCAGACGGGGACACAAATATCGGACGCTCTAGCCTGCTCAGACACCCCGGCCGCTCCCAGGCAAAAAGCTCCCACCAAAAGCGTTGAAAGAAATTTCAAGGTTTAGAGGGGAGGAACAGATTTCTATACACACATCCAACAGAGAAGGACGAATCTCGTTTCTATATGCACATACAAGACCGAGGTTAGCACTGAGCATGCCACTTTGGCGGGCAAAATGGGTGTCAGTCCTTTTTGTGGCCTTCTTGGTTGGTACATTTTTACATCAGGGTGGGGGGTGGGGATCATGTTTACCAAGCAAACTAGAAATACCGTTCAGTTTACGAAAATCAGTTCAAGATTTTCCTGGCACCTTGTTTTCAGTTCATGGGCTCCCGAACATGCCATCATTTCAGCAGTTTCTTTTGGCTGTTCCTCCTCATATATTCCAGTGCATAATGATTTTAAAATATGTTTTATAATGTGGTTGGGAATGGGAAATTATGGACTGGGCTCAGACAATGGCCCAGGAAATGATAATTTACTCAGTATAGTTATGAAGTGATTTTGGTTTATTATTCTGTGAATAATATGCCTATGTATTTATTTGCTCAGCAAACAAAAATTTTCGAACACCCCCTCAAAATTTTTTCTTGTACGTTTTAAGGTGCGTAGACTGCAAAAATGCAGTGTTCGTCCACCATATGCCTCCGCGTGTCATCCATATCTACCTTTATTTTGGGTCTAAAAAATACCATTTCATGATGTTAAAGTAATGCGATGACGGTGATTGTGGTGGTGGTATTTATGATGGTATATATTTTCCATTCTGTTCTAGATAATGTCATTCAATTTCAAGTTGAAACCTCGAATCAAACCACGCTTGGGTAGAAGAAGTGCTGATGGCTTAGCTGATTCAAATAGTACTAGTTCCGACATAAACCCCTCATCGGCTGCTGTACCAGCTACAAACAGGGAGGAGGCTCAAAGCCTTCGAGCCCCGTCTTCCAGTAATCACCAATCTCCCACCATTCCTCATGTTACGCCGACCTGCCCTAGTCCGAGACCAAATGAGACCACTGAAAACAGTAATCCAGCAGTTGAGATTAATATAAGCGAAGGGGAACAAATCAGGTGCAATGCATCAAGTATCCCTGGATCTGAGCTTCTTGCCACAAATAATGTTGCTCAGAGCACAGTGAAAATTGAGGATACATTTTATTCTACCAAAGAGAACGAATCCATATCTGATGAGCCATCCAAAAGTCCTGATTCTGCAACAACTGTTTCCAAACAAAAAGAAGTTACAGTCAGTATAAGAGAAAAACCTAAACCTCGAATTCTTGGTTTGAAACAATACAAACCTGTTATTAAAAAACAGGTTCGGCCCATTTCCACTCCTGAAATCTTTATTCAGCCTCCTACCAAACTGGAAAATGAAACAACTGTAAAGTCTCCGGAACTCAGCAATGCAGCCCCTCCTAATGATGAATTTTTTTTGAACTCAAACAAGAGTGAATCGAAATTATCAGCAGAATTTTCACAAAAACGTAAAATTCTTGAACGTGAAAACCATACGAATGAACTGTTAAACACTGATGAAACATTGTCTTCCGTGCATTCCGACGGTTGCTGCGACAAAACAGAAAATAATACAGGATCTTTCAAGTTCCAAAAGCAGAATGATCAACCTAGGCAGGAAGAAATCATTCCTAGTTCAATCCAACTTGAGGCAACTGTTAAAAACCAAGGTCTCAGTTTTCTTGAGGACCAAGTAAAATGTGATAGCGACCCTCCAAAGAAATGTGATATTATTCGTGGCATCAGCGACCAAAACAGAGTTAAGAAACACCCTCTCATCAAAAGATCTCCGAAGATCTTGAGAAAAGCCGGTACACTTGACAGAAGTAAATCTACAGTTTCATACAGTTCTGATACGTTATCTGTAGTTGAAGGTTTTCCTACTGACAAAGTTAGTTTAGGGACAACTGAGTTGAATGAAAGGAAGGGAATAACGACGTCTGATGAGGCTCAAGCTGACTTGCAAGATTTGGAAAATGCGTCTAACCACAATATTCCTATTATAGATACTACCAAAAGCAGACTTCCCACCTCCAGTGACATTTCTCCTCTCACTGCAGTTGATTCCAATACAGATAGTTCAGATAAAAGTGATCCCTTGGATGACTTTGAACAATTCAGTAAATCGACTGGGGACAAAACTAAATCAGGCTCATTGATCAAGACTAAATCTGGAAAAAGTGATATTGAAGATGTGAGGACTCTATGTGCAATAAGTGCTGTTGACTATTTGAGACGTCATGATCACGCGTTGGGAGAATCAGTAATCCGCAGACTTATTATTGGAAGTAAGAACATGCAAAATAGGAATTTGAAGGCAACAATGTGCTCTTCCTGCAATCCACAGACTCTACAGAAATGTCTAGCTTCTTTGTGGTCATTTCATAAGGACGAATTACAAGTGATACTCAGGAAATCTGCTGAGCGACAAAAGGCTCCTCTGACATTCGCCACCTTTTCTGGCAAACCATTGTTCAAGCCATCTCTTGGAAGGTAGGTAACTAAATAGCTAATGTTTCATTTCTTGTTTCAGTACTATTACAGCGTATCTTTGTTAGGTCTGCTAATATCTTGTGAAGTTAGTGAGTTTGCCTCCAGGCATCTCTCTCTTCTATTTCTAAATGAGTGTTGCTTGTGTGCCAGGTATTCAACATGAACCGAAATTTAGGCATGAGATACAAATTATGTGTGTTTGACATCACTTGCTGTAAGCCTTTGTGCTGGTATTTTTAACACTCAAGTGTGAGGGTCAGATCAATTTATCAAGTCCTACTGCATAATGTAACACTTCGATTTGTTTTAACTACAGGCAAAGGGCCCCTACGTTAACTGCTTCAACGTATGGGAAAATGTGTTTTGAAGTGAAGGAAGAACTTGCCAAGAAGTATGGCCCTAAAGCCCCTGAACTCTCGAAGTTGAGAATGCTTGATCTAATATTTTACAACCCTTCTGATAACCCTATGTAAGTAATTACTATTGCTCATTTATTTCGTGTACCTACCAAGTATTTATTAACTCATGATGAATATTGAAAATGTCTCATGTCAGTAAGTAATTGCTGTCCAATGAGATTAGCGTGTGTGTGTCTTCATACATTATTATTTTTTTACAAAATATAACATCAGCTTGAGTCACAATCTGTATCACAATAATTATAAGCTTGTCAAAGAAATCTCTGAACAGCTTTGAGAGCAGGGTATGCGCATGGCTCACAAAAGCTGTTTATATTATTTTTTAAATGAAAGTGGATTCCATCCTGAGACCACCCGCACTGTCCTACAATATGTAGTTCTTTTCCTATGATTTTTCAAAATTTCCAATAATGTTGACGTCGCAGTGGGCAGGGGGTCCCGGCTTACGGAGAGGGGTGCAATGACGTGAACATTACTGGAATCTTTTAAATATCATAGAAAAGGAACAAGATATCGTAGGACAGTGTGGTTGGTGTCAAAAATCTCAAGGTGAACTACCTTCTTGCACTTGCCCTTAAGTGCTCATACTTTATTCTGAGAACCTAGTTTCAATCTACTTACCACAGATCTTCCTCAGCCTTTATTTTCAGAGGAGCTCTGAGCATCCTGAACACCATCACACGAGGCAATATTACAAATTATAACATCGTCTCGAGGCAAAAATCCTTCGGTTTCTGGCTCCAGCACCTAAACAGACACTCTTCTAATAAAACACTGCATTATGTGGGTATTAGGTAGGTACTACTACATCACTCAACAAAAATCAAACACTAGGAACACAATTCTGACCCAGCCAGGGTCCTCATAATAGGATTGCATAAAAATGTGCAAGTTGTTGCAGTCTAAGAAAAAAACTTGAAAAACACAATGCAAGACCTCAAATTCAAACGAACCTGCTAGGGTATAACAATATTAACGTAATTAACGTTATAGCAGTGTAAATTATGCAGAATGATGACAGTAGGTAACATAAAGTAACGTTTTACAGTGGAGCAAGGCCGTCTGTGATCCATTACCACCTGTAGCAAAGGATTTTAACGTGCCCACACCCCCGACCCCGCTCGTTATTTCCTTCATTTCAACTCATATATGCGATTTTTTCCATCCCTTCTTTTGCTATTTGGTTGGGAACAGTCGAACTGAATAATGTTGTTGTTTTTAACAGATCACATATTGGCTTCAATATTTTTTCGATTTTATTTCATTATTTTTTCATACCATTGTTTTATTAGTTATCTATTGTTTTTGTTATATGTTACCTATTATCACAGGTACTTACATACACATTTACAAACATATTCAACAGACATGCATACCTGCTCACTTTCCTTCTTACTTGCTCTAAATTTGTTGTGCCCAACAATTAATTTAAAAAAAAAATTCCTTTCAGAAAAGTTTAAACCAAAAAAAAGTAAAATGAAAATATTTGAAACAATCATCACTCAAAATAAATTATTTTTCATATGCTGAGACCTGAAATGAACGGGCGCTTCTGAAGGGTAAACTCTCCCCGTCTGCTCTTCATCCACTTCCTGACAGTCTCCACTCATTCCTAAACTGTTGGTCAGCTGTCTGAAAGTTTTGTTGTTGACGAGGTGTGGGAGGGTAGAAAAACAATGGGTTGGGAGGGAGGGGGGGGGGAGCATTAACGTTATCACCAAATAATGTTGGGAAAATTAATAGTTCTAGAACATCCGGACAGAGAACACCACGTGTTATTTTAGGAACCAAGTAAGTATTAGTTATTTCTCCCTACAAGTTGGGATTTCCTCCTCAGTTAATGGCATAAAAAACGATTTGAGGGAAAAATCAGCTTATTTCAAACCCATTACACTTCATCATTAATAATGACGTGCAAAGGAAGGTGTAATACCTTGGTCATGTCACACAAAATTAATAAGAGTACAAAGTATTACAGAATATAATATTCCGATAAAGAGTGATAGACCCATCTGCAGAATTACTTTGCAGGACAGGTGTTTTGGAAAAAGGTGTGATGATCAGCTAAATCAGGAATGGATAGTCAGAGAAGAAAAGTTAACCTAGGAATTCACAATATTTATTGGTATTTTATTAGCAAAAAAATTTTTCAGGAGCAAGAAATCTGTTGAAAGTGATTCCTCGGAAACCTCCTCAAACGTGATCTCTACTACAAGTCCATCGACCTCATCAAATAAAATATCCAAGTAGGTAGATATGCAATGAGATAATTACTAAGTTTTTAGTAATAAATAATATTGGAGAGCATGAAAGTTTTCCACTTCTGGATTTTAGGGAATTTTTGAAGAATTGGTAAATGTCTGAAAAATGTTCGAGATTCTGGCTTTTACCACGTGAGAGTTGGTTAGTCTTTAAATTCCCGAAGTGTCTGGGAATGTGTGATTTCCCACGAGGTGGTTGCTGGGAAATTAAAATGTAGCCAACGTGTTATTTGTCTCAAATTATTTGAAAACAGTTTTGTTCATCTCTCAAAGAAATGCCATGTTCTTTGAAAAACGTTTGCTGTATGCATAGCAGTCATGGAACAAGGGTACATGAAACAAAGTAGAGATTCCATTCCTGTGTCAACCGATTATTACCAATTATAACAGCGTGACTCAGAGAGGTGCACTACTGGGCTCACACCAGTATCTGATTCTTGTCTGATTTGTTTCTTGGACCACACAAAACACCATCTCTTGTTTTGCTTCCTCACTACCGAGGTAGGGAAGCCTTGGATTCATGATGGTGTAAAAAAAAAGTATTTCTTCAAAAATGAAAATTTCCACTTCCATTTTGCGTTTCAGGCATCGAGGAACATTTTTGGTTCCATGTCTGTCTGTCTGTCTGTTTGTGGTAATTCGTTTTAACGCCCATAACTACCCGAAATAATGGTCGAAATGGGCTGGAATTCGGAGGGTAGGTGCGGGTTGGGTCACAGACGGTCCCATACCAAAATCATTGAAAGTACGGTAACTTTTGGCTGCGCATGCCATGCGCAAACGTAAAATACTTGAAAAGCTCATAACTACCCTAAATATAGTTGAAATGAGTTCAAACTTAGACGGTCGATCAGGAATAATACTTTGATAGTTCCAAATGAATTTCATTGGAATCGTACTGTAACTTTCGTTTGCGCATGCACGAACATGAAATGTTGACCATTTCCTTGTAACGCTTCTAACTACGCGAAAAACAGTCGTGCAGAGCTGAAATTTTGAGGGTGCACGCGGGTTGGATCGCAAAAAATGGTCCCGTTTTAAAGTCATAGAAATCGTTTCATCTGCGCATGTGCAAACGTGAAATACTTGAAACGCACTAACTACTTTAAATATCGTTGAAATGAGCTCAGATTTGGAGGGTCGATCAAGAATAATTCTTTGATAGTTCTATAAGAATTTCATTTGTCTACGCGTGCGCGAACATGAATTGTTGACAATTTCCTTGTAACGCTTCTAACTACGAAACAAATAGTCGTAAAGAGGTTAAAAAATTTGAGGGTAAACGTGGGTTGGGTTGCAGATGGTCTCGTATCAAAACGAGCCAACCCAACACTATTCTATACGTTCATGTGATTCAAGTGAGGAAGCTATACTGCCTACACGAATTGGCACGCGTTTTTTTCTGTTATTTGGTCAACGAAATGTCTTGCCTGTATGGCTAATCGGCTGTTACGTTTTTCGATCAGCAGAAGTAGTTTTTTCATCACCTCCGTACCTTTCAATAAGCTCTTAGATCAGAAGGGTTTTTTTCCTGCAAGTGAAATGTTGCAATTGGCATTTTCGGTTAATTATTTATAAACTGTGTGTGCATTGAGGAAGTCATGGCCCAGCATATGAAAAAACAGTTTGTTGTACCATTTCTATGTGTTTTCCATGCTGACTTGCTAGAACTTATTACCATATCTGATCTGTCAAAAGCACCGAAGTTCTGCTTGTAATCAAGGACTCATGTTAGTTTCCTTACATTCTTATTTGTTACTGTTTATTGCTGATGGCTCATGATAGTTTGACAGTATAAAACGTCAAGTTAATCACACCATTTGATAGTGCACACATTTTTTTTCTGCTGATGTGTGAAACGTAAATTTGTGTTTCTTCAAATTTTCCATCATTTCTAGCTTGTTTTTGGTTTATTATTTTCAAGAATGAACCTTTGGAATCGAGCATGAAAACAATTTTTAACCCCCCCCCCCCCCCCCCCCACAAAATTTGATTGTTTCCATTTCAAGGTATGTAGAATCCAAAAATGCCATAAAAAAATTTCTGTCCATCCGCTTTTCTTACCACTTCTTACTTAGTTACGACTTTTCTTAGTTACCATGAACCAAAATGAGTGAAATTTGGGTAATAGGTCACATTTGGGGTCTATTTAATCCTCGAAGCCCGGCACTACTGTCAGTCATCTCTAAGGTGTGAAAAATAGGGGCTGAAATTTTCAGAACGCCGTAGCTTGAAAACTTTCAATAGAAGGGAATGGTTTTTTAAAACGTTTTTAAATTGATCTTGAACTAAAGAATCACGTGGAGCATTTTACGACCAGCTGTTCGTTTGCACCGAAAAGGTTCGTCAACATGATAGTGTAGTGATTGAGGAGTTCAATAGACGAGTCGATCGCATTTGAGAGAATGGTTGTTTAATTGGTGGCACCCTGGCTCTTTTATATTCCCCTGACAAGGCCAGAGGGGGGTCGGGGGGTCCCCACTCTGAGTTACAGCATGTTCAGACACAGATTGAGTTGTGGAGGAGCAGCCGATCACAACACTGCTCCCCCCAGAATTTAAGTAATTTACATTTTTATTTAAATTTTCTTGCTGTCGCTGTGGCTGTTGCCGGGCGTGGGAGGTGCGTGTGTTGGGTCCGTGTGGGCTGTCCGGGTGGCTGCTGTGGTCGTTGTCGTGGGGTGGCGGTGGGGCGAGGCCGATTAGTGGCGTGGGTGCCGGTGCGGGCGCGAGATGTCCCGCCGGTGCCGAATGTGGCCCGTGCGGTAGCTCGGGGGCGTTGCGGCGTTGGCGGCGGTACCGGCTTTGGCGACGTCGGCCGTGCCGGAGGCGTGGCGAAGGTGGACGTGCCGAGGGTTGGGGTTTGTGTGCCTCGCTCCGTCGTGGCGAGGAGGGCCTTCGTGAGACTGCGGGCCTACGTGGCCTTCGTGGTAACGTCGGGCGAGGCTTGGACTCCTGCAGTGTGCTGCTGGGGGCGCCTTACCCCGTGGAGGCAGCAGTCCGTGCATGTTCCTGCGTACGGCGGGAGCTGCAGTGTGACGGTGGTGTTCGGCGGGGCGGTCACCGTCATGACCGGCGTACCGGGCGTAGTAGTGGACGGCCGCGGTGTCAGTGGGCGGATACCCGGCGGTGGCTGTCGCTTGGGTGGCGGACGCTGCTGCGTCGTGCTGTCCCGGGGCCGCGCGTGGATGGGCATCGCGCCGGCTTTTGATATGGCCATGGCCTGGCGGATGGGGATGGGGCCGTGCTTGCCTGGCGGTTGTGGCCGGGTTGGCTTTCGTTTCGCCGGAGCCGGAGGCGACGGCGTGACGGCGAGGTCTCGGAGGAGCTGTGAGGCGGTTGGAGGCTTCGGCGACATAGCGTGTTAGTGGTTGATGTATGTCGTTGGCGCTCGTCTTTATAGTCGCTGCCGTGGGGTGGGGGGCGTCGTTTGGCATGTTGGGGGTGTTCACCGTGTGCGTGGGTGGGGGTGCCGGCTTGCATCTGTCGATTGACACCGATGGGGTACGGCGGTCGTCGGTGAGGTACGTGACTGTTTTTCCATCGTTCCATCGTTCCATCGTTTACCCCTCGGTGTGTCTTCGCGGACGTACACATGGGTCGCTGTGCGCATAGTTGTTGGCATGTAGGACTGTGTGTAGTGGCGGTATGATTCGTTGGTGCGTAGGGGTATAGTTGTTGGGGGCGGTTGAGTGAACAGATCCCCTGGTAGGCGTGGTGTGGCCGAGAAGAGGCGTTGGGCCGGTGAGTAGCCATCGGGGCCCGGGCGGTTTCGTAGGCCGAGGAGGAGGCCGCTAAGTTGGGTGGCCCATGTGCGGGACGTGGCTGTAGCGAGTATTGCGTCTTTGAGGACCCTGTGTAGTCGTTCGACGAGGCCATTGGCTTGAGGGTGGTAGGTATTTGTATGATGTACCTCCGTGCCCATGGACGTGCAGTATTTATGAAATTCGGCCGAGGTGAACTGGGTGCCCTGGTCGGTGGTTACGTGTGCCGGGGAGCCGTAGCGGGCGATCCAGTGGTTGTGTAGGGCCGTGATCACTGCGTCGGCGGAAATAGTCGAGAGGGGTGCGCATTCGAACCAGCCAGTGGCGCGGTCAATCATCGATAATATGTATTTTTTTGTAGCCGATGGTGGTAGCGGGCCGAATAGGTCGATATGTAGGTGTTCGAGTGGCGCTGCGTCGGGATATTCGCCGAGGGGAGCCCTGATGTGTCGAGTTGTTTTGGCTCGGTTGCAGCTCGGGCAGGCGCGGGTGAACAGCCGTATCGATGAGGTCATGACGGGCCAATAGTATCGAGCGCGGATGAGGGCTGTGGTGGCCTTAATCCCCGGATGTGTCATCCCGTGTATGTGTTTGAAAACCGCGAGGCGTAGCGGCGTAGGGATGTAGGGGCGAGGCGAGGCGTCGGTGTTTTCGCACATGATTTCGTGGCCTTGTATGCGGTGCGGTGTGAGATTCATAGTGGCGATGTGATCATCGGCGGCCTGGGCGTCTGCTAGCTGTTGTAGCGTGAAGGGGGTGCCGTAATCCGTGACTGCGTGGGCCGTGTTGGCTGTTGGTGGGAGTCGCGAGAGGTAGTCGGCGACGATGTTTGTTGGGCCCTCGGCGTACCTGATGTCAGTTGTGAATTCTGAGATAAATCGAAGGTGCCGGAGCCGTGTTGGTGGGGCCGTATTGGATTGAGTCGTTAGTGAGGTCGTTAGGGGCTTATGGTCCGTATATACGGTGAGTGGGCGCCCTTCGATTTGCTGGCGAAAATGTACGATAGCGAGGTAGATAGCCAGTAGTTCGCGGTCAAATGCGCTGTAGTTACGTTGAGCCGGGTTGAGGGTGCGTGAGAAGAAACCTAGCGGGCGTAAGTGCGTATTGTCGATGAAATGCAGCGCTGCGCCGACGGCGAAATCCGACGAGTCCGTGTGTAGGACGAGAGGTTGGGTCGGGGCCGGATGGGCGAGTGTGACGGAGGTTTCGAGTAAGCGTTTTGCGCGGTCGAATGCGTCAGCTGCGTCGGTGGTCCACGTGAGCGTGCGTTTGTCCTTTTTCTTCGCGTCGGGTGGAATCATTTCCACTAGGGGGCGGAGCGTAGGTGCGGCTCGTGGTATCGCTCGGTGATAGAAGTTGATGAGGCCGAGGAATGTTTGAAGCTCGTGCACGGTAGTGGGTCGCGGGAATTTCTTAATGAGGTCCGTGCGTTCCGGTAGGGGTGTGATCCCGTCGGCTGAAACGTTGTGGCCGAGAAATTTGACTGAGGGCCGTGCGAGCTGGCATTTTGCTTTGTTGATTTGGAGGCCGTATTTAGCGAGGGTCTCGAGGAGCGTGCGTACGTGGGTGTAGTGTTCTGACGGGGTGGCGGAGGCGACCAGTATGTCATCTAGGTAACAATACACGAAGGGCAGGTTTCGTAGGACGTGGTCCATGTAGCGCTGCCACGTCTGCGCTGCGTTTCGTAAGCCGAAATTCATTCGCTTGAATTGATAGGCGCCGAAAGGTGTGAGGATTGTTGTCTTGGGTACGTCGCGTTCGCTGATCTTGCAGTGGAAGAATGCGCGTGCGAGGTCGAATGTGCTGTACACTGTAGTCCCGTACAGGGCCGTTGTGAAGTTGTGTAGGTGTGGGACAGTGTAGCGATCGGGCACAGTGAGTCGGTTCAGCGCTCTGTAGTCACCGACGGGGCGAATGTCACCGTCGGGTTTCGGAACGACGTGGAGCGGGCTGGACCACGGCGCCTCCGAAGGTTCGATGACCCCCGCCGCTAGTAATTCGCCGAAATGGGCCTTCGCTTTCGCGTATAGGTCCGGGGATAATCGGCGAAGTTTCGCGTGACACGGGGTCCCTTCGTGACGATGTGATGTTCGACAGGAGCATCGCATGGTGTCTGTGAAGGTTTGTAGGCGAAGTAGCGGGAGGCGCTGCGATAGCCGTCGAGGCGGGCGTCGGAGTGGGGCGCCGCTGTGGCGTCGGTGGGGGCCGCGCGTGGTGGGGCTCGTTGAAGCGGAGGCGGGGCTGCGACGCTGTCAAACGGCGGGCGCTGGTGGTGTATTTCACACGTCGGATGTCACCAGTGTAGTGATTGAGGAGTTCAATAGACGAGTCGATCGCATTTGAGAGAATGGTTGTTTAATTGGTGGCACCCTGGCTCTTTTATAGTCCCCTGACAAGGTCAGAGGGGGGTCGGGGGGTCCCCACTCTGAGTTACAGCATGTTCAGACACAGATTGAGTTGTGGAGGAGCAGCCGATCACAACAGATAGTGAATCAAATGGTATAAATCTGGCCCAGATATCATTGCTAGAGAGCAGCTGATTATAATCACGGATGGCGTATGAAGTCGAGTTGGTTGTTCTGTGATATTATTCCATTTGAAAAATGGAATAATATCACAGAAATGGAATAATATCTTTTGGATTTTGTTGTTAGGTACTTTTGCAACTTGCAAAAACGTTATGCTTCATGAATTCATGAATAACAGCAAATAATTAATTATTGAATCCCGTCCATTTTTGTGAAATGTAATTCCCGGGCTGGCTCCAGTTCTCGATTTAGGGTTTTCCTCGTGGTTGGGGGGGGGGGGGGAGGGGGGGAGCTCGAGGGTAGGTACTGACCACAGAAAACAGTGATCTACGAAGAAGGGGAATCTATACAGAGGCTATACAGGTAAATTATTACACAACGATTTATTTTGCAACGGTGTCTTACACAACGGTTTATTATTTACCTACCTTACGCTTCATGAATAAAAGCAAATAACTAGTGATTGAGTTATTGAATCCCGCGCATTTTTATGAAACTGTAATTCCTGGGCCAGCTCCAGTACTCGATTTAGAGCTTTCCTTGGAGGAGCTGGAGGGTAGGGATTGACCACAGAAAACAGTGATCCATGCAGAAGGGGCATCTATACAGGTAAATTAGGAGCCTATCTGATTTACATTTTCGGAAAATTTGTTTTTCAAGAAAATCTATAGAAATATCTTCAAGCAATAGAGATAATGGACATCCCATTGCAATCCCTGGTTGAGTATAGTATTTCCCATCGAACAAGAAATAATTCTGATCCATACAGACACATTAAATTACACAATTCATCTTTTTCAAACAAATTTAAATTAGAGTCGCGAATCAACCCATTAACAACATCTTTACATCTATCAACATTAATGTTGGTAAAGAGGCTGACCACGTCAAAAGATGCAAGTTTAGCATTGGAGGCCCTTGAATATCCTTAATTTTGCTAACCAAATCGTAAGAATTTAGAACAGTATGTCATGGACGAAATTGAATTTTGCTTCTAACCAAACTATTAAACTTTTTTGCCAACTTATAAGCAGGAGCACCAATGTATGATACAACTGGTCTCATTGGTGCTCCTACCTTATGAATTTTTGGCAGACAAGACAATCTAGGTGCATACGGATTCATTTCTATAAAGCCTGGTTTGTACATGTGTTTAAGGATATTTTCAGACTTACTATTTTTCTAACAATTTTTTGTATGCAATACTACAGTCATTATGACAAGAAATGATTATGTAGCCAAAACCGTTAATTTTTTGAATGACAATAATTGTAAACCACTGCCATCAGACCCAACCAATAAATTTCAAAAAATTGTTGGAAAAATAGAAGAAGTCTGAAAATATCCTTAAACATATGTACAAACCAGGCTTTATAGAAATGAATCTGCATGCACCTAGATTGTCTTGTCTGCCAAAAATGCATAAGGTAGGAGCACCAATGAGACCAGTTGTATCATACATTGGTGCTCCTGCTTATAAGTTGGCGAAAAAGTTGAATAGTTTGTTTAGAAGCAAAATTCCGTTTCGTCCACAACATACTGTTCTAAATTCTTACGATTTGGTTAGCAAAATTAAGGATATTCAAGTGCCTCCAAATGCTAAACTTGCATCTTTTGACGTGGTCTGCCTCTTTACCAACATTAATGTTGATAGATGTAAAGATGTTGTTAATGGGTTGATTCACGATTCTAATTTAAGTTTGTTTGAAAAAGATGTATGTATGGATCAGAATTATTTCTTGTTTGATTAGAAATATGTACTCAACCAGGGATTGCAATGGGATCTGCATTATCTCCATTGCTTGCAGATATTTATATGGATTTTCTTGAAAAACAAATTTTCCGAAAATTTAAATCAGATAGCCTCCTTTATTGGTGTAGATATGTAGACGATATCATCATTCTTTGGAAAGTTACTGAAAGACAACTTGGTTCATATCATACAGAAATTAATAACGTAGATCCATTCATTAACTTCACCTTAGAATTCGGATGTAATCACCTACATTTTCTTGATCTTTCCATTTCGTTGAATAAAAGTGGTGTTTATAAATTAAAGTGTTCTCGTGGACTTGACTATTGTGATCAAACTGGTAGGAAGTTTAGAGAAAGAATAAAGGAACATGAACACTTAAATGAATCCCGTCGTACTTCAATTTTGATCTAGCAGACAGACAGTTCATTGAATATCTTCATTTCTGCCCAAAAGGGAGCATGTTGGATGCACTTGAAAAATTCGAAATTATTAAGAGTGATAGGTTGGGTAAATCTTTGACTGCTGTAATTCCTTTAAGTTTTTCTCCATTATTGCGTTCATTTCTGTAACAGCTTGGTTCCCCCCCCCCCTTTCACCTTATGTTCCTTTTACTTTTTGGCATTCTCTTCCTGGGCCAATCAGAATCGACCCCCCTTCCTTTGTCCTCTTCACCATTCTTCTTCATAACCAATCAGAATCGACCCACCTTCCTTTGTTATCTTCATCATTCTTCTTCACAACTAATCCCAATCGACCACATTTCACTTTTTGACTATTTATAAGGTCACCTCTTCAATGTGCCTTCAGTTATTGTTTGTTAATGACTATGGTTTGATCACCGAAACCGGTATTACAGTGTATTTTGCGTTTTTTGGTGTATTAGTGGAAATAGACTATTTTTTTAATAACTCCGTTTTTCTTTGAAATGGGTTTCCACGATTTCTTCGCGAGTGATTTAGTTCGTGGTGAGTCTGAATCCGAACTTGTGACGGTATATGAGAATCCCGTCCATAGTGTACCTATCAGGGCTCTTTCCGAGTTTTTTTGCAGGCCGCTTAAGGGGCAGGCAGTTCATGAAAAGGAACCGAAGTATTGCGTTATAATATAACCAGTGTCTTACCGTGGGAACTTCACACTCCTCACCCTACATTTTATTGAGCTCTGGGGAAAGGGAAACTATGCTGTAAGGGTGGCTGGTTTCACCCCTTACCTCGTGGCACGGTAGGGTTTGATGGGTATCTGCCCCCTCCACTTACTTTATGGGTATTTCGGGAAGGAATGTCTGTATATACGCTACCCCCTTCGCCTATAAACTTTGTATTGGCCACTTATCGTTTCTTCTTTAAATTGAGTGTCATATTCTCAAGGCTTCTGAAGCCTCCTCTTTCTAAAGGCGCTCAATGCCTGGCATTCAGTGCCACCCTATTTTTCCGCTTTATAAGGCGTTTAGTGCCACCCTATTTTCCCCTTTATAAGGCGCCCAATGGAGCTAAGTTCTCCACCAGTAAATGATTTACAGTAAACATACTTGTGATGGTATATGAGAATCCGGTCCATAATGGACCAGGGCTCTTCTCGAGTGCTGCATGCAGGTTATGGGGCAGACGGTTCGCAAAAACGAACCTTCAACCCCTGGAAGCATTGCATTATAATATAATCAGTGTCTTACCATGGGGACGTCACATTCCTCACCCTACCTTTTATTGAGCTGTGGGGGAAGGGGAAACTGCTGTATGGGCAGCTGGTTTGCCCATCACATTGTGACAATAAACATATCACTCTCGGTCTCCTCCTCGTCTTTCATTAACATACAGGTTGAATTCGAACCTACTTATTGAACATCTATTTTTATGGTGGTGTGGGTAGGGTGATGGAGGGAGGACAGCCAGGACCAGAGACCACTCTACTCCTCACATCAAAATTTATATTATTGCTGTCCTAAAAATGTATTTGAACAAACTTCTCATATAATTATTGTGAAAATCGTCCCATAACCTTCTTTCGTTCACTGGCTTACTCTTATCACCTTCATTATTCAACTTGAAAATTGTAAAGGTAATGTTTGAATAACTTCTGTAACATTAACAAAAATATAAGAGATAGTGATTAGTGATAGTGTAAACAACTAGTTGATGGATAAAGACCTGTGGAAGTAAGAGGTGTGTATAAACATGGGATTTTAGGGTCTAACGACTGTGAAGAATTCTATAAATATTGGTACATGGGAGGTAGTTCAGGTACTCTACTTTGAAAAGTTGCTCTTCAGGTCATGTCGATTTTTCACGTATATAATTTGTTTTTAAAGTGTGGAAGGTTTTTTCCATTTATTCATACATGCTACAGGCACTGCACCCATTTAGGCTGAAGCTATAGACCAAGCTTGCAAAATATTAAACATCATCTAGATTTTGCAGACTCCTAATTTTAAAGGTAATTGTGTAAATTATAAAAATGTATCTGTGATATTCCAGGTTTTGTACTTAATAACCGAAACTTCAACTGAGAGAAATATATTTTTTGAGGCTCACATTCCCACATTACATCTATAATCCATGTATCAATTGAACTCAGTCCTCATCTTCTGACTGAAGAAGAGTTGTATCCATGCTATTTCCATAGATTGTTCATTCATTACAGTATTTTTTCTTTCTATAGGGAGGTGACCAATACAGAGAATAGTACCAAGAACTCTGATGAATCTGATTTAGATGCTGATGACCCAGAAGTGATAAAGTAAGATGTTTACCATATTAGTTTTGACGTCATGGACCTGTGTTAAGTTACAAACACTGTTTTGTATTTCATATTATATATTTTACTGCTCTTTACTCACCTTAGGGTTTGCTTCTGTATCCAAATCGTTTCATGGTGGGACCATTTCTATTTGGGCTAGTCATGGTGCGCCATAAGTTCTTATAGGTGTGAGATTGATCCAAAGTACCATACTGGCCGAACACTGTTTTATATTTCATATTACTCCTATATATATATTACTGCTCTTTACTTGCCTTCTGGTTTGCTTCTTTGCCCAAATCGTTTCATGGTGGGACCGTTTCTATTTGGACTAGTCATGGTGCACCATAAGCCCTTACAGGTGTGGGATTGATCCAAAGTACCATACTTGCCGAGCTCATATTCATAGGATTCATCCTCTATCTCATGGATTTTGGTTTGGTGTAGCTAGTAACTATTTAACTACTATGAAGAATGTCAGAAGGGGTAAGACTTTGTGTGTCCGAATTTTTGACATTTTGGTCAGTGTACTGGTGATATGCTGTATTTTTGGAATGAGAAGCTTTGAAAGTACGAACCTCTCAATTCATCCTTTTAGCGAATTTTCATAGAAAATGAAGCTGTTGCATGGGTCCAACATATATTTTTGAATTTTTTATAGGCCAATCCGTTTCAGAGCATCCTGAATTCATCCCTAGATTTTAACAAGAATTTATATGTATTATATATATATATATATATATATATATATACATCCTGGTATCATTGTGGCTACCACACACAGAAAAGTTGCATTTAAAGTGGCACCCGTGTGCATGCTGCATCCGTATAAGGGTGCCACTTTGAAATCCCTACGTAGTTTGGAGGTTAATAGAAGAAAAAAATTGAAACGCTTCGGAAGTGCTGCAGGTATCAATTATCAACAACTATCGATACACAGAAGGGGGTAAATCGATAAGAGGTGTCAGATATATTGATTTGAAAATTGTCACATGGGTGCCACAAACATAGCAAGATGGATAACAATTATACGGCGATAGTTCCCGGTTTTTCCAAACGCAGCGCTGGTGCCAGTCGAGAATATACACAGTATATCATAAAATTGACGAAGACCTATCATTGCGACCTCCGGAGATTTGGCAACACTGTTATCAGAGAATCAGTCGACCAGCCCAAGCCCCTCGTGGGCTGTAGGGCCATGGGGGCTTGTCAGAAGAGCACTTTAGGAGTATCAACTCATTTAGCCCAGTCAAATTAGAAAAGAAAAAAAGGTACCAGCGGGAAAAAAACCCTAAAAATTTGAAATGTGGCATGCTTGTTGATTGGTACATCATACAACCGTGAAATATTGGCACTTCGTGCAGTTTTGGGCTTATAACATCCAAACGATGATTCTTACAGAAAATTTCACTCGAACAAAAATTAAAGAGCATTAAATTCTACTTAGAATGATTGTCTTAAACATCAAATTTGGTTCAGCCGTTTGGTTGGAATTGACGGCCTAAACTCGGAAATTTTTTCCATTTTGACTGAAAAGTGTGTTTCACACGCCTGCAACTAAAAATGGGTAGGTATTCCAAATGAAAAATATCATATAACTAAAGTTGTACATCATTCAATTCTGCGTTCAAAACACCCATATTTTTTATTAAAATTGCAATTTAAAATTTTAATTGATCTAAACTTTAATATTTCAATTAAATATTTTGAAGTCCATCTTTGGCATCGAACATGGTTGGAGGGGGGGGGGGAGGGGGAGTAGCCCCCTAAAAATGTTATGGTTACGTTTCAAGACATGTAGAATCCAAAAATATATGAACCAATAATTTCTGTCCGTCCGCAGTACGCTGCGCTGTTACCATAAACCAAAATTAATCCGCTTTTGTTCAAATTCAGTAGATAGTTGGGGTGGTGTAGCTCCTAGGTCGTCCCCTATGAATTTGGTGCTCTACAACTTTAGTTACCTATATAACACTTTTCATTTCGAATAATCGTTTTTGAGTTTAGGACAACTTTTGTCTGCCAAAAAACCTCAAGATTGTAGGACTTTTTCCAGTTTTTAGCTTACCTATCTATAAGATTTAGCTGAACGGTCCATCTTACATGAATCATCTTAATGAAGTCCATCTTTGGCATCAAACATGAGGGAAAAGAAAAAAGTTTAGCCCCCTCAAAATTTGACGGTTTCGTTTCAAGACACGTAGAATCCGAAAATAGATTTTAAACAATAATTTCTGCCCGTCCGCTGTACGCCGCGCCGTACCAGACACTTTTCTTTGTTATCACAAACCAAAATTAATTAAATTTGGTTGGTAGGTTCCAATGAGGGTCTTTTTTTGTTCCGCGAAGCTCGGCGTTACCGGCGGCGGCCGCCCGATTTTGTTCAAATTCAGTGATAGTTGGGGTGGTGTAGCTCATAGATCGTCCCATATGAATTTCAAATCGCTCGGATCATTAGTACGACCACTGTGCTTGCGTAGACGCAAAATCGAGGTACTTGATTTCTCATTAACCTGTGTTTGTTCATGTTGCTGTCTGAGGACAAGTACGGAAGCCTTACCTATTAATAAAGCGTTACCTATTAATTTTGAAAAACTCACGACTTCTTTTTTCCCTATTTGTAGAAGTATTCGTAGAAGCTAGGTTAGTATAAAGTCGGTTATACAGTCGTATTCTATCATTCTTTGACCGCCCGATTTCGATAGCATTTTTAGGAACGGTTCTTCAAACTAGGCGTAGGAATTTTCGTTCTACTATTTTTAAACTACACATTATGCTTCATGCATTACAGCAAATAACTGTAGATATAATTTTCGACTCTACCGCATATTTAGGAAAAGGACCTGGCGGGAAGAAACGTAAAAACTCTGCAAATTATTAAACAACGGTTTATTATTTTCCTATAAGGATGCCCCATATCCGAGCGGATGGGGAGCCCAGCCCGCAAATGTTGCCAAAATCGGATTCGAACTGAGGATATTATGCGTGTGACAAGGGTTTGCGGACGCAGACCGATAGACATACATCGAACCAAATTGTTGTTCAAGTTGCTAAAGTATGTACCTACCTATCGACCAAATCGAAAACACCATCTTCCTCGAAACGAAATAATATTGCGGAACAACCAACTCGGTTTCATGCAGCAATTTCTTTTCAACCAATTAAAATTGTGAATTGAATATTTCAATATAGGAACGCTGCAAAGTCCCTGTCGCATGGGTTTATTATTCTTCTGGACTTACCTACAGAAATGTTGGCTGCTCATTTATTGTTTCTCAAAAACACGTTTTTTTTTTTACAAATTATCTTTGATCAATTATAGTGCCATTTAACTGTCTTGATTCACCTGTTGATACTACTTTTTGTGTTATTATACAAATTTATGGTGATTTCAGTCAATGTCCCAGGTTTCTGACCCCTTAAAAAATGAATCCGGGAGCTGAACGTTAGGTACAATTTCAGTTCTTCACTCTTTGGTCTTTAGGAGAATCAACTTTTCGGTCTTCGTGCTCTGAAAAACATGGAAAACGATACCTCGCAAGCTCATGTTCACCAAAACCTCAAACACTAGAAAACCCCTATTTTTACACCCATCCCCCCCCCCCCCCCCCACCACTAATAAACCAACAGGGGTCCTCAATGAATTCAGCATGACTTTGCTAAGGTACCAGGCTTTCATTGAAAAATATGATGAACAATACCATCGAAGCTAGAATTTTAAAAGAAACATTTAAAGGAGAACTTGTACTGTTGCCACATTTCCCAATGATACAAACACGTGCCATTCGAAATCAAACGTTTGCCGTTTCGGCGCGACTCGCATTTGCAGTAATAGTCAACAAATCAAGGAGACAACAATCGCTAAAATTGTGTGGATTAAATTCGGGAATACAATAGTCTTATGAGTCAGATGTTTGTTTCCAAAATTTAAAATTAGACCCTATGCGGCCTTGGCAGTTGACATACAAGTGTCTTTCAGTTCAGGATATAGTGTAGAATCAAGAAACAGAGAAAACAAACGCGGTAAAATAAGTCAGAAGTTGGTTGCCAAATAGACGACATTTTTAAATTCGTCTGCTGAACCTACTAGTTCAGTTGGCAGACAAGTGCCTTTCAATTCAGGATATGATGCAGAATCAGATAATACTAGTGGGTCCACTGACCAGACGCATTTCGCAATTTTGAAAATAAGCTCACTGCCTATAAACCATGCTCAATAATATATATTTTTCGGAGCGGTTTATGGCTTAATATTTAGCAGTTGCTGTAAGGAAGACTGGCAGAGCGTTGAAAGTAATATTGTGTTCGATTCAGCACGCCGGAAAACATGAAAAACTATACAAAACACACATTTTCTGACAGATGACAGAGATGACAGGCGTCGTTCCCTGGTACCATGGTGGCACCAAAACTACACAGAAAATTCTGGAGGCCTAAACACATTTTTCTGAGAGATGGTACCACTGGTAACATGGTGGCACCAATAGCAAATTTGGAAGGCCGAATGATGCTAGCCTCAAAGTTTCAAGTCAAAATACCCAAGATTGTGGCTTGCAGCGCAGTACAGACATACCCCGAAAATGTGTGTAAAAATAGGTACTTTTTGCGTTTTAGCAACATGTTGGTAACATGAGCTTTTAAGGTATCGTTTTTCATGTTTTTGGGGACGAGAAGACCGAATATGAAATCGATTTTGACCAAAGAGTAGAAAATTGAGTTTCTACCAGATGTTCAGCTCCCAAAATCGATTTTTTATGAGTCAAAAACCTGCGAAATCGTCTGAAATCACCACCAATTTGTAGAATAACACTGGAAAGTGTCAACAGGTGGATCAAGACGAGTAAATGGTACTATCAATGCAGAGATAATTTAAAAAAAAAAAAAAAAAAAAAAAAAGAGCGTACCTCATTTGTGTTTTGGGGGCCAAAATTGGTGGAAACCACTAGAAATAGCTATTTCAATTATTTTATATGAAAGAAACAATAAATAAACAGCCAACATCTCTGTAGGTATGTCCAATAGAATAATAAACCCATGTGACAAGGACTTTGCAGCGTTTTTTATTCCCATTTTGAACATACGCCATTTCCGAATAAGAGCAGATCAGGTCATTAGACTCAAGAAATTCATCTCATACAAGTTGAAAAAATTAATTCGAAAAATACACCTTACACTTTTGGTAGAGGTCTTGAATCTGAATCCATCACCCATTTTATCAACTGAAACGGCCCATTTGGATCCATTAGGCGATCAGGGCTTTCCTGGGAGACGCACGAGGGTAGGTTTTGACCACAGAATTCAAGGGTCTTTAACGTAGGTGTTTCTGTACCGGTAAGTCATAAACCGGTGTGTAGTAATTTGCAACTTTTTCTTACCATTTTCGGATTCTATGTAGGTACCTTGAAACGCTTTCAAAATAATTTTTTTAATGCTCGATTCCAAAGGCCCTTTATTGAAAATAACAACCCGAAAAAATAGTACTAACTTATCCCATAGATAGAAGAACAAAATGGTAGGTGGTCAATACCTACCCTCTTGGACCCCCAGGAATGTACTAAATCGAGTACTGGAGCCAACCGGGCAGTTACAGTTCCATAAATATGCAGTGGATTCAAGAATGCTGTGATTAATAAGTTATTTGTTGATATTCATGAAGCATGTGTGCTAAGCTACAAAAGCAGGTACCTACCAATTAGAAAAATAATAAATAACAATAATTCTTCCGATCAAATAATATCTTGGAACAACCAACTCGACTTCATACAGCCATCCGTGATGGATGCATACCATTTCATTCACGATCATACTGACGACGGTTTTCGGCGCAATCGTCAGGGCCATAATGTGAACAAACGGCTGTACATACTCCAGGTGGTCTCAAAAAATTCCCAAGTTCGAGATCAACTTAAAAACGAGCCCTGAAATTACGGAGCCCTGAAAATGTCAACCCCTATTGGTTTATTATTCTGTGAATAATACACCTATGTATTCGCTCAGCAAAAAATTTTTATAACACCCCCTCAAAATTTTTTCTTTTCCGTTTCAAGGTGCGCAGATTCCAAAAATGCAATGTCCGCCCGCCGTATCACATGTACCGGCTTCATTTTAGGTCTAAAAAATTCGATCTTTCGCACACATGCTCCATTTAGGCCCATTGCTCCATTTTAGTAACATGTTGGTAAAATGAGCTTTTGAGGTATCGTTTTCCATGTTTTTGGGAACGAGAAGACCGAATATGAAGTCGATTTTGACCAAGGAGTGGAAAATTGAGGTTGTACCAGATGTTCAGCTCCCAAAATTGATTTTTTATGAATCAAAAACCTGCGAAATCGTCTGAAATCACCATCAATTTGTAGAATAACACCAGAAAAAGAGTCAACACGTGGAACAAGACGATTAAATGGTACCATCAATGATCAAAGTTTGAAAAATAAAAATTAAAAAAAAGGAGCGTACCTACCTAATTTGTGTTTTGGGGGCCAAAATTGGTGAAAACAATCAGAAATATCTATTTTAATTATTTCACATGAAAGAAACAATAAATGAACAGCCAACATTTCTGTAGGTATGTCCAATAGAATAATAAAACCATGCGACAAGGACTTTGCAGCGTTTTTTCTACCCTTACAGCAGAGCTCCATGGACCATTCGGACCCCAAATAGGACCCACAAACCGAATTTCATTAATTTCGGTTTATTATTATGAATAATGAACCTTTGGAATCGAGCATGAAAAATAAAAATTTTAACACCCCCCCCCCCCCCCCCCCCCTCCAACCCATCAAACTTTGAAAGTTTCCATTTCAAGGTAGGTGTGTAGTATCTGAAAATGCAATAAAAAAATTTCTGTCTGTCCACTGTACGATGTATTTAGCACTTTTCTTAGCTACCATGTGATTCGATGCCAAATTTAATGTTCTTTGGTTCCAGTGGTGGAATGTAGGATGTACGGTTTGGAAGATATACCTAACTAAAAAATTTAGAAAGTGCCAAAATGTCGAAGTGTTTTTGCTCTCAAAATTTAAGCTCACTACCTGTGACCGTGCAAACGCAGATTCTCTTACTTAGCATCAACTGAAGGTATTTTACTCTTATTTAGCATCATCTGAAGGTACTAAAACGATTTCCGGTTTTTCGTCAATTAATTCCTGGAAAAATCCTAATTTTATTGGCCTAGGATGTTCCTTATAGGTTCGTATACAGATGTTTACTCTAATGAAACAGAGACGTTTTAATACATACACAGATCAATTAATTTCCTTGCTGCAAGTTTATCCATCCAGAAATAGGTAGGGGTTTTGTGGGAGTTGAAAAATCGACCGTATTGGGTACTGTAGAGATGGATTCCAACAATTAAATTAAATGTCTTTTATAACCCTGAATTTGACCTTAATGGGTAGGTATACGAATTAAATCACTCCCGGGGGGAACTTTTTACTCGGACCTTACTCAATCTTTAGTCCCTGTAGACTCGCATGATTACTATGAGAGGCTGGTGCCCGCCTGAGATGAGGACCAGTTGCCGCCAACTTTGGGGTTACTAAGATCTAACGCTGTGGCCCGCATGGTCACCCCGGGCCATGATTCTACACTACCAGGTTAAATGATTTCCCCACTAGAGATTTGGCAACATCGCATGGTGCCATATTGATAGCATTATGTTCAATGTATACACAAGTGGGTTCTGCAATGATGTGAATTCGGATAATGTATACTTCGGGTGCCGTATTGATCTAAGAATGAAAAGATGCCATAATGATAGCATTATGGGATTTCATTTCTGTTTGCAATTTCAAGATAAAAATTACACCCATCACTTTCTATCAATGTAATGGACCAGTATACACCTTAAAAATTCGATATATATTATTAGATTGCATGGGTGCCACAATAACGCGTTATGTGCGGATGCCACTATGATAGCAGGATGTAAATATATATATATATATATATATATATATAAGTAGTATCGGAATATTCATTCTGGCTCACCGACTTCAATCTCTGTTAAAAATGCTTCTGACTTCAATCTCTGTTACAACTGCTTTTGTGCTAAACTCTGTTAAAAATGCTTTTCTGTTAAACCCCTGATAAAACTTTTCAACACAAAACATCAGAACACATTTTTCAACACAAAACATCAGAACCAGTGACTTTTTCATTTAGCGACTTAAATTCCTGGTAAAAATTTTTTAACACAAAACATCAAAACCAGTGACTTTTTCATTTGGGGAGGGGTAGTTAAAAGAATGTATTCTATAATAAAAATGAATAAGGAACAGCTATTGAAAAAATTTAATTTTGAAAGCTCCACAAATAAACTCTCAGAACTAGAAAAAGGAAAACCGTACAAGGTTCTAAGTTTTGAGTTCGTTAAAACGAAATACTCCCGGGAAAACTCTGAGAGTGTAATTGCCAACTTGGGAGAATTTAGAGTGTTCTTACCTGAAAGATATGCACTCACTTTTGAAAAATCCGAACTCAAAGATCTAGTTAAGCACGGTGTTTGTTTAGTGTACACTGGAATGATTAAATCGAAAAATGGAAAAGACATGCACGACATCAAGTTTGTTTAATTATTAAGTTTAATAAAAAAAAAAAAAAAAACGTTTTAACGGAAAATTTCCGTTAAAAACAATAATATTATACTAAGTTGTTAAAATATTTTAATTTAAGGCGTTCATTATTATTTTTTTTTTTTTTCTAGTGAAAACATCAGAGGGAGCTAAATTTCGAAAATATCGGCCCCTAAATAGTCCTAAATTTCGAAAATATCGACCCCTAGTCTAGACTATTAAAGGTGGACCCCGTAGGGGTCCACCTTTAATTTGGACCCACCCTCTTTAAGGAATTGTGTTTTAAAAGAAAGAAAATAATAATAAAATATAAGATGAATAACAAAATCGTATTACCAACTGAAATTTACATGGAAATCCGAGATAGAATAACCCATCCGGTTGATCATATCAACTTTTGTCAAGCAACGAACATTTCAGTAAATATAGATTTTCTTTCTGATAATATTTCGTGGTACCCAAAAGTAACTGAAGAGACATTAAGAGAGTATGAAAACATTATCGATTGGGATTTAATTTCTTATATCAGAGAACTCTCTGAAGATTTCATAAGAGATTTTCGAGACAAGGTAAATTGGAAAAGTGTGTCACTTAAACAAATCCTATCAGAAAATTTCATCAGAGAATTTAAAGATAAAGTATATTGGGAATGTATTTCATGTAGCCAAACACTATCTGAAGACTTCATCAGAGAATTTCAAAACGAAGTTGATTGGGGTATAATTTCTTATAACAGAGAACTCTCTGAAAATTTTATTGAAGAGTTTCAAGATAAAGTAGATTGGAGATTGATCTCCAGGTATCATAATCTTACTGAAAATTTCATTCGAGAGTTTAAAGATAAAGTAGATTGGAGATCAATCTCCATGTTTCAAAATCTTACTGAAGAATTCATTCGAGAGTTTAAAGATAAAGTAGATTGGAAATTTATTTCATATAACCAAATCCTATCAGAAAATTTCATCAGAGAATTTCAAAACGAAGTTGATTGGGAATGTATTTCATGTAGCCAAACACTATCTGAAGACTTCATCAGAGAATTTCAAAACGAAGTTGATTGGGAATGGATTTCACTTAGAAGATATTGGAATGAGATTTACAATTGGCAAAATTTAAGTGAAGAATTCATTCGAGAGTTTCAAGATAGAGTGGTTTTAGATCAGTAAAAAAATAATAGTTTAGAATTGTTCGTTTTAATGGGGAATCCCCATTAAAACATATTTGAACAAGATGTAAGGACGTTCAGGAATGTGTACGGGACATGTTGCGCAATCTACCGTCTGTTCGGCGAACCAGTTGCATGGCTCATCACCGATATGACTCAAGGACAACAGGGAGAGGCGTCCCGAGGATTTTATCAGTTATCTTTTAGACGTGGCCCGCTCTGCACACACAACGTTTCAACCTAAAGATTATTTGTGGTTAGCTATTGTTGAAGATTAAGGCTTTTATTTGGAACTTCAGAGTTACAAAACGTACCATAGTGAGTGTATAGTGAGTGTATTATGAGTGTATAGACTTTATTGAGGAAGTGGAAAGTTAGGAAGTTGCAAGAACTTTAATAACAGATGGAAACATTCAAGTGCTAGAATTTGTGTTGTTATAATCTTATTAAGGGTAGTATCATTTTAATACTACCCTTATTAAAGGTAGTATCATTTAGTGGCAAAAGTATCAATATTTGTACTTCCAATAACAGTTCTACGAGTGGAATCCATGTTAAAGATTACAGAATATAAAACATTTTTGGGAAACGAATTGAATCAGAAGGTCGTGTTCTCCCACCCCAAGCGCTCCTATAGGAACGCCTGTTTATCTGAATGTAAAAGAGGACCGCGAGACGATGTGACGTGATTCTCCCCACCCAAAGCGCTCCTATAGGAGCGCCTGTTTATCTGAATGCAAAAGCGGTCCTCGAGAACCGCGGGACGATGTGATGTGATTCTCCCCACCCAAAGCGCTCCTGCAGGAGCGCCTCGATCTACTAGTTATTCTTTTATGAAACTACTCGATGTAAAATAAAATGTTTATTATTGTTTATTGTTATTTCCTTTTCCAAAACTTAGACTTACAATAATTATACATTGGGTTTTTATAGGGAATCCCTATAAAAACTGACTTAAAACCTTTTTTTCTTACACATTTTTTATCTTGAATACTTTTAAACTCTGCTCTGAAGCTCCGATAATTCTGTGATTGATTCTGTGATTGATTCCAGTTTCATTTATAATGTAAATGAAAACTAGAGCTATTAAAAATATTATAATTACGAATATCTTATCGATACACAATGAAAGGTTCAAACAGAACATATTTATTGTAGGAAAATTTAAAATTTCGTGAGTTGTAATTCCTCGGGATAAAAAGTTCCTTGGATTTCCTCTCCACTTAAATCTTTAATTTTATAAGTAACTGGACTCGTTTCTAAAATCTCACTTATTTCAAAAATCTCTTTCGTCCAATTTGCTTTGTATTTGTTTGCAAAAATTTTCTTTGATTTCGTAATTCTCACACGATTTCCAATTTTAAATTTCTTTTTTACATTTTTTCCACTCTTTTTAAATAAATATCTCAGAATTTCATTTTCGTTTCTCGCATCAACTTGAGCAGGTGTCATTCCAATGGATCGATGAACGTCTTGTTTGTTGTACTCATTAACTAATTCCTGTAAAATATCGACCCAATTTTGATTTCCATTCACCTCGAAACGAATTTTAATTTTTTGGTTCAAAGTTCTGTTAAATCTTTCGATGATTGCAGATTTTTCTAAATTTTCCGTGTGATACATTTTAATTTTATACTCGTCTAAAAGTTCTTTGAAAAGTCTATTTTCAAATTCTAAACCTTTGTCCGTGTGAAGGAGTTTAGGAGTAGAATGATTATGAGATTTTACATTTTCCAAAACTCCTTTGAAAGCTTTTGAAACTACCATTCCGTTTTTCTTTTTCAATGGAACTGACCAAACGTACTTTGAAAAAGTATCAATGATATTCAACATGTAACCGAACCCCTTGTTTTCATTCTCGTATTGTTTCATTATAATCAAGTCCGCGGCCCAAAGATCATCTTTTCCATGAGTAACAATTTTCCTTTTCTGAAATTTCTTTCTAACGGGTTTATGTAATTCCTTCGCAAATTCCAACTTTTCGTTTTCAGATAAATTTATAACTTCAGTTTCAGGAACTACGTTAGTTTCCTCATTCGGATTTTTTATGAATTTACTTTTATTAGTTTTACATTTCACACATTTAGCAGCAATTCTCCACCTTCCGTTCACGGTTTGTACAATTTCCGCGTTTATATTTTTTGTTTGTTTTTTGCATTTATGGCAATAAATTTCATCCTCCATGTTTTATTTAAGGAAACTTTTTTTAATGGAGTAAACTCCATTAAAAATACACATTCTTACTTTAGTTGTAAATACGGAGCCCGTCAGTTTACATTTCTATTAAAGGTGAGGACGAATCGTCCCCCCTCTTTAACGTTAAAGTCGAATACAAGTCGAGAACATTTAAAAGAGTTTTGAAACTCTTAAAGTGTGGTGGCCAAATTGGCCACTCTCTTTAACGTTAAAGTCGAATACAAGTCGAGAACATTTAAAAATTTCTTAAAGACAATACGGGGTTTTAAGCAAGTTCTTGTGTTATCGTATTTTTGACTGGATTGTAAACGAAGCTCGAACCACTGACTAAAACAACGTAGCACGTTGTTCCTTCTGAACCACCTGAAGGTGCTGCTACCGCTTTATTGAATTCTACGTGTAAAATGATGTTGCTTTTACCACCGGAAATACTTTTAGGTTGATCCGTTAAATCTATACTGAAAATCGGATAATCTCTGTTGAAAAATTCGGGTTCATGATACGGTAAATTGTCTTGAGAGTTTGTTAACTTTTTGTAATCTAAATACGCGGAATAAGCTAAACAAAAATCATTTTCATCGAAATCCAAATTGTAATTTTCCTCGGGATATCTTTTTCCACCGACTTCCAACCAGTAATTCCTAACATCTTTATGAACAAATTTAGCATTATCTTTCGTCTGATCATTGAGTACATCGGTTTGAAAAACTATGAAACACCAGAGAGGATTATAAACGTTTCTATAAATGTTAGTTACATCGAACATCAACGTTTTTCCGGAAACGTTTTTATGTTCTATGCATTGCCAACTTTTAAATTGAAGTTGATACGGAATGTTTTTCAAATCTGTAATCAAATTTACTTTAGATTCGTTATCGTATTCAATCACCGGAACTCTCAAAACGAAAGAAGTGATTTCTATTTTTCCATCATGTGGAAGCGGAGTTGCTGTGTCTTTTTTGTATCGAAATATCACGTTATCATCACTATTTCGAATAAAAGTTATTTCAAAACCTCCCTTGAATATTGGAACTGTTAAATCTTTGAAGAACCCAAGACCTAAATCACCCAAGTTACCATTCGCACTGAAATTTCCACCACCAATAGCTTTCGAGTTGAACCCCGAATTGATTACGTTTCCATTATAATTTTTTGGCCCTGAATGGCATACATAACCTTGAACCGTGCTTGCAATCCCCGGGTTTTCAATTTCATCGACTACGACATTATGTTTTTTCACTTCTATGTTGGAAAATAAGTTTGCAACGAAATTATCAACAAGTCTTACATCCTTGTTTTCACTTTTATATGGTTTCGTAGAATCGGTTGAAACACATTTACCAGAAATGTAATATTCTACATCTTTGCAAATAAATTCGTCATAGAGTTCTATTTTGAAAGTAGTCCTTTTGTTTTCGGCATTTAAATTCAAAGTCGATGAAGGATTGAAAGTTTGGAATTGTTTTCGTACAATACCATCTTGATATTTATCAAAAACCTTTTTAGATTGATGCATTCTTTTATTATAGTAAACATAATTTTTTTTTTTTTTATTTAGGTACTATGAAAAAAAAATTTTTTTTTTTATTTAGGTACTATGAAAAAATTTTTTATTTAGGTACTATGAAAAAATTTTTTATGAGATTTTCTCATAAAAAAACACAACTCACTGTATTCGTCTTTTCATCGGACCCGTCTGCCAGACGGGTCCGATGTATTTACTGTTAAAAAGCAGGAGCAGACGGTTTTTGGTTTTCATCAATGTTGTTCATCTTATTTATTATAAGTACAAATTATTTACTTTTCAGCAACAAGTAAGCTTTGATATCGTCGAATCGAATCTGTTCGTTATTTCCCGTGGTTGTTGACAATTTTATCATTTTTATTTCTTTCAGTCCTTTTCTTAGTGGAATGAAAACTACTTTCTTTGGTTTTTCCGTGTAAACAGTATTAGGTGGCATTAGTTTCTCTATGAAAGAAACGTGTAATAACTCGTGTTCAACGTGCAAATGGGGATGTTCATCATGATTTGTAAAGCTATATTCCGTAATGTTACAATGCCATTCGACTATGTTGTCAGAAAAAACGAGTTGTTTCGGATTATTCTCTGATACGTAGTTGGTATTCTTTTTAAACAAATTATCGGAACCTAAACAATTTTTCAACTGAAATATATCGCAAAAATTCCCCTCATCCACAATCCTCATGTCCATGGGAAAGTATGCAGCAATTCTGTAAGAATCGTCTTTTAAATGCTCGAGATCGAATTTCAAACTATTCGGATTAACTTTCTGTATATCTTTTTGTATTTCTTTCACTTGAGCTTCAGAATACTTTTTCATAGTGTCTTTTTTCACTAACAAACTACTTTGAAAACTGGATAAAATACTAATCAACTTGGCTTTGAATGAACTCACATTGAACGTTCCATCGATTTTATATATTAGATCGTAAATTCCATCAGGAAAAGCAAATCTGTAAGCGAACTCGAAGTTTTTTATCTCAAACGTTTTCCCAGTTGTAAACAACAAAGCCGACATGCCCAACTGATACTCTTTATTCGGATCGAGTGGAATCGGACTCTCAAACCTTAGTGTATCTCCTGAAATTTTTATAAACATTATTTATTATATAATAAATAAATAAAAAATGAATCCAAAATATAACAAAAGCTATATCATAAAACCTACACCGTTTGATCCGATTAGTATGAGAGATGGTTTACTACCACTTCCAATTAGGTGTTTAATAATTGGTACGAGTGGATGTGGAAAAACTACATTGTTGTACAACCTCATTACAGAACCATGGGGTATTCCCTTTGAAAACTTTTATGTTTTTTCTAAATCATTAGAACAAACAGTTTATAAAGGCTTGAGAAAAGCTTATGAAAAACTAACTGATAAAATTGGAAAGGAAATTGCTCATTTCTATAGTAGCTGTGATGAATTAATCGGTCTAGATGAATGCCAACCGAACAGTTTGATAGTTTTCGATGATTGTGTGAATGAACAACAACAGCAAATTATAAAGGATTACTATGTAAGAGGTAGGCATAAAAACATTTCGTGCATTTATTTGACTCAATCCTATACTAAAGTTGATAAACAGTTGATTAGAAATAACGTGAATTTTCTTTGTATTTTTAAACAGAGCAATGCTTACATTAAAACAATTTATGATGAGTATGTAGGATCGGATTTTACTTTTGAACGGTTTAAAGAAATTTGTGGTGAATGTTGGAAGGATACATTTGGTTTTCTAACGATAGACGCAACACTAAAAAAAGAGAGTGGACGATACGGAAAGAATTTCCAGCTAGAAATAACTAAATAAGCATTAACCAAATGTGTATATAATAGATCTTGATCTATTATATTTTTTAACGCTTAACGCTCAACGCTTAACGCTTAACGCTTAACGCTTAACGCCTAACGCCTAACGTTCAACGCTTAACGTTCAACGCTTACCGTTCAACGTACGTTTAACGTACGTTCGGTGAATCGTTAAAAAAAATATATTCTATAATAAATGATTGATGAAACATTAAAAAAATTAGATGCAAAATATAAAAAAGCTTCAAAAGGCAAACCAAAAGACAAAAACCAAAAACTTCAAGAAACTGTCGAGAGTAAATCTGAAAAGATAGTTCGAAATACTTTTAGGAAACCTAAAGAAATGACTGTCAATGAAGCCAATAAAATTCGAGAAAAAGAACAAGAGTTGAGACGTGCTTTCCGAGAAGCAAGAGTAGATAAATTTAACGATAGAGAAACTCAGGAAAAGACGTTCGCACCCATCACTGAAAAATTAGTTGAATTGAAAAATGCAGTGAAACAAACTGATGAAGATATAAAGAAGTTGGAAATCGTACCATACACGCAACAGCCAATGACAAGTAGTTCTCCTAGAAAGAAAGTTGTAACTTTTGGACCAGCTAACACATTCGAAATAAATCCTACTGAAACCTACGATATTGCTGGCGAAACTATGGCTGAACCAGCTAGTAACGATCTCTCCTCAATAGTAGACATGGTAGATCTAAATGAGTATCCATCCAGTAGTGTAGGGCCAAAAGGAATTGGTTCAATTGCGAGACTTTACATCAGACAGGGTGATAAACAATTTGGCATCTGGGGAAAAGAGGACAAAATTTACATCGGAGACAAACAAATTCGGGTAAATGAAGACGATCTCATAATTCAAAATGTAAAATATAGAGGAACTCACGGATTATGGTGTTTGTTAACTGATCCTCTAGGACCTGATCCTGATAAATACACTCAAGAGGATTTGAAAACTTACAAGAAAATTCTCATTCAAACGAATTCTTTATACCAAAAGAATGACCCAACTACGGGATTACCAAAGTCAAGTAAGGGGAAAAAGTACAGAGAGTTGATTGCTCCTATTTGGAAGGAATTGAAGGCAGGTAAATCGGGATCTGGATTGATCGAGTATACGGAAAATCCTGTGGAATATAAATACATCGATAATTTACAACAGTTGCAACAGCGTTTGTACTATTTGTACGCACAAGAACGAGCCGGTAATAACAATTTTCACAATGAAAAATTAGGAATTGTAAAGTTTATAAACGATCAGTTGGAAAAAAACTTAGATAATCCCAAAGGAATAGAATATCTGTTGAAAGTTGTCAACAGTTTACCGAAAGGAATCATCAAGAACGGATCTGGAGTTTTAAATACATTGTTGAACAAACTTGATGGTTTCGCACCCGAAATGCATTTACCTGGATACAACTACTGCGGTCCATTTACAAAACTAGATAAACGATTGAAAAGAGGAGATCCGGGAATTAATAAATTGGACGAAGGCTGTAAGCAACACGATATATCTTACAGAGATCATACAGACACCAAAGAAAGACATGTGGCAGATAAAGCACTAGAGGAAGTAGCAAAAGAAAGAATGCACTCGAGTGATGCGAGTTGGAAAGAAAAAGCTGGTGCAACTGCAGTGAGAGTTGCAATGAGGAGTAAACGATTCTTTGGTATGGGAGTTCGTTATTAAAAAAAAAATTTTTTACTATAATAAATAACTATGATCATGAAAAAGATAGATTTAACCGAAAATCAAATAGCCAAAATACAAGCCGCTTACAAAAAGCGTAGAAGTGTTACAATTCTTTTTACAGCGAAACAAATTTCGGGAAACGGAAAACATAAAATCAGTCTGTGGGAAACTCAATCGAAAGCATTTGAAAAAGCTAAAGAAAAAAAGAAAGGAATTACGTTAACTTTGGATTACGAACAACTACATTTGAATCACACGGGTGGATTCCTACCACTGATATTTGCAGGAATAGGAGCACTTGGAGCGTTATTAGGTGGAGGTGCAGCAGTAGCAAATTCAGTAATAGACTCGAAACATAAAGCCGCTGAAGAAGCCGAAATAAAACGTCATAATCTCGAGATGGAAAAACTAGCTAAAAATGCAAAAAGTCTAAGTATTGGGGCCGGTTTAAAAAAAAGAAAAAAACGGAAAACTACCAACCCTTGAGTAATTTAGATTTAACTCGTTTCGTGAAAATTTTTAAAATAAAACATTTCCGAGGTGTTTTCATGAAGGATGAACTCCCCGATCGATCTGAACACGTTGAATGTGGAATTATTAATTTGGAAAATTCTTATCAAAATGGTAGTCACTGGACTTGTTATTTTAAAAAATCTGAAAAAGAAAAGTATTATTTCGATTCCTATGGAAACGCATCACCCCCTAAGGAGTTGGTAAAATACTTGGGAAAAAAAAAAATTAAATACAATTCCGAACAAATTCAAAAGTATAACGATCCTCCAATTTGCGGTCATCTGTCTTTGATAGTGTTAAAAGAACTTTCAAACGGAAAAGATTATGAAACTGTTTTAAAAACATGCAAAGAGACATTGAATTCTGAAAAAACTTGGTCTTAGTATAATATTGTTGTTTTAATGGAAAATTTCCATTAAAACGTTTTTATGAGGGGTAAGTTAAAAGGATCTCTCCAATAATAGACAAAAGAAAAAGGTGGCGTCGATTCGACGCCACCTTTAAGAATTCAAAAAAATGAGGGGTTAGTTAAAAGAATCTCTTTTCTAATAAAAATGAATGATTCGAAAAATTATATATCCTATAATAAAATGTATGATACGAGAAGGCATTGTGAAAAGTGCAATGTTAGCACTACTTATAAAAATTGGGCTAGACACCTAAAGTCTAAGCGCCATGGAAAAAACGACCCGGACCGGACAATGACTATCAGAAAACCTAGAAAAGCGAAACCTGTATTTGTAAATCCGAGGAAATTGCACAAAGTATTTAATTTTAGTGAAAAAGTATTTGAAAAAAGCAAAGAACCTAGAAAAGCAAAATCTGTATTTGTAATACCGAGGAAATTGCACAAAGTATTTAATTTTAGTGAAAAAGTATTTGAAAAAAGCAAAGAACCGAAAACGGAAGTTGTTGAAAAGGAAACTGCATTTGAATCTAGATTAGTGACTTACAACATTAAAAATACGAAAGGATTTAAAGATGCTTCCAAATTTCTGAACAGTATTGAAAGAACCGCAACAGGTTTAATCAAATGGAAACTTAGAGAAATGAAACTAAAAGTTAATGTAGTTTTAATCGCAGAATTTAAAAAAGGAACTAACAAAAATAACATGGAGTATCAGGAACTCAATTTCAAAACTAAAAACGTAATAATATTGCAGTCAGCAGAAGTTGCAAACTGTTACGATGAAATGAAACAGAAAATTCTAAATGAAATGGAAACGTTTGAAATTAAAGGATCTAATTGGCGACTTCATAAGATCAAACATTTGGAACTTAACGTTAACAAGTACATTCCTTTGAGAGGATCATCTTACATTGAACTCCCTAAGTTTCTACAAAGTAGGAAAGCAATTATAAATGTGAAAAATGACGATAATAAATGTTTCCTTTGGTCTGTTCTTTCAGCTTTACATCCAGCTGATAAAAATTCTAATAGAATAGGAAAGTACATAACATGGGAACATGAGTTTGACGAAGCGTTGAAAGATATCAGTTTTCCTATGAAACTTACAGACGTAAAAAAGTTTGAGAAAAGAACTGGGATTTCCATAAATGTTTACTGTCTGAATGAAAAAAATACTATAGTTCCCTTGGAAATAACGAAAGAGGAAAAGGAAAAACACGTTGACTTGTTGTACTTGAAAAACGAGAAAACTGAACATTACTGCTGGATCAAAGATCTATGGAAACTGGTTGGTCATAGTCAGCTAACAAAGGATCACAAGAGAAGGTATTTATGTAAAATGTGTTTAAATAGCTTTGGAACTCAGATTAAATTAAACGAACATAAAGAATATTGTGGAGCTCATAAAGCTGTTAAAGTAGAATTACCAGAACCTTATGATAATGTTTTACAATTTGAAAATTATAAACGCTCCATGAAAGTTCCATTCGTTATCTACTCGGACTTTGAAAGTTTGCTTAGAAAACTTCAAACTGTTATAGCTGAAGAGAAATGCAAAACACCCGTTAAAAACTCTAGAAAATTTATCATAAAATCAATCAGAACTAGATTAAGAAGGGTTACTAATAAAATACACAAACACGAAGCTAGCAGTTTTTCATATTACATAAAGTATTCCAACGGATATTATAAGCCCCCAGTCGAATATTCTGGTTCGGATTCTCCAAAAGTATTTTATCAGAAACTGAAAGAGGAAGTTTTACACATTGCTAAGGAATATTACGATAAAAATGTACCCATGAAACCATTGACTGACCAACAGGAACAGGAATTCAAAAATGTAAAAACTTGTCACATTTGCGAGAGAGGTTTTAACGAATTGCCTCCAATGTTAGAAAAGGAACTCGAGGTGAAGGAAAAAGCTTTGGTCTACTTTCACATGCAAGGAGATGAAAGTAATGCAAAACAAATACAAACGGAATTGAAGGATCTGAAACAAAATATCGATATGAACAAAAGACGTGTGGCTGACCATGACCATTTGTCAGGAGAATTTAGAGGTGCTGCCCATTCTCTGTGTAATTTGGAGTACCAATGCCCGAGATTCGTACCAGTATTTTTCCACAACCTAGCTGGTTACGATGCCCACCTATTCGCGAAACAACTCGGAGAGGATGAAGGGGAAATACGGTTGATTCCAAACACCGAGGAAAAGTACATTTCATTTTCAAAGATTCTCAGGTACGACTCTGGAAATTTTGATAAGAAAGGAAACCCAGTAATGAATAAAATTGAAATAAGATTCTTAGATTCGTACAAATTTCTAGCAAGCTCTTTGGAAAAACTAGTAGGAAATTTAACTAAAGATCAATTTAAGGAATTAGAGAAACATTTTGGAACAGAGAACTTGGAACTGATGACAAGGAAACTAGCTTACCCATATGAGTACATGGATAGGCCGGAAAGGTACGATGAAACCTGTTTACCACCTATAGAGAAATTTTACAGTAGCTTAAACAAACAAGGAGTAAAAAAGTCTGAGTACAGAAATGCGCAGGAGATTTGGGATAGATTTGGAATAAAAAACATGAGAGAATTCACTATGCATTACAACAAATGCGATGTCTTACAGCTTGCAGATGTAATGGAAAACTTTAGAGATATTTCCCTTAAAACTTACAAACTGGATCCAGCATTTTATTACACGACACCTGGATTTGCATGGGATTGTATGTTGAAAATGACAAAAGTGAAATTGGAATTGTTGACTGATTACAATAAAATTCTAATGACAGAAAAAGGAATTCGAGGAGGTATATCGCAATGTAGTAACAGACACGCGAAAGCAAACAACAAGTACATGGTTGATAAATATGACCCAACTAAACCTTCCAACTATATAATGTACCTTGACGCAAACAACTTGTACGGATGGGCTATGTCTCAGTACATGCCATACGGAGGTTTTAAATGGGTAGAGAACTTGGAAAATTTAGATGTTGAAAATATAAGTGATGAGTCTCCTAAAGGTTATTTTCTGGAAGTTGACTTGGAATATCCTAAGAAACTGCACGATTTACACTCAGATCTACCACTTGCACCGGAAAACAGGATTGGAAATACAAAATTACCTAAATTAATGACAACTTTGTACGACAAAGATAAATACGTTTTACACTACAGGAATTTGAAACAGTGTCTGAGCATGGGAATGAAACTAAAGAAAGTACACAGAGCACTGAAGTTTGATCAATCGGATTGGTTGAAAGTGTACATTGACTTCAACACGGAACTGAGAACGAAAGCGAAAAATGATTTTGAAAAGGACTTTTTTAAATTGATGAACAACAGTGTATTCGGAAAAACGATGGAAAATATCAGGGGAAGAGTCGATATTAAATTATGTTCAAATGGAAAGAAACTGGAATCGTTGATAGCAAAACCCACTTTTGATCGTAGAACGATATTCACGGAAAACTTAGCAGCAGTTCACATGAAAAAGACCAAAATTCTTTTCAACAAACCCATCTACATCGGCATGAGCATTCTGGAAATTTCTAAAACTCTAATGTACGACTTTTATTATAACACAATTAAAAAACAATACGGAGAAAATGTCAAATTAATGTACTGTGACACGGACAGTCTGATCATGGACATAAAGATTGAGGATGTTTACGCAGACATTAAAAACATCATTCTCGATCAATTTGATACATCCGATTATCCGAAAGAAAATGTGTATGGAATTCCACAGGTGAACAAGAAAGTACTTGGAAAATTCAAAGATGAAATGAGCGGAAAAGTAATGGAGGAATTTGTCGGACTAAGATCGAAACTTTACGCACACAAAACGTTCGAGAATCAAAAAGAAACAAAGAAAGCTAAAGGTGTTAAGAAAAATGTTGTTGAACAGGACATTAAATTCAATGATTTCAAGGAATGTCTGTTGACCAAGAAACCGATCTACAAAACGCAAATGATGTTCAGATCAAACAAGCATGATATTTATACTATTGAACAGAACAAGAAAGCGCTTAGTGCCTACGATGATAAAAGGTATATTCTAGAAAATGGTATGGATACTCTTGCTTGGGGACATCATACAATTGGAATAGAAAAAGAAAAGTTCGTAGATCATTTGAAGGAACTTACGAAAACACAAAACGAGAAAGAAATGAAAAAAGGATCTCTTCAATAAAAATGTCTCATCCATATTTACAATTTTCACTTAAGCATATCGAATTCATTGAATGTTTCGCATATATCGATAGAAATAAAGATATGAAAGTGTACAGGTTTATAGAACAACTGTTATACGGAGAAATCTCCGCTGATAAAATTTTAAATTTTAAAACACAGTTGAAAAATGTAGGGGTTGAAAAATTCGTAAATACCATTAAAAAAACAATGCCTGAAGAACCGGTAAAAGACGTGAAATGTAAAAGGAAAAGTAAAAGGAAAATCGACGAAACAATGTTGGAGAATTACGTTATTCGTAATAAACGAGATAAGAAATTTCTACAAGAGTTGAACGTAAAGATTTTTTTAAACATGATCCCTACTAAAAATATAATTGTGGACAATAGTAATATTGTCGATATAAAATTACCTTGATCTAATTGTTCGTTTTAATGAGGATTCCTCATTAAAACACATTGAAAATAAAATCTCCTTCATATTCCAAACATCCTGAGCTTTTAGCAACAGTATCGAAACTGAAACTCAAAATCCTTCTTCAGTTTGGCTTTACTCTCATTATAAAGCAATTTTCTAAGTTGATATTCAGAAGCATTTTTAGGAACCTTAATCTTTGTTTCTTTAAGCATTACCTTTACATCCTCCTTTGTACGGAGCGGTGGTTTACCATCGACACCCAATAAACGTTCTTTTAACAACCGTTTAGAAAATCTATACTCCCTCAATACACGTTGAATCTCGTCTAGTGCGTCACAGTTTCTATCATAAAATCGAAATTCAGGTGTCTTTACCAACTCCCATAAACCTCCATGTTCATCACATATATCTAATGCCTCGTCGCATAAAACCATATCCTTTATTTATTATAGAATACATTCTTTTAACTACCCCTCCCCAAATGAAAAAGTCACTGGTTTTGATGTTTTGTGTTAAAAAATTTTTACCAGGAATTTAAGTCGCTAAATGAAAAAGTCACTGGTTCTGATGTTTTGTGTTGAAAAATGTGTTCTGATGTTTTGTGTTGAAAAGTTTTATCAGGGGTTTAACAGAAAAGCATTTTTAACAGAGTTTAGCACAAAAGCAGTTGTAACAGAGATTGAAGTCAGAAGCATTTTTAACAGAGATTGAAGTCGGTGAGCCAGAATGAATATTCCGATACTACTTATATATATATATATATATATATATATATATATATATATATATATATATATATATATATATATTATATATATATATATATATATATATATATATATATATATATATATATATATGTATATATATATATATATATATATATATATATATATAGGGTATCAGGATTAAGGTCATACCACCGGCCAAACTTGTGATAGAAAGTGCCCTGTAACATTATTTTCGTGTTTTCGACCTTAAGTCACTAAAATGGCCATTGGCTTTAAGACCTAAAACCAAATGTGATTATATAGTCGGAAGGAGCAATTAATTTCCTATCTCCCTGATACCACAATTTTTTTGAACAGCAGTGGGTGAAAATAAACCTGAAAATCAAACTTTGTAAAATTTTGTCAAACTGTAATCCTAAAAGTTGGCCCAAAAGCTCAGCTTTCCAATGGTATGATCAATCAATTTTTGGTTTATTATTTTCAAAAATGAATCTTTGGAAAAAAAAGAATCGAGCATGAAAAAAAATTGTTAACCCCCTCCCCCTCCCACCCTCCCTAATTTTATGGTTTCCGTTTCAAGGTATGTAGAATCCGAAAATGGAATAAAAAAATTTCTGTCCGTCCGTGCACACCGTACTTCGCACTTTTCTTAGTTACCATGAACCAAAATTAACGAAATTTGGTTTGTAGGTCCCGTTTGGGGTCTAGTTGGCCCTCGAAGCTCGGCGTTAATGTCAGTCATCCCTAAGGGGTGAAAATAGGGGTTGAAATCTCCAGGACGCCGTTATCTTGAATTTTTTTACAGTTTTAAATACGAGTAGTTCTCGAACTTGGGAGTTTTTTAAGACCACCCGGAGCATTGTACGTCCAGCTGTTCGTTCACAGTAAGGCCCAGAAGTTTGCACCGACAGGCTTTTTCAACAGCAGGGTGAATGAAATTGTATACATTTAGCCCAAATATCATCACTAGGCACGCGATAACAATCGGGAATTGGCCCGAGGTCATCATTGCTAGGGAACACCTGATTATATTCACGGAGTATGAAGTCGAGTTGGTTGATCTGTGATATTATTTCATTTGAAAAATGATGGCTCTTTTGGAATTTGTTGATAGGTAGTGAAACTTGAACAAACGTTGAAGTATTATTTATTGGGTAAATTATAACACAGTGGTAAATTATTACATGACGGTTCATTACACCATCTACATAGAAGGGGCTGGAGTTCGTTGGTAGGTACTTTTGCAACTTGAACAACCGTTGAAGTATTATTGATGGGCAAATTATTACACAGCGGTAAATTATTACTCAAAGATAAATTATTGCACAATGGTTCATTATACTATCTACGTAGAAGGGGCACCTATACAGGTAAATTATTACACAACGGTTTATTATTTGCCTTATGCTTCATGAGCAACTACAAAATAATTGATGATTGAATTATTGAATCCCGTGCATTTGTAGGAAACTTTAATTCGGGGGCCGGCTCCAGCACTCGATTTAGGGCTTTCCTGGGGGGGGGGGGGGGGGGGGCTCGAGGGTATTGACCACAGAAAACAGTGATCTACGCAGAAGGGGCATCTATACAGGTGAATAATAAACCTTTGTGTAATAATTTGCAGTGTTTCTACAATGGGCTCGTGAGGTAAAATCCTCGTTTCCGTAACAAAAATTGTGGCTTTTTCAGTACAAATCGACCTTTTTTGCGAAAATTGACATTTTTACCATAAAATGAGTTAGGCAGCAGTCTTTTTACTTTGTCTCACTGAGTCGAATGGTGACACTCCCGAGACTCCCCAACCAGGTAATAACAGAATTTTTGACCCATTAGGACTATTTTAGGCGTGAAATCCGATTGTTTAGCAGATGTCATATTAAATTTGGATAAACCGAGGTAGGCTCAAGGGATCAAGAAATGTTTCCTGGTTGGAGAGGCTCAAGAGGTAGGGACTTCTAACAAGGAAAAGCAAACATTATTTAGGGAAAATTGACGTTTGAATGAAAAAAACTGTATTAGGTACTTGCTTCGCATGTAAAAAATTAAAAATAATAAATAATTGAAAATTAAACTTATCTGTACCTAGGTTCTTCATAGCAGGTTTTCGAAATGGCATCCATTTTGGTTCAAGGAAAAACAGCTCCTGCGTCGAATCCCATCAACTTCTCGCTCCAGCGCATGTGCATTCTGCCGGATTGCGTCGCCGCAGAGGTGGATCTCTCCACTACATACGAAGTACCTGATAGTTTTATTTCAGTCAAACGTCAATTTCCCCAAATCATCTTTGCTTTTCCGAGTTTGAAGTCCCAACCTCTCAAGTCGCTCCAACCAGGTAACATTCCTTGATCCATTAAGCCTACCACGGTTTATCAAAATTTAATATGACAACTGCTAAACAATCAAATTTTACACCTACAGTAGGCCTAACGGGTTTTTACCTAGTTGGGGAGTCAGGAGTGTCACCATTCGACTCAGTGACGTAAAGCACAAAGAGATTGCTGCTAACTCATTTTATGGTAAACATTTCGATTTCGTGAAAAACGTCGATTTGTACTGAAAAATCCACGGTTTTTGGAACGGAAACGAACCTCCTGAGTCCACTGTAAAAAATTGCTCGATCATACCGTTCGAAAGCTGAACTTTTGAACCAACTTTTAGGATTACAGCGAGAAAAAACGCTGCTCTGTGCTGTGCTGGTGCCAGGTGAGAATATACAGGTATATCATAAAATTAACGAAGACCTATCATTGCGACCTCCGGAGATTTGGCAACACTGTTGTGATGAATTTGGAATTTGGTTCATCACGGTGGCATGAAGGAAAAAAAGACGCAGGCGGCGGTAGTCCACCGATCATCTACGACTTTTGGGAGGAGATGGAGGTGAGTGAAGGAATTTACCCAGGCGGCGGTAATCCACCGATCATCTAGGTGAGAAGGTGCTTGTCTAGGCGGCGGTAGTCCACCGATCATCTAGACAAGAAGGAGAAGGTATTCTCAGGCGGCGGTAATCCACCGATCATCTGAGAGGGAGAGCAAGGTAGAGGAGAGAAGAGAGAGCTAGTTAGAGGAAGTGTCGAATGAGGCTAAAGCCCCAGGATCCAGGGTTATATAGGAACTGGAGGCCTCTCCCTCCAACTCCCTGTGGGGAGTTGGTAGTGGGGCTCCAGGTTGTGTCCCTGGGTTCTGTGGCCTGTCTCCCAACTCAGTTGTTTATTGACGGAAACTAAGTTTGACATAAGGATATTGGTGAGAGCTTAAAGTTACTAGTGGAGTGTTCCCGGGAGGGACTCACGACAACTGTTATCAGAGAATCGGTCGAACAGCGGGTGCCCCTCTTAGGCTGTTGCACCATGGGGGGGTTATCAGAAGAGGAGTGCGTTGGTGCATCAAATCATTTAGCCCAGTCAAATTAGACAAAAAATTGTGACCAACGGAAAAAAATCCTGAAATTTTGAAATTTGGCATGGTTGTTGGTTGGTACCTACAGTACATCATACTAAAAGCCCATTGTACATCATACTAAAACCGTGAAATTTTGGCACATGGTGCAGTTTTGGGCTTGTAAAATCCAAACGGTGATTCTTACAGAAAATTTCACTGGGACAAAAATTAAAGACCATTAAATTCTACTTAGAATGATTGCCTTAAACATCAAATTTGGTTCAGCTGTTTGGTTGGAATTGGCAGTCATAACTAGGCAATGTTTTCCATTTTGACTGAAGAGTATGTTTCACACGCCTGTAACTAAAAAGGATATTTCAAATGAAAAATATCATATAACTGAAGTTGTATAGAATTCAATTCTGCGTTCAGAGCACCCCCATTTTTATAAAGATGCAATTTGAAATGTTAATTATTCTAAACTTGAATATTTAAATTAAATATTTGGATAAAAATAGGGGTGCCCTGAACGCAGAGTTTGATGCTGTACAGCTTTAGTTACCTATACTTTTCATTTTGAATAATCGTTTTGGAAAACTTTTGCTAGCCAAAAAATCTCAAAATTTTAGGTTTTTTCCAATTTTTAGCTTACCTATAACATCTATCTAAACTGTCCATCTCACAGGACTCATCTTAATGTTTATTATTTTCCTATACGGATGCTCCTTATCCGAGCGTTTAGGGGACCATCTGGAGCCCAGCCCGGAAATGTTGCCAAAATCGGGTTCGAATAATTGAGGCGTGTTATGCGCGTTGCAAGGATTTGCGGACACAGACCAATAGACATACACCGAACCATATTTGTTTCAAATTGCTTAAGTACCTATCAACCAAATCGAAAATAACCATCTTTCTTGAAATGAAATAATATTACGGAACAACCAACTCGGTTTCGTGCAGCGATTTCTTTTCAACCAATTAAAATTGTAAATTGAATATTTCAATGAAAAAACGCTGCTAAGTCCTTGTTACATGGGTTTATTATTCTTTTGGACATACCTACAGAAATGTTGGCTGTTCATTTATTGTTTCTCAAAAACACGAATTAGACTACTATTTAAAAAAAATTATCTTTGATCATTGATAGTGGTATTTAATTGTCTTGATTCACCTGTTGATACTACTTCTAGTGTTATTATACAAATTTATGGTGATTTCAGACAATTTCCCAGGTTTGTGACCCATAAAAAATGAATTTGGGGAGCTGAACGTTAGTTACAACCTCCATTCTTCACTCCTTAGTCAGAATCAACTTCATATTCGGTCGGTCTTGTCGTCCTAAAAAAAATGGACCTCACGAGGTCATGTTACTAAAGCAGCGAAAAACACTATTTTTACTCCAATTTTTCACCAATAGTACCCTTGGATATATCATGATCGGGCTGCAATGTTTTGGGACAGAACTAGGGCCCACATGGAGCTTGTGTGCGAAAGAGCGAATTTTTTAGACCGAAAATAAAGTAGATATGAATGATACGGCAGACCGATTTTTGGAATCTACGCACCTTGAAACATGAAAGAACAGTTTTTGAGGGGGTGTTATACAAGTTTTTTGCTGAGCGAATACATAGGTATTATTCACAGAACAATAAACCAATAGGGGTCCTCCTAATGAATCCAGCACAACTTTTCAAAGGTACCAGGCTTTCAGCGGAGAAGGTTAGTCACCTTGAAGTTGTTCAGATGTCGTTTCCTGAACCAGAACTTCATACTGCTTTTAATTCACCCTTTTCCCTCTCATACATCTGCTACCCAGAAGTATATCATGTGGGGAGGAGTGTAACAGTGTGACTGTTCTCGATACATTTTTTCTTCCGGTGGAGACGGGGTCGTTTGGGGAAGCCTAATCGATATCTCTTCTTAACCAGTGATAATCTCACTAGTCTAGGAGGGGGACTTTCAAGGGTCCACCCCCACTGTCACACTCTCTCATAGACTTGATAACAGGTCGAATCATGAAAGAGCTTCCTGAAAAGGCCTTGCTCAAACTGCTTCATATTATCAATGCTACGCTCAGGTTGAAACATGTACCATCCCAGTGGAAAGTTGTGGAGGTCGTAGTGATTTCCAAACTAGGAAAGTCACTAATAGAGAGGACGGGATATCGGCCTATATCCCTCCTCCCTGTTATTTCAAAACTATCCGAGAAGTTGCTGCTTAAACGGCTCAAACCAATAATAGAATATAGAAACTTGAGTCCAGACCACCAATTTGGATTCAGACATCACCACTCTATGATAGATCAAGTCCACCGAATCACTAAAGTTATAGAAAAGGCCTTAAAAAGGTAAACATATACGTGCCAGCATTTTCTTCGGCGTGGCTCAGGCCTTTGACAAGGTTTGGCACGAGGGACTAGAATGTAAACTGCACAGGGATCTTCCCAGACAGTATTACTTGCTTCTAAAATCCTACCTTGAGAACAGACATTTCAGGGTAAAGCAAGAAGACCATCACTCTGGCTTGAAGCCTATAAATGCAGGGGTCTTGCAAGGGAGTATTCTAGGTCCTGTACTTTACCTATTGTACACGCAGGACCTACCACAGCAAGAAGATACAATTGTTGCTACATTTGCAGATAACAGCCATTCTCTCTGTTGGACATGACATAGAAATTGCACTCGCAAACTACAGATGTCTGCTAACAAGGTTGCCAAGTTGACTAAGATGTAGAGAATGAAGCTGAATGAATCAAAATCAGTGCATGTCAACTTCACTAACCGAAAAATCACATCCTTAGAAGTAGAGATCAACTAAAATAAAATACTGTATGCTGATACGATAAAATACTTGGGGGGTACCCTCGACTCCAAACTAAATTGGAAAAACCACATCGAAAAGAAGAAGCAGGAACTGAGGATCAAGTTCAGAAGGATGTATTGGTTGATGGGGAGGAATTCCCATATTTCACTTCACAACAAACTGCTTATTTATAAGCAGATTCTTCACCCTATCTGAACCCACGGGATTCTGCTCTGGGTGTGCCAAGAAAGCTAATATTTAAAAAATCCAAACCTTCCAGAATAAAATACTGTAAAGTATAGTTGGCATCCCTTGTTACATGCGAAATGACGATATTAATCGAGATTTGAGGATAGTGGCAGTCAATGACACTATTGCCAAGTATGCATGGAAGCACGAAAATCGCCTCCACAATCATGAGAACCTGGAGATGCTCAACGTTCTGGACAACGAAGGAGAACTTCGGCGCCTCAAGCCAAATAACCACTGGACTTAATTGTGCTGTGCAAGTGAAACCCGGTGTTACCTACTGATCCCGCTACAAAAACGCTGAAAAGTCCTTGTCACATGGGTTTATTATTCTATTGGACACACCTACAGAAATGTTGGCCGTTCATTATTGTTTCTTAATGTGAAATAATTGAAATAGCTATTTTTGATAGTTTCCACCAACTTTGCCCCCCCCCCCCCCCCAACACAAATTAGGTATGCTTCGTTTTTTTCGTTTTTTTTAAAATCAAATTATCTTTGATCATTGGCATTGCCATTTAATTTGCTTGATTCACCTGTTGACACTATATAAATAAATTGATGGTGATTTCAGACAATTTCCCAGGTTTTTGACTCATAAAAAATCAATTTTGGGAGCAGAACCTTTGGTAGAACCTCAGTTTTCCACTCTGGTCAAAATCGACTTCATATTCGGTCTTCTCGTTAAAAAAAAACAAAAAAAACATGGAAACCGATACCTTAAAAGCTCATGTTACTGAAACACAAAAAATACCTATTTTATACCCATTTTCACTCATAACACCCCTGGGTATATTCCGATCGGGCTGCAAAGTTTCGGGACACTGTATACCCATCTTCACTGATAACACCCCTGGGTATATTCCGATCGGGCTGCAAAGTTTCGGGACACAACTAGGGCCCAAAAGGAGCCTGTGTGCGAATGAACGAATTTTTTAGGCCAAAAATGAAGGTATGCATGATACGGTGGACGGATATTGCAGTTTTGGAATCTTCGCACATTGAAACGTAAAAGAAAAATTTTTGAGGGGGTGTTATAAAAATGTTTTGCTGAGCGAATACATAGGTGTATTATTCACAGAATAGTAAACCAAAACGAGCTAGGTTTTGCTAGGTTTAGCATAAAAATCATGTTTACTTTTTTCTTTAAATGAAAGAATGTTGGTGTGTTAGTGTTATGTTAGTGGACTATGTAGGGAAGTAAGTGGGACAAAAATGATTTGTAATAGTGGAATTGTTGTGAAAACGTTAATAAAATGATTTACAAATGGCAAATCGACAATGCTTCTTGGCATCTGGTGTGGTGGTCCTGTGGCGTTTTAAAGAGCTTCAAATGTAGGAATGTGATTTGTGGAATTCACGCCACTACCAAAAGAGGATTGAATTGATTAATTCTATTAATTTCTGGATAGCCTTCCTCAAATTAAAAGGGGAATCACAGGATCTTCACCATCATCTGATACTGATGAATTCAAAAGCCGTTGAACCTTAACTTTACTTATATCCCATGACCACAAGATTGCATGTTTATGTGCAGGAGCGCGCATCTAAGCACGCATCTTCAAGAGTTACCTATGACATTCATGTGGCTCTCCCACGTATACTGTTATTACAATTTTTAGAGAAGATCGGAACTCCACAACAATTCAGAGTACAGTCAAGGAAAATGAGCTAAACAACAACAATTTTCCAGTTCCTCAAGTGAGAATAGGCGATGAAGGACAAATTATTCTGGCCCCAGAGAGCTTGGTGAGAATCTGCATAAGTTTTACATGTAGTTGTAAGTTAAATCCATTTAGTGATGATTTCAAGAATATTCGGGACAAATTCAACCACATGTTATCACCTTATCACACACTTCTTCTTATCTTGAAAAGATAAAATGAAGTTAACATCTGGTCCCCATTTCAGAGATGCTTCAAACGGGCGAGTTTGTCTTGACACAATTCATATACTGTAGGTACTCCTACAAGGTCCCCTTCACTATCAAATCAGTGCATATACCAACATGAATAGGTAGGTGTTACAAGCCAGTTCGACTGAACTGCTTTGGTCAGCTCGACCCAGTTTTCCCGAACTTCCCTCAGGGCTTCGCCCTCTGGTTCAGTCTGCCGAATCACCTTAAATACGCGATTCACTGTCCTGTTATACCATTGTGTTATTCGTCTGATAACCCAGTAAAATTAATATTGTAGTGTTCTGCATATTTGTATGTTTGAGTATCATCCTTCTCAACCTGTACAGTAAATGAATGCCAGGAACATTAATTGCATTTGGCACAGCCGTATGTTCACAGACTAATACATTCCCACTAAGAACAACGTCGAACTTTCATCAGAGGGCGTAAGTTGTGCTATCCATTTAATGCAATGGACGCACCTAGTTGAAGGGTTGAAGGCTTTTAATCCGACCTCAAGCCCCCATTCTTTAGCTTCCCACTACCGCCGCACTCTACAGAAATTGAATAGGAACTTATTTAATCCCTTCCAAGCCTGTTGGTCATTTCACAAGCTGTTGAATGGGTAAAACGTACACTCATGTACCAAGTCGACACCCATTATACTTTCATCAACAAAGCCTCTGGATCCAAGACGTGCATTGCAATGGAAAAATTCAACCATCACACCTGGAGCGGTTGTCTTCATTGGCATCAGACATCGACACCATCTCAAAGTGTTTCAGAAGTCAAAGACCACCAGGTCACTCATTGCGCCCAAAATACAAATCTTCTTCAACCCCAGGAATATTGAATTTTCCTTGCAAAGTTTGAAGTGAACGTCATGCCCTCCGTAAATGCAAATTCAAAGGGATGAATGTTGAGGATGTAATTCATTATAACGATTTGTGTGCGAGCTGCTTTGCCTCGATCTTGCTGCTTCCCGATTTGCATGCCAGTGTCATGAAGCACACAATCTGCTGCTTTGTACCATCCGTTCAACTTAACTAGAATTCGCTTGATGACGTAAATCGGGACTGTGGACTACCACTTTCGGTCGGACATGTGGACTAACCCTTTTGATTGGACATGTAATCGGACATGTGGACTAACACTATGTCCTAATTGGGACGTCATCGTACGACCGTGCGTTCAGCGATGGTCGCACGTATATATGTCCTAATTCGCGCAACCTATTCGCACGACTAGGCGTTGCACTACCCGATCGTACGACCAGTTCATGCGTTCCTGCGGTCGGTTCATAGTGGGATTCGTTTGGTGGTTTATTTTTTCTTTAAAAAAAAGGGGAAAGATGGACGAGGACGCAGAATTTTTGTTTGGAAGCATTTGCATTTCCTTTCACTTTCTCTGCTAAAATCTCCCACGCTTGGTCCGTTTTTATCCGATTTTTGTACCTTTCGGATCTCTTGTCCCACAATGTACGATTTAACTTCACTTCATTGATGAGTTCCTCTTCAAAATTCATTGTTAAAATTTAAAAAAAATAAAATGTTAAATTAACAGAATCGCTAGAACGAAGGCAAGGTCGCACGACCAAAATCAAACTGGTTGAACTTGTGCGTTCCCCGGACTGTTGTGCATCGTGCCAACAAGTGGAGTTCCACGAACGATTTGGACACATCCCTTGTGGGAAAAGGTTTGTTTACCTGCGTTCATACAGAGTTCGAACGATCTACACGATCCGATCACGAATCAAACGGAGTGGTAGTCCCTCCATCGCGCGACCGTCTTTCCGGGACACCTTCATATGTTTGCTAGTTTTTTCCACGATCGTACGAGCACCCGACCATCGCACATCGTACGGTCGTACGATGACGTCCCAATTAGGACGTCATCGTAAAAAGGGTTACATGTAGTGTAACCCTTTCGATCGGACATGTAATTCCAATTGTGAGGAATCTACTTTGAAGAAATTCGCTCCACCCTCCCTTCCATCTGAGGACAGATATTCTCAAAAAGCGGAGGGAGAACTAGCAATAGAGAACCTGTATTCAGTGATGAAATCCTTCGAGTATTCCAGCTTCCCAGATTGACACTTCTTACATACTGTATTCCCATTCAGCATACCTATTCAATTGTTGACTCTTAACAGCATTTCGTCAGCTGAGTTAGAGCAAGTGTGCTTGGGCATCGAAGGTAGTTTCCCTTCATTAGCTTTATAAGTAAAGGAACTACAAAAAGAGGAAGTATACGAATCAAAATCAAAAGTTACACTCTACTGCAATCGAAAAGTAAGTAAGGTTCATTTCCCGCAGACAATTCTTAGACAATCCAAAATATTTCCAAGGAATCTCTAATCTACGTTTGGTGTTTGCTGCCACGGGAAGCGTATCCCAAGATATTCACAGCTTGCTGTTCTTCGACTGTGGATGTAAATACCATTTACATCATTTTGAATGAATACCAATCAATACTCTCCAATGTTCCCGAACTCCACGACCTCTATTTGCTGTTAATTACTTCCAGTTTGCTGTGTGTTATTCAGTTTAGCTTCAGTGTGTTCCAATGTATTCTGGTTCACATGTAGGCTGAATTTCATATATACACTTGAGGACAGGGCTCCTCACAGGGGGAGGTGATGTTACGAGCTTGTTCAACTGCTTTGGTCAGCTCGACCGAGTTTTCCCAGACTCCCCTCAGGACATTGCCTTCTAGTTCACTCTGCCTTAGCACCTTGTACGTGATTCTCTCTCCCATTATGCCATTGTGTTATTCAGTTATAACCCAGTAAAATTAATGTCGTAGTATTCTATGTGCGGGATGTGTATCATCTTTCTCAACCTGTACAGTAAATCAACGCCTGGAACATTACATAGGTTTGCGATAGATGCTGTGTGTACACTGAAGTAAAGTTTAAATTGTCGAGACTTTCTTGGCTAATGTTGTTTGCTATACAAATAGATTAATTTAGTTTTGTTTGGTTTTTATTTAGGTTCTGAAGCAACAAGAGTCAAAAGTATTGAATGAGCCTGTTGTCCATGAAAGTGACTTTGCAGGTGTTGTTAGGAAGAGGGACAACCTCAATCGTACATCCTGGAGTTTTGAAGGTATCATTTCGTTTCTCCGTTAGTGTAAATAATGTGTAAATAATGGGAAACTATAGGCATTCCTACTTGAGAGCCTGATTTAATAATATTATTGTATCTCTTCAGTTACATTTACATGCTAATTGAATATTTTTCCTCCTTTTCAGAAACAGTTAAATTTTATAAATCACTTCATGGAATGGGCACTGACTTTACATCAATGCTCACTCTTTTTCCCAACCGCACCAGAAAAAATTTGAAAGCTAAATTCAAACGAGAGGAAAGGAAAAATTCAGCATTGATAGACAAAGTTTTGAGTGCACAAGGTCAGAACTTGAGCATGGCTGATGTCGAAAAGGACTTAGGTAATTTTATATATTCAGTCAATCATCATTGATTGCATAATATTATGAAATTACTTGTAAGAATTAATAACTAGAATGAAGATAATTACTAATTTTAGCGACAGACAAAACTTTGAGAAGGTTATGCATTGAAACAGCTGCCCAAAAATACTCTCCTAGCAATTCCATCTCTTGCATTCTTCAACCAAGTCGGCGCAGGAGGAAAAAATATTGCTCTGATGATGGTGAGTTCCTACAGTCTTACAATTTAAGGGATCAGTTTTCGGACAATGCTACAATAAAAATACAGATGAAATTACAGAATAAAGATCCGAATAGAAACAAATCTAGGAATCTCATGTATTTTTAAAGGATTTATTAATGAGTTGTCCACACATGTGTCTCAAAAGTGAAATCTAGAAACACTTGCCAACCAATAGTAAATTGCGTTTGGCTTCAGTTACATTAAAATGAGGGTCAGTGGAAATGATCGATATTCTTTTATATGATTGTAGTCAAATATTGATCTCGAATAAAAGTTAATTGTCAAATTTTGTACCACAGTCCACGAGTTCTTCTTAGTAGTTAAGAAAAACACAAAAATAGGCAATGACCATAGGTCATAAATTGGCCAATTAATCAGATTGTAATACATGATGACGTCTGCCATCAACCTACTATCCTCCAATTTGTGTTCCATACTCGTTTGAGAGATCCTGGAAATCAAGCTGATCAACTGGTATCCTCAGCTCGAAGGAGTTTTTTCTGACCTTGTCTGAACAATACTTATGCACATTGTAGTATGGGAGGGCCATACGGCACTAGCGTTCCATGGCCAGTTGAACTAGGGATTTATATAGGAGCACAATAGCCTCAAGATCATGGGTCAACTCCTGCCTCACAAGAGAAGCTTCATCAATCAGATACAGGTGTTTAAGGCCAATCTGACCAGATTTTGTTAATAATATTTGTTTGGACTCCACGCTTGTTGATGTTCGATACTAGGTTGCCTGCCCTTTGTTGTCCCCTCTCCTCCCCCCCCATTCCTTCTTCTCACAAACCGTGCTTCCTATCAGTCTGTCGTGTGGGAGTTCGGATACAACATCCACGTACATCGTAATGCGAATTATTCTCACCCCCTTGCTACTCAGTTTTCCGCAGTTCAAGTGATTTCGCGAACCAGAGTGCAATTTTTACGTGGTGTACCCCTCTGCGATCTGGACCAGAGGATATTCAGCCGGCCGGCTGCTGCTGCAGTCTGGAGCACACAGGTGACCCACATAATCCTTTCTTTACTATTATCCCGTTATAGTCTTGTCCTCAGCAGCCTGGTACTGCATAAATATAATTGGGGTTTTCTCATAGGTGTAAAACAAATTGTACTTTTCCATACTGAAAGAGATAGGGTGGGTATTTCATTCTCTGTCATAGACATAGAGTCGGTTCTTTCAGTACAAATTACAGTCCACTTTTACTAATAAATATCGAACTATCACATTCTCTCTGTGAACCGTACATACGTTTAGTGGTTACTTCGAACCGGATTTAGCGGCATATTCATTTCCATTATAGTAATAGGTGCATGTGCAATACTTGAGTATAATATACCTATCCTAATTTCATCCTATGAAATCATTCGCCATTTTGTAATCCTCATTCCACGTTGATCATTGTGCCTCTAGTTTCTTCTCGAACATTCTACCCATTATTTTTGTTCCCGTCTACCTTTTGTCCTTTCTCCAGTGTTCTGGTTTACTAGCGATCTCTCCTTTTTCCGGTATCAGCTCACAGCTCGACATGGCGTTGGAGCGGGACATTAAGCGATTCAAAACCTTGAACAGTAGGCTCGAACGTTTGCGGTCTCGAGTACAAAAGGCTTATGACCTGGTTTTGGCACTCCCATCCATTCTTGACAGGTTTATGGTACAGGCGGATCAAGTGGTCAACACCTACGCAGAATACAATGAAATTCTTACAGATGTAGCCAAAATGAGTGTGTTGCATAAGGATTTCGAAATGGAAATTACAAAAAAGAGTGATTCCTTCGATGAATTGTACTTCTCTGTTCTTGCGGCTAGAAATAAGCATATGGTTATTCAAACTTCCGCTGCATCCTCCCTTGGATTGAAAACTTCTAGTACTTCGAATCCACGTTCTTACCTGCATTCATTGAATGTTGCCAAGTTTTCCGGCGATTTAGAAAAATTTCCTGGTTTTATTGCCCTTTACGATTCACTTATTCATAAAAATTCAGCATTTTCTGATGCGGAAAAATTTAGGTTCCTTATCAGTTACTTGGACGGGAGCGCACTCAAATTACATGATACTCTATAATTTATTAAGAAAGGAATATTTGAATAGACGGGCATTGGCTTCACATTACCTCAATACTATATTCAAGTTGACACCAACTAAAAATGCGTCCACCAAATCCATGAAAGATCTAGTAGAAACAATTCAATCAAATGTAGCAAGTTTGAATGGGTTGAATATCCCGGATTTAGCTCAGTTTATTCTGTTGCATTGGAGTTTGAGTCTTGTTGACCAAAAAACCCGAGAGAATTTGAAATTAAATTCTTAGATACGGAGTTTCCCTTGTTTGATAAATTACTTAAATTTCTCCGTGATATGTGTGTTGTGAACCATTTATCTTCCGGAGAACTATCATCATCTACTATGTCTAACAAAACTTCCACCTGCAGTTATTGAAAAAAAGCGTTCGTTGGTGGCTACGCAAGACAAACATGAGTCAGCAAAAACTGATTCAGATCCAAAGTTTTGTCTATTTGGTAAAACTGGACATAAATTCGCCCATTGTCCTGTTTTTTTTTTTTTTTTTGCAAGCTAATCTAGAGACGAAGCAAAAGTATGTTAAGACGTTCCAACGGTGTTGTTCATGTTTGGGTCGTCATGCTATTGCCAACTGCCTGTCGACCAATAAATGTAAATATTGCCAAAGCAGTAAACACCATAGTGAACTACACAGACCTGTACAAAACCATATTTCTTCGAACCTGGGGCTTTCATCCGCTTCTACTGTTTTCCCTCCTCTGGGAACGTCACAATCGTCTGCTGGTGCGTTCACTTCAACGGAATCGTCGGCTACCATAGCTCTCCAAAATTCATGTTCGAATTCTCCTTCGGGAACTAATCCTCTTCTCGGCACTCCACAAGCACGGATTAAGGACGTAGGGGAGGAATGGCATTTTTGCCGAGTCGTCATTGACCCAGGTAGCCAAGCGAATTTTATTACAGCCTCACTTGCGAGTCGTCTTGCTCTTCCTCGTAAGAAATGTACATTTCAAGTCTCAGGAGTTGGTAATTCATCTCTAAATTCTATTCATGGTCTTGTTTCTTGTGGCATTGCTCCAATGCATGGGAATAGTAATTATATTGTTTATTTTGACGCAGCTGTGGTTTCACGAATTACGTCGGATTTACCTACTGGTGTTGTTATAGTCAAGGTTCGTTCAAAATTTAATCACATTCAACTGGCTGATCCGGATTTTCATAAACCGGCTCCCATCGACATTCTACTCGGAGTCCAAGCATTTTTGGACATTCTACCACCGGAAACCTCTCACATTCTAGGAATTCCTTCGGCGATCTTCACAACTCTTGGGTGGGTTATAATGGGTTCTATACCCACTGAAACTCCGGAATCCTGTGTTTCTTCACTGCTTTCTTCTTGTACTCAATGTGACTCATCATTGGATACCTCACTTCGGACATTGTGGGAGGTAGATGAGGTTTCAGTTAATGATATTCAAAGTCCAGACGATAAATATTGTGGGGAGTATTTTTCTCAAACAATTTCAAGGGATTCTTCGGGACGATACATCGCTCGTCTTCCGTTCAAAGGTGGCATTCGACCTAGCTTAGGATCAACCCGTTCTATGGCTGTTAACCGCCTGCTAAAACTGGAAACTCGATTTGATAGGGACATGGTGTATTTGCAGTTGTATCGAGAAAATTTACTTGATTATCTCCGACAAGGTCATATGGTGAAAGTGTCTACTCATTCAGACTACCTAATGACTCATAATGGTGTATTAAAGGCCACGGCTACAGGAAACAAAGTCCATGTGGTTTTTTCGCCCTCGGAAAAGGTTCTGTCCGGTGCTAGTTTGAATAGTTCATTACTGGCTGGTCCCAAACTTCAGAGCGAGATAGGTCGTATTGTTACTCAATTCCGGATGCATAGAGTGCCGGTCACATGCGATATCAAACAAATGTATCGATGTATTACTCTCCATCCTGACGATTGTCAGTTTCAACGGTTTCTGTGGCGTTTCTCCCCTGATGATCCCATCTCGGAGTGGGAACTTCGTATTGTGACCTTCGGTGTATCAAGTAGTCCTTGGCTTGCGCTTCGCACAATTCAACAACTTATTTTGGATGAAGGTCATAGGTATCCTCGAGCAGCACAAATACTCAGATTCGGTACTTACATTGATAACTCATTTTTCGGTGCCTCCACCGAGCAGGAAGCTTCCTCTCTCTGTGAGGAATTGATCTCCTTGTGTCAGGCGGGAGGATTCGAACTCGGTAAATGGGCGAGTACATCTCCTTCAATAATGAATGCATTCTCTTCCAAACCTCTGGTACTTCCATCTCCGTCGGATTCTTCTTCCTCCATCAAAGTTCTGGGATTGTTATGGGACCCATCACTTGACGTTTTTCGGTACCGAATTGATTCTTCAGAGGAACCTGTCACAAAACGGGGAATTCTCTCTCATTTGGCACGAATGTTCGATTTGAACGGATACTTGGCGCCTGTAACATTTTCTATCAAAGTTTTTCTCCAACAAATATGGTTGTCTGAACTGGGACGATCCCCTTACACTGGATTTACACGACAGATGGATCGCCTTTCAGGGTGAATTTTCTGTGCTTGAGCAACTTCGCATTCCTCGTTATATTTTGCTTGAGCCATACCTAAAACTTCAGCTTGTGGGTTTTCGGATGCCAGTTCCTTTGGCATGGCCGCGGCGGTATACGTACGGGTTGAAAGTACTCACGGGGTGGCAGTGCATCTTCTTCGTTCAAAAACTCGAGTATCCCCACTTAAAACGTGGACGATCAATCGCTTGGAGTTGGGTGCAGCTTGTTTGTTATCCAAGCTCGTTCGCATTGTACTACCTCTCTCGCCCTCCCATTCAGTCTCAGACGTCCTGTGTCTGACGGACTCGTCAACGGTTCTGGCGTGGATCAGAACGCCCCCCTATAAACTTCATACATTTATAGCAAACAGGGTTACTCAGATTCATGCTGATTGTCCTGAAGCTTTATGGCGACATGTGGCTGGTGAGCTCAATTCGGCCGACCCAGCAAGTAGAGGTTTGCATCCTTCGGAACTCATAACCAATACCCTCTGGTGGCATGGGCCGGTTTTTTTGTGCTGTCCTGTCGATCAATGGCCAGTTGCTCAGCTTGACTTGCCATCCATCATACCGGAAAGTAGGAACATATTGTATCCAGTACTGGCTGCAACTACGGGATCTCCCTTCTTCGTTGAGTTTTTGACACACTCACACTCCATTCTAAAGTTACAGAGACGCTTCACCTACGTACTACGCTTTCTTTACAACTTGCTCATGAAACGTGCCAAACGTCCTCGTTTTGAATGGTTGACAGGACCAATTATGCCCTCTGAGTATCGCGAAGCCCTCATGTTTTTTGTTGAGATTACACAGAAGCGGTATCTCTCGGATGAATTTCGAGCCATAAGTAACGGGGAACAATGTTCAAAGCGTGTTGCACATTTGTCGCCCTTCATCACTCCGACGGGGTATTTGCGGGTGGGGGGGGGTCGGCTGCAGTTTTCAGCCCTTCTGCCTCGATCAAAGCATCCTCTATTGATACCTAGAGAGTCCCATCTGGCGGTACTACTGTGTGTCTATTTCCACAAGTATTCAGGTCGCGGTGGGCCTAGACTGGTCCAGTCTCTTGTGCACCGGGAGTTTTGGATTATAGGTCTCCCAAGTCTCATTCGACAGCGTTCATTTGGATGTAATGTTTGTTATAAATTGAAGCCTCGCACTACACTTCAGCCGCCCATGGCTGACTTGCCAGCGGAGAGAGTCACTCCGGCACGCTGTTTCACCAACATTTCGGCGGATTTTGGTGGCCCATTCTCCATCGGTTACAGCAACAGACGAAATGCGGGTACAGAAAAGTTTTATATTTCCCTGTTTGTGTGCATGTCAAGCAAAGCTGTACACATAGAGTATGTCAGTTCTCTCTCTTCGGCCGCCTTTCTTGCTGCATTCGACCACTTCATTGCTCGCAGGGGACTTCCCACTCGAATGTACTCGGATAATGGTCGAAATTTCAAGGGTGCGTATCGAGAAATTCAAGAAATTTATGCATTTCTTGCCAAATCAGGATTAACTCTGCAGTCATATTTGGTAAAACGGCAAATCGAGTGGGTATTTCAACCTCCCTATGCTCCGAATTTCTGTGGACTCGTCGAGGCAGGTATCAAATCGGTGAAGTATCACTTGAGGAAACTTATTGGAGTCCCAAGGAATCGTCTAGATCGATGGAGACTAACTCAGTAGATGGTTCAAGGTTTTTGGAGACGCTGGAACCGTGAATATCTCCACACCCAACTGCATCGGCCGAAGTGGACAAAACCAATGCCAGCCATCGAAAAGGGGGACCTAGTCTACTGGCATTCCCCTCAACATCCATCAACTCAGTGGCCATTGGGAAGAGTATGTGAGCTGCTGCCGGGTCGAGATGGTAAGATTCGAATCGCACGTATTAACACTCAAAATGGAGTAGTGATGCGTCCGCTCAACCGGATTATTCCTCTCCCAAAAGATGATTAACCTTATCCTAATCCTATATTATACTCACGTTTTGTTTCTATGTACCTGTTCTGTTGTTTATATTTTTCTATTTAATCTAACCTTGTTGATATTTTTCTTACTAGTTCTGTGCTGTTCCAGCAAATTAAGAATTTCACCCATTGGTCAATTGGGTTTTTTAAATCTTATACACAAAATTTGTTCAAAATTTTCAAATTTTGCGGGCGAGGGGTATGTTTGGACTCCACGCTTGTTGATGTTCGATACCAGGTTGCCTGCCCTTTGTTGTCCCCTCTCCCCCCCCCCCCCCCCATTCCTTCTTCTCACAAACCGTGCTTCCTATCAGTCTGTCGTGTGGGAGTTCGGATACAACATCCACGTCCATCGTAATACGAATTATTCTCACCCCCTTGCTACTCAGTTTTCCGCAGTTCAAGTGATTTCGCGAACCGGAGTGCAATTTTCACGCGGTGTACCCCTTTGCGATCTGGACCAGAGGATATTCAGCCGGCCGGCTGCTGCTGCAGTCTCGAGCTCACAGGTGACCCACATACTCCTTTCTTTACTATTATCCCGTTATAGTCTTGTCCTCAGCAGCCTGGTACTGCATAAATATAATTGGGGTTTTCTCATAGGTGTAAAGCAAATTGTACTTTTCCATACTGAAAGAGATGGGGTGGGTATTTCATTCTCTGTCATAAACATAGAGTCGGTTCTTTCAGTACAAATTACAGTCCACTTTTACTAATAAATATCGAACTATCACATTCTCTCTGTGAACCGTACAATATTTTTCAACAGATGGCACCACCATCGTGCAGTGGTCGAAAACGCGAATTCATGAGAGCAAAATTTAAAAAACTGTAGAATGATGACTGAATTTGGAGTCTAGGCGTATTTTCGAGTTTTGAACTAGAATCTCGAGTTCGTTTATAAAAATTATCGATTTTAAGTGGTTCAAAACGGTATTTTAGGAGAGCAAATATGTTTTGGGTATACCTACCATGTTTTTAAAAATGAATCGTCCCATGGTTTAATCATTTTATTATAATAATTAACATAAAAATGCCCCTCTTTAATATATTATACGTATACGTATTCAAAAAACTGATGAGGAAATATACATAGAGATTCGTAAGTATATTAACTTATAGGGTATATATAAAGAGTCTAATCACTTTCTGACTCAGTGTCCGTTTCATCATCAATTTGAAGACGAGCTGGGGAACAGACTTAACATATCAGAACGTCTTAGGGAGTTGTTTGCTAACAGAGGGGAACTTTTGTCGCCAACTGCTGACTACGGGATCAGAGCAAGAGATGAAGCATACATATCCACCATTTTCTGGACCCGAGAAAACTTCCTCGAGCTGAACTCACGAAAATACTTAGAATCCTTGTTCCTTGCCTCCTGTGCTTCCTCAGACATTATAAGACTGGTAAAACAGCTTTACTGACAAGCTGCCCTCCATGAATTAAAATTTTATGAAGGCTCTGGGGCATGTAATACCATCCATATTTGGAAACATAAATCGCCAGACGTTGAAAATTGTCATGCATGGACAGCAACGTTGTAAAACTAAAATAAATCATACAACGTTTAGGGGAATCCAGGCAACTTCATTTTAATGGGTACTTTTACGGGACATATTGAAGAGGAAATACCTAATTTCTAGGCGCGATAAAGATAAATATCATTTTTGGCAAACTGCGTAAGTTAAGCATTATTATAACAACACCTAATAAATTATGAGTAATTCATAGTAAAACGAATAAAATATGACAGTGAGTTGAGAAAACGGAATTTTCTTACCTATCTTCTTCATTGCAATAAAAAGTAAAAATTCGGAATGATCTCACCAGACGGTCAATTACGAGTGAAAGTCGTGATCGCCTGTCGAGGCACATTATTATCAAACCGTTCTCTGTACTGTTGTTTGTACGAATCAAAACACAACAAAAAGCTAATGGATGGTAAAAAATAGCCATTTCCCAGCTTCACATGGTTCTAAGTTCGTCATCCAAAGATTCAACCATCATTTTCGGCAATTTATATTTTTTTCCATTTCGCTCTCCTAAATTCGCATTTTCGACCACTGTGCATCGGGGGGGTTATATTACTCAGCCAAAATCAGCATATTTTTATTCTGAAGACGGCTGTATGATCAGTAGGACCACAGAATTGACGCTCGCTTTTGTACTTATTTTGGTTTATTATTTTCAATAATGAACCTTTGGAATCGAGCATTAAAAAAAAAAAATTTAACCCCCCCCCCCCCCTCAAAATTTTATGGTTTCCATTTCAAGGTATCTAGAATCCGAAAATGCAATAAAAAAATTTCTGTCCGTCCGCCGTACGCCGTACTTCGCATTTTTCTTAGTAACCATGGACCAAAATTGACGAAATTCGGTTTATAGGTCCATTTGGGGTGTAGTTGGTCCTCAAAGCTCGGCGTTAATGTCAGTCATCCCTAAGGGGTGAAAAATAGGGGTTGAAGTCTCCAAGACTCCGTTTTCCCGAATTTTTTTAACGGTTTTAAATAGTTCTCGAACTTGGGAGTTTTTTAAGACCACCCAGAGCATTGTACGTCCAGCCGTTCGTTCACAGTAATGCCCAGAAGTTTGCACCGACAGACATTTTCAACAGGATGGTGAATGAAATTGTATACATACAGCCCAAATATCATCACTGGGGACGCGCTAACAATCGGGAATTGGCCTGAGATCATCATTGGTAGGGAGCACATGATTATAGTCACGGAGTATGAAGTCGAGTTGGTTGTTCTGTGATATTATTTCATTTGAAAAATGATGGCTCTTTTGGAGTTGGTTGATAGGGAGTGAAACTTGAACAAACGTTGAAGTATTATTGATGGGTAAATTATTATGCAATGGTAAATTATTGCACAACGGTAAATGATTACACAACGGTTCATTATACCATCTATGTGGAGTTTGTTGGTAGGTATTTTTTTCACTCCACATACAAAGTTTCCCTTCAGAACTTCATTATTTGCGTTTCTTTTGCCATTTTAGTTACTGTTGTGATTATTTTAGTAACATTTAACTCGTGATTTAGGTAGGTACCTAGTAACGAGCACGGGGTTAGGTTCTAACCTACGGAGGATCTGCGATCTACGTAATATGTATGGAATAGTACATATTATATTATATAGACGGGTTATCTATACAGAGAGCTGTGATCTGTAACAGAAGGGTATTCTGTCCAAAATAATATTCCGTTGTGCAGGGATTGCAGCGTTTTCAAATTCAAATTAAGAAATTTTATTTTTCAATTTCAGATTTGCTAACTTTATTTTTCAACTTTTAGGTTCAGCAGCCAAACTGGTCATTGTACTGAGTACAGAACTTCTTTCAAAATCAAAATTGAATAGCTAGAAAGGTCATAGTCCTTCAAAGAGGAACCACCTCAGGTGGGATCTTTGAGGAGGAACCACCTCAGCAGTGACCATCTGAGAGGGTACCTAGGTGCTCGTCTTCTACCCCTTGGGGGTGGGTGTCCCAAAGGCGCAGTGAGCTGCGCACTGAGCTGTGCGCTGATTGGCTTAGCTCTCTCAAAGGATTAGGCCGTTCTATCCATCCGATTTTGATTTTGAAAAAATTTCTATACTCAGCACAACGCCTAGTTCGGTTGCTGAACCAAAAATGTAAAAAACAAATTTTGGAAATTGGAAATTTAAAAATAAATGTTCTAAATTTAAATCTTGGAAAATAAAAACGACAGTGAGCGTCAGTTCTAGGACCTACCAAATACACAGGCGTTTTCAGAATGAAAATTCGTTGATTTTTGGGAGAATAATGAGCAATTTAAAATTAGCTCATTTTTGAAGTACAACTTGGTGGCTGTTTTTGGAACTATTTTCGGTTGGATTGGCCTCAATTTGCTCTTGCAATCTCGTGAATGAAGAAACAGTGCACTTCCACATCCTTAGTTGAACACGAGTCCAGAAGAGTGTCAAGGCAGCGCTGGACTTGAAAGCAGTCGGCTGAGGAAGATACTCTTCTGTAGGTCTTGGGGTCGTCCACAAATATAAGCACTGCATATGATCTGAAGAAAGCAAGGTAGCGACACTATTAATTAACCAAAGGAATAAGAAAGGATCAAGGTGGGAACCCTGAGGAATCTGAGAGGAAGGTGGGACGGGCAAAGACAAGGTAACTCAATCTAGCTCGCTAAAGTCTGCTATCAAAATAACTTCCAAACCCAATCAAGGAGGGGTCCGTAGACATATGTTTGTGCGATACTTGATCAAGGGCCTTGGCAGTGTCCACATACAACATGTCAACCCACGAGTTGCCCTCAAATCCCGAAATCAGTAAGTCACGAAGTTTGTGACGGTGCATCTTCCTGTCCTGAAATCATGCTACTTGAGTGTAATATACCTTACTGGAGAATAACGTAAGCAACTTCCCATCATCAGCTTCTCAAGCATTTTGGGTATAGATGGTGCAGAGTGCTCTATAATTAGATACCAGCGATCTGGTGGCTGATTTGTGAATTGGTATGATGAAAAACTCCTTCCACTCCCCAGGGAAACAGCCAGTAGCGAGAGCCTATTAATGAGTATAGTCAGGGCTTGAACAAGTGTGTCAGAACAAGATCGCAAAAGTCAAAAGTCGTGCAGGAACTCACGACCAAGACTTTGTGACCTGAGCACTTGGACCACTTTGTCCTCATTCAGTATGGTAGTGCTAATGGACACTACATCTGTATACTTGATGATTGCCAGATATTTTCCACCTAGTGTGAGCCAGGCGCTTTAATTTCGTCAAGAAGATTAGCTTAGTGGATAACCATTTAGGGAACTCGTAATTATTGATGTCCTTAGTTTCAGAAAACATTCTGATGCCTGGGAAGAAGATCTCATAGAAACGATTGGCTTATTCATCTAAGGATAAATCAGTGACGAAGTCCTTCTCACCATATACCATATACCAAACCATATTCTTCCTGGTGAAAAACTCACGTAATGCTGCGTAATCTCCATGCTTGAAATCGAATACAAAACTCTTGTTAAATGTGTTGTGAGAATTCATTCTGATATCTCAGAGCAGTTCCAAACGCATAAAGGTCTCAGGCAAGGAGACGGACTAGCTTGTCTCCTCTTCAATATGGCACTGGAGACAGCGATAAGGAGGTCCTGAATACAGGTGGGAGGCAGGATTTCAACAGATCAGTCCAGCCGTTAGCATATGTGGACGATATTGATCTGATAAGTCGGTCTTTGGGCAGTAAGAGAAGCATACAATGATCCGGTCATAGAGGTGAACCAGGTCTTGTGGTGAACCAGAACAAAACTAAGTATGTGCACACCAATGCTCCACCAAATCACGAAAGGTTCATAACCATTGGTCAGGATAGATTTGAATGGGTGGACAGTTTTTTATACCTTGGTACCCAGGTGAATGCTGATAACCAGATGAGTCGTGAAATAAGAAGATTAGTCATGGTGGCTGACAGATGCTTTTTCGGGCTGCAAAAGCAATTCAAAAGCAGAATCCTATCGCGAGCTACTAAGGTCAGACTCTATAAAACGCTCATCAGACCAGTATTGATTTATGGGTCTGAAAGTTGGATGCTTACAGTTCATGATGAGTCGGCCTTAGAGAGATTCGAGCGCATCATTTTTAGGAGAATCTTTGGTTCCGTGTCAGGTGGCCAGAACTATAGGAGACATTATGAACCACGAGGTTATGGAACTTTATGGGGAAAGAGACGTGGTTCGTTTAGTCAAGTTGGGCCGTCTTCGCTGGGCAGGACATGTTCCTCGAATGGAGTCAGGGAGATGCCCAAAGAGATGCTGAACAAAGCTCTGTTTCGAAGAAGAATGACGGGTAGACCAAGATTCCGCTGGCTCGATGGTGTGACCCACGATGATCACGAAATCTTGGGAGCTTATGATTGGAAAACCACTGCACAGAATGGAGGCAACTGGCGGACATTGTTAAAGGAGGCCATGATCCCCCGCAGATTGTAGAGCCAGGTAGTAGTAGTAGTAGAAAAGCACATCTAATCTCCATGCCTCGATCGAATATAAATCCCTCTGGTGTGAAAGACTCCTCAGCAACCGACAAGAGGTGGAGAGCAAGCTCAGCCGGGGGATGGGCTGGATCAACATCACCCAGTGGAGCCGATACCCTAGGATTAATATGGTCTTTGTTAACATTGAAGAGCACCAAATCAGTTAGTTTATTTGAAACATTTGGTACGTCGTTGAACTGGAACAGGTTACACAGATGCATTGATTAGAAAATAACCCTACTCCTCCTCCCCACTGATCAGTTATGATCTCAGAATTCCAGGAATACAAGCGAAATGATGAGCACCCTCACATGAAACACAAACAAGTGCGCCTGCGGGGAGCAAAGGGTAGTACATTTGCTGCAGCTCATTCTCTGCTGGATACTGACTAAAGAAATTTACTGAGTATTAAAGTGATAACAGAGCATACGGTGGAGGATTGAGAACAAACCAGGAGAAGAGGTGGAAGGAGTCAATGACGTTCGCAGTTTGCACTTGGGCGGGGAGTCTAAACATGAAGTAAGATTATAAACAAGGTCGGGTTACCAAGGAGGCAGTGGTCAGCGGCCTGGCAGTTTACTGTGAATTGAAAAACAACGTGCAATTCACAATAGAAACATAGAAATTATTCTGTAACTTACTGGTAGGGCAATGCGCAGAACAACTTAGGCAGATCACAATTTTTATTAGGGGGTGAACACGATGAGTGACAACTCAGAACTGAGTGTTGATCATTGATGGGGAAAAATGAGTGGGTTTCTAGGAATATACATTATTTATCTAGTTTCCAAAATTACCTGCCTTCAAACTTATATAATCACATGATGAACATTATGATGAAGCGGATGGAGGACCAACAAGCCAAACCAACCAGTCCAAAGAGAGAGGGTCTAATACGAGTATCCTCCAGGGTTGGAAGATATTGGTTGGAGGTTGGTCCAGTATGTAACCATCCAAAGAGATCCATGCAGCTTGCATGGCTGTCCTGTGTCTATGCTGCTGCCTCTTGTGGCATCCTACCCCCCCCCCCCCCCCCCCGTATCTCAAATCTGTTTTCAGCTCTTAAAACAACGACGATAATGTTGCCCATTGAAACCAAATTGTGAATCACTAGGCTTGTGTGAACTTTTATAAGATTGTTTTACTGTATAATATATACTACCTTATTTTGCCATATGTCAAGGAAAAGATTTCTTTTTCGGAGTGTTAGGGAGTCAAAAAAGTTATTTTTTGAGTGCCTACAAGCAATGCGGTCTGGAGTGGTGGCAGCGCGGGAGGATGACGGTTCGTCCACTTACTCTTTATTCACTTACTAGATGGATACTAATAAGCATCCATAAGCTTCACTGCCTACAAGAGCTGCAGCACTGAGCGCCCTCACGATGATACAGTGCGAGCAATCAAGAAGCTTGGCGAGGGCATCAAGGAGCTGAGGAAGAGGGAGACATCAGTCGAGGGAGGACAGGCTGAGCCGATCGCCGAGGACGAGGGCCCCTGGTTAGTTGGCAAGGCCGAATGGAGAAAGAAGGTAAGAGCTCAGTCCAGGCAAGCACAAGAACAGGAGAAAGCCTTGTCTACCCTGGATGTACCGCGGCCTCAGCCTGGCCGGGCTGTACGACCCCAGCTGTCAGTCCCCCAAGTAAAGGCTGAGCTGAGGGCCGAGCTTGCGGGCAAGGGAGGACCCACACCGCCCAGAACGGGGGCGACAGTGGTTATCACAGCGGCAGGAGGGGAGGATGTCATGGGGAAGCTGGCGGGGAAACTGACCCCCTCGGACCTGGGAGTCACGATCAAAAACATCCGACCTGTCAGAGGGGGTAAGGTGGCCATTGACCTGACCGAGGAGGCAGATGTCAGAAAAATGTAGAGAGTGTGGCATTACGGGACGCGGGGCTGTCTGCTGTCTCGGCTCCGGTGCGCTTCCCCAGGCTTCTGGTGCACGACATCCCGGCGGACACTTCGGAGGACAAACTCATCGAGTCATTGGCTGCTGCTGTTGACCCTCAAGGATCCAATCAGGAGATCAAGAAGAGTATACTGCCGCTCTACAAGGTGGGCCCGAAGGACCGACCACAAGTTAAATGGGTGGTGCAGGTGTCCCCAGCGGTCAGACAGGGGGTCCTGAAGGCTGGTCGAGTCTTCCTGGGGTGGTTTAGTTGCAGGGTGGTGGACCACGTGAGTGTGACCCGGTGCTACAGATGTCAGCAGTACGGGCACATCTCCGCGTCCTGCACTGCAGCCCAGGTTTGTGGCTATTGTGTGCGGGAGGGCCACCGCTTCTCGGACTGCCCAGCCGAGGTGCCTACCATGTGTCAAGGCAGGGCTAGCCCACGAGCATGATGCAGGCAGCAATGCCTGCCCCAGCTACAAAAAGGCAATTGAAAACTACGTGCGGAACACTGACTATGGGAAATGACTGCAGAACCCATCAAAATAGGCCAGCACAACATGAATAGGCAAAGGGCGGTTGTGGACCAAACAAGACAGCAGGCGGCTGAGTCCGGAATTCATGTGCTGGCCATTCAGGAGCCGCCTACGGCCGGGGGTCGCATCACTGGATTTGGACTTACTGCCCGGGTGCTTTGCAAGTACTCCACAGAACGCGCTGCCAGGGCCGCCGTGGTGGTGCTGGACCCCCGGCTGGATGCAACATTCATGGACGATCTGTCTACCCCAGATATATCGGTGGTTCTGCTGTCGGGAAGGGGCCACAAGGTACACATAGTCAGTTTTTACGCCCCGCCAGGAGACCCTATGAGAGGGCACCTGCACTACCTGACCCGGGTCCTGCAGCGGATTGGGAGGAGACGGGTGGTGCTGGCCGGGGATATCAACGCCCATGGGCTGGCATGGGGCTCACGGGTCAACAACTCTAGAGGTCAGGAGGCCTCCTTCTGGATAACGGCAGAGGGCCTAACTGTGCACAACAACATCTCCCAGGGCAGTACTTTTGTCGGCCCCAGGGGAGAGTCGTGCATTGACGTGACCCTGTCGACCTCGCCGGAGGATGGGTGGCTCCGCGACTGGAGGGTCCAGTTCGCGACCACGAGTGACCACGCACTGGTAACCTTCAGCCTGGAGCCGGAATCGGGAGCCCCCCCCCCCCCTGCAGCTGTAACACGCTTTATAAGGGGGACCGCGAGATTGAAAGCCTACAAGGCTGAGCTCCAGTCGGCCATGGTTGACTACGCCCTCGCTGTGCGCCAAACCCTGGACGATCTGGAGGGGGACCTGCGAGACCTCAACAGTGCCGTCCTGACTGCGGCCACCAGAACCCTCAAGAAGGTAGTAAAGGGAGTGATGAGGAGGTTGCTGTGGTGGGACGAGGAGGTGGCAGAACAGCGGAGGGCCACACTACGGGCACGCAGGCGAGCAAGGAGGGCCCGCAGACCAGAGCAGAAACAAGAGCTGAGGGTGCTATTCTACACAGAGAAGAAGAAACTAAAGAACATCATAAGGGTAAAGAAGCGGGCCGGCTGGAGGTAGTTCGTGCAGGAGGACATGGAGGAGAGACCCTGGGGGATTGCCTACCGTATCATAAGGGAAAAAATAAAGCCCGCGGCAGCCCTTGGTGCGTTGGTTGTGGGTGGACGGAGGGCGGAGGATCCCGAAGAGGCCTGCAGGTTTTACCTGTCCCACGTTTTCCCGGCAGACGACGTTGAGGCGGACACGCCCGCAGAGATGGCCATCAGGGAAGCGGTAGGAATGCCACCCAGCACACCGGACGCCCCGGGATGGACAATGCCGGATCTCCTCGGGGCCATAGCTTCATTTGGGCGATCTAAGGCGCCGGGACTGGACCTGATAGATATGGCAATGATCAAGGAGGTGCCGGCACTATACCATGAAGCACTCCTGGCGGTATGCAATGCAGCGCTCAGGAGGGGCGAGTTCCCGACCCTCTGGAAGGTGGCCCTGATCAGAGCACTGGCCAAGGCGGGAGACCGCGACCCCTCCGACTGCAACTCCTTCCGCCCCGTCAGCCTGCTGCCGATGAACGGCAAAGTACTGGAGAAGCTAATACTGGGCACTATAGCTGAGAACCTGGAGTCGCGAAGCCACCCGCGCCAGTTTGGCTGCACCAGGGGCTGCAACATGGAGTCCGCGATAGCCACGCTGGTGGACCTCATCAGGAGTGCAGGGCAGCCGCACGTCTTGGCTATATTTTTTGACATCACGGGGGCCTTCAACTCTGTGTGGTGGCCCCTGGCCCTCCAGAGGCTGAAGGAGTGCGGGGTCCCGAGAAATATCTATTTGCTGCTGCGAAGCTACTTCAGCGACAGGAGGGCCATTATGGAAACGGGCACAGCAGAGCAGTCGACGGTGGTGACGAGAGGCTGCCCCCAGGGATCGGTACTGGGTGCGGCTGTATGGAATTTGGTGTTTGCCAATCTGTTGGCGCAGTTTGCTGGGACGGGCTGGGAGCCGGTGGCCTACGTCGACGACCTCGCAGTAGTGATAGCAGTACTGAGCAGGACCTCGGTGGTGGATGAAGCGGAGCGATGTGCGCAGTTTGTGGAAAGATGGTGTTGGGGTGCCCGCCTCCGGCTGGCAGCGGAGAAGACACAGGTGGTGGTGTTCTACGGAGAGGGGGACCGGAGGCATCCAGCCCATGTCAGGGTCAGGGATACACGAGTGAGAGCAACCAGCAATGCGAGATACCTTGGAATCATGCTTAATAAGCGACTACCCGCAGAGGACCACATTGAGTCGTTGATAGGTCGCACAGCCTGGATCGCGGGGGGAATGACAGGTCTCGCAGGGGCCGGATGGGGAGTGCCATACCGGGACAGGATGAGCTTCTAAAGACTGTGTTCCTCCCCACAGTGATGTACGCGGCCTGCGCGTGGTGGCACAAACCAACAAAGGCGATGCGGAACAGGATCAAAACAATGCAGAGAGCGGCTCTGATCTCTGCAACAAGATCGTACAGCACTGTTTCGCACGATGCACTGCAGGTCGTGGCTGGTTGCCCTCCCCTCGACCTGATACTGGATGCGCGTGTTGCCTACGCTGCCCTTAAATGGCCTGACAGGACGTGTGCAGAGGTGCGCCCTGACCTCAGCCAAATCCTCAACGGCGACGGAACAGCAGCAGAAAAGGAAACGAGGATTGAGGATTGAGGACTGGGTAATGCATAAATGGCAGGCAGGGTGGGACGCAGTGGACAAGGGCCGAGCGACCTACCAGTTCTTCACAGATGTCAGGCAGAGATGCGCACTGGCATTCGTGATGCCCGGCTACGAGGTCACTCAGCTGCTCACTGGACACGGCAACTTCAGCTCAAAACTGCACTTCTTCAGACGCAGGGACGAGCCAGTGTGTCCATGTGGGGCCGAGGAAGAAACTTCTGAGCATGTCATCAGGCACTGCCCCCTGTATGACGACCTGAGAGCCGAGCATCTGGGAGGACGGCAAATTGACGGGCCTCTCACAGTCCTTATTACTGACAGACAGGCTCATGCTCAGTTCGAGCAGTTCTGCAAGGCCTGGGCCAGAAGACGGGGCAGCGGAGTAGATTTGGCCGAGGTGGAGCGATGATTTGACATGGGTATCTCCTTATTTAAAATAGTAGACGGGGCGTTAGAAGGGGAAGAGATGGGAATATTTATAAAAGTACCTGTCTCCCCCCAGTATATGTGTCTTTGTGTTTAGTTTGTATGAGCGATTCTGCGCGGGCGTAGATCACAGTGATATTAGGTTAAGGGTAAAGAACGGGCTGTGATAATAGGTGATCCTTAGATTAGGTTAGATTAGAGTGATATTAGATTAAATTGAGTGTTTGCAAATAGTCGTGTGGGTGTTGGGGGCCCTATCGGTCCCTTGGGGGGGGGGGGGGGGCAGCAAACCGATAGGTATTTTTACTTAATCCTGATTTATTTAGTTTTTCATTTTGTTAATTTCCTTTTTGTTAATTTCAAGGGCTGTAGGTCACATGTAAGCCCTACAAAGCGGGTACCGGTGGGGCGATCCTAGGAAGGGTGGGCTCGAGGGTGCTGGTGGGGTTTTCCCCAGCCCTACCGGCTAGTATGAATGTGTCTGTATTCTTGATGTGACTGTATTCTTGATTCTCTGTATTTATTGAATGAGAGTAAGTTATAGAGCGCATGGTCGTAGTACGTAGGGAAACAAATGTGATGCTGGGCTGTGATATTAGTAAGTAGTATGGCGGGTGGTGAGTAGTCGCTCTACTTCACCATACCGAGCAAGGCACCAAAACGAGGAGGAACTCGGCAGCGATGGGAAAATCTCAAGATACAGGAAGAGGAGGCAGAGTACCTGAAAAGTAGGGGGAAACCTCAAGATATAAGAAGAGGAGGCAGAGTACCTGAAAAGCGCCGACCCCCGTCCCGGGATTACCCCTGTAAAATTGACACCTCCGCGTGGTCCATCCCGGGCGCTCTCCCAAGGAGTGTGGCTAACGCCAGAGGGGACACTGTATCATCAAGAGAGAGTGGCATTGAAGGGACAGCGGCATAGAAGACGATCAAGATTGTGATGGGCCTGAATGGCCTTAGATGCAATCCCAATTCACTCTGATACAGCAGGTTCTCTTCAACTTGAGGCACTCTGTGAACAGTGATATCACATCTTTCGGATTTTCAAATAACTGAGCATCTCCTATGTAAAATCGAATAGAAAATATAGAAAATCTAATTTCATTCTCTACTTGGAAAAAAATTAATTAATTAAAAAAAGGTAAAAAAAAATAATTAAATACTGGAGTATAGCCCATTGGTAACAGAAAAAACCAAACAATAACAGCTGCACAACACTACAACATGAATGATCCTTGATGATCTGTGGCCTCCCATACTTCAGCCAAAATCCGAAGAACCTATTGAGAGCAAAGGACATTGAAAACTGTATTGCAGCAATGTCTTGTTTGAAAGAAGAAGTTGGATGGAGGTCATTGGGAGTATCCTAACACGTCTCCTCTACCATTTTTACAAGTAACTCATCATGTGATTTTGCAGGAGCAGATTATTTAGGACTGCTATTTGTCAGAGTCTCACATACTAATGAATTGGCGAAAGAAACGCAGAGAATCCATTTTCACCTGTCTTTCCATGAGATGAGAGCTCTTCTTTTGGAAGTAGTCAGTTGCAGCAAAGTTTCTCGTAGCTACAAGACGATTCATAGCTTGAAGGGGAAAACTGAAGCATTTTGTATCTGACGATGGTACCCACTTCATATTAGTTCTGGCTGTTATAATATCACATCCCTTAAAACGATTTGCAGCTCATATCCATATGTCATCATCATGGTATGGAGGATTTTATGAACGACTTTTATTGCTCTTGTTAAAAATTTTTTGATAAAGACAATCTAATCTGTCTTACAACAATCTCTCTTACCTAGGTAACTGGTGGTAACTAGTAGCTGGGCCAAAAAGTGTAAGTAGAAGGACTACCTAAGCTTGCGACATTGTACAAATAGAACAGGTTCTTGGTGCCTGTTGAGGATCTTAGAGCTACTACTAAGCAAGGGTGGGTAACCCCAGAATGTCAAGATACCAGATGACCGCTCGTTCGTCTCCATTCCATAGGTGCAAGAGGAGCATCACCACTCTTCTGAGCATCCTAGGAGGAAAGGACCTCTGAATGATCCCTTGGAAATTTGGGGAAAGCGAAATCTAGAAATACTTTTTGGCTAATAATAAATTACGTTTGGTTTCAGTTAATGAAATTTAGAGTTAACGAAAATTTGTAGTATTTTTGTATATGATTGGAGTTAAATGTTGATCTTCAATATAAGTTATTGTGAAGTGTCATACCTACAAGTGTTCCTAGTTGTTGAGATAGATGCTGAATTCGGTACAATCTGACTGATGTTAGGTGCTTGTTATTCTAAATTATTTTTCCCTTGAATAAATGATATTATTTCTTCATTATTATTTCGAAGGTGGCTAAGCTACTATATAATTCTACTAAATGTTTTATGTCACCCAGAGGAAGAGCCAAGGCAGGAGGGATCAACTCAGACCTTTGCTTCCATCATTCCGAGTAAAGTGAAATCTGCCGAATCTTGCTCAGAAGACATAGCAAAGAAACCGGGAAATGAAACTGAGGATAGATTTGTAAGTTATGAACTGAAGGAAGAAACTCCAAAAGACGTTGAAAAAGGTGCCCCTTCTGGTAAGTGGAAAATTGAGTTTAAGCGAATTTTGAGGAGTTATTTTGCTAGGTATTTCGAATATTGCTATCAAACTTTACTTGCATCTATTTGAAAATCATACTTGTGTAGAATCCGTCGTCTGCTACTGTGAAACTAACCATGGTGCTAATATATTATGTAATTCAAGTGGAGGTGTCATCCTCTCATTATTGCATACCAGTAGGAAGAACTCATTATGATTTTCCCCCCCCTTTTGCCTGATAATAGTTTAAATGAAACTCAAGTGAGTTGTTCGATACTCTCCGAGCGTTATTTCCACAAAACTGTTTTAAAATGGTCGACAGAAACTAAAGCGAGAGATACGTGCTGTGGGAGAGTGTTCAAGCCAACCCTTGGAAGGATATGCAAAATTTGGACTTCTCACAGATGTATCAGTTCCGTAGTGTACTAGGCATGGTCAACGTCTAGCTTGTTACCTGGCAAATACAACCAAATCACTTAGGGATCTCACGTTGAAGAATACACCCCGGTAATGGTGAAAGGAAGAGAAGATTAAAGAGCTGGTAGAGCAACATGTGATGAATTGGTATTTCAGTGTCAACAAAACCTGCACACTATAAAACTATTAAAGAGCTGATAAAGCAACATGTGATGAATTGCTATTTCATTGCAACAAAACCTGCACGCTATAAAACTATTAAAGAGCTGGTAGAGCAGCATGTGATGAATTGCTATTTCGATGTCAAAAAAACCTGCACACTATATTTATGTTGACGCCAGACCTGAGGGACTTCGTGTTGTGCTGACTCAAGTAAATGGTATCCAAAATCAGATAATCACTTGTGCTAGCTACAGCTCAACTCTGTTGAAACAGATTCTCCAGATTGAGAGGGAAATGTTGGTGGTGACCTGGGGCGTGGACAGGTTCAAGATGTTCCTGCTTGGAAAGATCTTGTCTTTAACCCTTTCAACCGGTGAATACAATGTTAGACTTTCCTTTGTCTGCTTCAGTCAAGAGAGGGTAAATTGCCCAGGCTACGAAGAAAGATAGTGCCTTGAGTCATGTTATTTGTGCCAGTACAACTCAAGATTGGGACACCCAAAAGCTCCATATTTTTAAAGGCAACAGGGATGAATTATCAGTCTTAAGTGAGGCCATCGGATTGTCATTCCAGCTGTTGTACAAGCCCGAGTGGTGAAATTGGCACATCTGGGTTATCATGGAGTGACTAAAACCAAGCAGCTTTTAGGAGAGATTGTCTGGGTTCCTGGACTGAACAAAGCAGTGGGGGAATGTACCAGCTAGTACTTACCCTGCTTGGCCAATACACCTGTCATGGTACCCTTACAATATACCATTCCTGTAAATAGTTAGATTGATACCAGTAAAACGATGGAGAAGGCGAGCTGTGCGACATAGCAATCGAGGCCCAGGTGTCTTTATGAAGCGCCTGGCTGGCCCAGCTCATCATTCTTCCAGCTTCTCCAACAAGTGCCTTCTCTCCCAAACCTTACCTTCCCATTCATCCATCTTACCAGCACCATCTCTCTCTCACCTTACTACCTCCTCATCAACTCACCCTTCTCCTCAACCCTACATTCTCAATGTGGTGAAAACCGGACAAGAATTTCCTTCCCAGCACTCAACTTGGTGAAAACCGGGCGAGTGCTTTTCCAAGTATCCAACGTGGTGAGAACCTGACGGATATTTTCCTATCTTAGAGACGCATCCAAGGAGGTGACAACTGCGCAGATACGCTGTCACGCTCCTCTCTAACCTTCTCAACCTCACCTCTTTAACCTCACGTTCCCAAACCTACCTCGAACTTACCATTCACCACATCACCCAAGACGTCAAGAGACCCTATTAGGCTCACCCACCTCCAGCCCCCTGGGAAAACTTCAATAGACTTCGAAGGACCATTTATGAACAGTGAATATGTTCTTGTTATCGTTGATGAGTACAGTAAATACCCTGTTGTTGAGGTTATTAATTCAGTTGCTGCTAAAGTTTTTAGTCCACTGTTGTTCAGGATATTTTGGATGTTCGTAATACTCAAACAAAGTGAGTCATGGTTGGCGATCTTGGGATATCAGGTTCATGGTCTGAGACAAGGTAGAATTTTCTTCATTAACAAAGCAGTTCTTGTGAAAAGCTGGTTGTCTCCCTTTTCAGTAACTTGATTCCCTTTCTCATTAACAACCTGGATTCGTTTAGGGTCATAAGGGGTCGTATATTTGTCTTGCTTTCTCTGCTGAAGTAGCACAGTATCTCCTTCAATCAATGCGTGTTCTTGTGTCCCACGCCTTAAATCAGCATAATTCTTCATCGTCTTGCTCAAAGCGTCTTTTGTCTCAGAATTTCGTCCACATCCTTTTCAAAAATTTCTCCAGGCATTCGAGAGAGAAATGCTTTGAAATTATTTCTTAAAAGCATTAGCCGGAAAAATGTGTGTACTGATTTTACATAGGTAACATAGTTCTCCCATCTCTTTTTCTCCAAAATCATAGTTCTGATGGCCTTGTTATGTAAAATCAGTACTCCAAACTTGGGTTATGTTGAGAACATTCCTCGAAAGGAAAGTAACATTCAGAAGGATGTAAATTCCCCAACCAGACCTACTCGTCAAAGAAGAGTGCCATCTCGCTTTGAGGGTTTTGTAATGGATTGATGTGGGATAACTTTTCAACACGGAGTAATTTTTTTATATTTGCATTTGGTTCGTTATTGTTTAGTAATTTGTGTTCTATCTTATGTTAAATTCATCTCAAGTCGTTAATCTCGTCGTTAGTCTCATGTTAAATTCTGTACTGCTTGCTGCTTGCTTCAATCTTAATGCTTCACTAATAATCTTCTTGTTGCTTGGGAGGGATGTTCTATCCCTCGATCCATAGTATCTCTATGTTATGGCACCACAATTGATAGGTTATGGCTATCAAGAAGAGCAGTTATGAGTATTAAAATAAATTAATGAGTCACAGTTCTGTACTTTTTGTGGTCATTAATAATAATAACCCTGTGAGATGCAACAGTACAGCTCGAAAGGTGGTGGTGCATGCCATGTGGTGCTTCACGTTGTAATACAAAAGGCAGACTCCCTTATGCAACATTGGCGTTATTTGCTGTGAATTACCGAATACCCTGACTGCCGTTTTCAACTGATTTTCATAGTGTTTACTATCAAATCAGTTTTAGGTCTAGTTGTGTAACATACTTTGAGAATGTCAACATTCATGTCTGGAGCGATGGGGAGGGGGGGGGGGGGGTGTCGAAAACTCGTTCCATTTACAAAGGTTGGGGGGGGAGGGGGGTCGAAAACTCGTTCAATTTACAAAGTTTTGTTCCCTTCGTTTCTGTTATCAGACTAGATATTAAAACTTTTTTCTCACCTAGTTAAAACTTTTTAGAGCGAGGGGTAGAGGTTTACATAGTTTGTGATGACAAGCTTGCAAATATTACCCAGTTTTTGGTTATTTCGTCTGCTCAGGTTATTACTCAGTTTTTGGTCTGTTTGTGCAAAACATTTTGGGAATGTTGATATTTATGGCACAATAAAAAATTCTGCATTACGAAATTGTTTTTTCATTGGTTTTACTTAAAGCAAGTTGTCGGAACACACCCGTTTGATTTTTTGTCTCTTATGTTATTATTGTTTTTTTGTGTTGTAGGTTATATCTCGTATGTGGGCGTGGGGGATGGGTGAACATAGTTCTTGGCATCGAGACCACAAGTTTCATCTGTTTTTTTGTCACGTTAATTTGTCTAGGTATGTAGAAACTTGGGGAAACTGGTTTTTACAGCTACTGCTGTAAGAAGAATATCTACTCGCCGTCCAAGAGGTACCCACCGTAATGAACCCCCGCCCCTACCCCCCTCTACTCAAAAATATGTTTTCCTTTGCAATGATGTAGCAAACGACAGCCTGCACCTCACACTTGAGGGTGTTTTTTTATTGACTTGTTTTACATAAATACTTGCCATGGTAAGTTTCATATTAATTTTCCTCTGCATCTGTTAACTTCAAATTATTTCTGGAATAAAGATTGGGTAACTTTGGGTGTTCCTCGTTATTTCATGTTCAGTATGTACCTGCTGAAAGGTTAAGTGTGCCAGTTGGCCTTTACAGTTACATTCATTATTGTTGTTCCAGAAGAAGAATCGGTCAAGCTGAACTGTGGGAAACCTGCTGAAGCTTTCAAAAAACCTGTTGGTCGACCACCTACACAAAGAAAAAGAAAACTGGACAAAAAAGCTCCAAATATAATTAAAAGAGGTAAAGTTGATTCCAATTTCCTCATTTTTCCTTGGTGTGTTTAATATTTGAGACTTATTTATAAAGCCCATATCTTGCTTCAATTCATTATCAATGATTTTTCGAAGAGAACCATTGTTCCCACGAATAATATACGTTTTTATTACGTTATAACGATTATTGTGGTGGAATATTTTGATATCATCGATTCTAGAAAGAAGTTTTAGGAAAAATCCAGTAAACCTCTAACATTTACCATCCGCCACTCTCTGATTCTTCCATTTTTCAATAATTTCTTGTTTCCATCATGATTTCAGAGAGGAGAAGCAAATCAAATGAACCTCGGTTACACACAATATGCCTTGATGAATCGGGTGAAAATGAAAATGAAGAAGATGAGGGAGGAGACTTGTGTGAAACTGATTCTATAACCACTGAAAGTACTTCGGATCTTGACGACTGTTTTGTGATCAAAACTAATTATGAAAACAAATCTTTCAATTGTGTAAAGTCAGTCAAATTTAGTGTTGATAATCCGGATTTCCCTGTTGATGTAAATGCTACAATTGAGCATAAAAGCTCATCTGATGAAGTAGTGCCAGAAATTGAGCCTGGGGTAGATGGCTCCGTTGAACTTGTCCAAGTGGTCACCATCAACATCAACCAGCTGCCATCCTATTTGGAACAAACTGGAGCCGTTGTTGTTAAAGCAGAGCAAATTTGAAGAGCTTTGCTTAAATGGAATCTGTTTTGATTTTATTAGCAAAGAGGAATGTTATAGGATGGAAACTGAAATACTCTAGTAAGTACCTCATCAGTTGTTGTTCTCAAAGAATTATTCTTCTTAGCGAATTTTCAAAGAAAATGTATTAGCGAATTTTCAAAGAAACTGTAGCTATTCCGCTCGTTCCAAAATTTCAGAGCTGCTCCCTTTGAACCAGAAACCCCTCCAAAATCGGTTTCACGCTTCGGAGATCTAAATTATAGATATCCACTTTTTGGTTTACACACGCGCACACACACACACACACACACACACACACACACACACACACACACACACACACACACACACACACACACACACACACACACACACACACACACACAGGGTGGATCTGGATCAGTGTGAAACTTTTGTGTGGGTGAAACTACATCGAACATGGAGTAGAATGCCACCAAGTAGAGTGTGCGATCTCTATCCGGTACAGTTATGATTTTTCTTGTGTTTTTTTTTTCTCGAAAAAATTGAACCTTATACCATTAAATTACGTTTTCTCAACATCTTCCTCGTTTATTCACATTTCGAAAAGAGCGATAAATTTCCTATCAGACTACACCATTTTCATTTCTTTACGGCATGCTTAATGTCATTTATAACAGGGCAAATACAACATTTATCAGAAATCGGGAATTTTCTGAAAAACTCAATAATTTGCCTCTCTTTTACAAATAATCTGAGAGACAGTCAAATCGCACACAAATTTCTTCATTTAATAAGCTTTCTAGTGAATTATTTTGATTGATACTTGGGGGGGTGTCAAGCTTCGAAGGTGAAAACGCTGCAAATCCCTGCACAACGGTTTATTATTTTGTATAGAATACCCTTCTGTTACAGATCACAGCTCTATGTATAGATAACCCGTCTATATAATATAATATGTACTATTCTATGCATATTATGTAGATCGCAGACCCTCCGTAGGTTAGTACCTAACCCCGTACTCGTTACTAGGTACCTACCTAAATCACGAGTTAAATGTTGCTAAAATAATTCTGCCGATGACAAACAGTACCTAACAAAAAGAAACACACATAATGAAGTTCTGAAAAGAAATTGTTGATGAGGAGTGAAAAAAGTTGCAAAAGTACCTACCAACAAACTCCAGCCCCTTCTACGTAGATGGTATAATGAACCGTTGTGTAATAATTTACCGTTGAGTAATGATTTACCGTAGTAATAATGTACCCATCAATAATACTTCAACGTTTGTTCAAGTTTCACTACCTACCAACAAACTCCAAAAGAGCCATCATTTTTCAAATTAAATAATATCACAGAACAACTAACTCGACTTCATACTCCGCCAATATAATCAGGTGATCCCTACCAATGATTGGCCGTATTCACAAATTCCTATTGTGGGCGCGTCTCTGGTTACGAGATTTGGTTTGAATTGTATACAATTTCATTCACACTGGAGTCGAAAATGCCTGTCGGTGCAAACTTCGGGGCCTTACTGTGAACGAACGGCTGGACGTACGATGCTCCGGATGGTCTTAAAAAACTCGCAAGTTCAAGAACTATTTAAAACCGTAAAAATATTTACGTAAAAAAATGGTATAGGCGTTTTGAAAATTTCAACCCCTATTTTGAACCCCTTAGAGATGACTCACAGTAACGTCGAGCTTCGAGGACCAACTAGACGCCGAACGGAACCTATAACCCGAATTTCATCAATTTTTTTTTCATGGTAACTAAGAAAAGTGGCCCGTACGGCGTACGGCGGACAGACAGAAATATTTTTATTGCAGTTTTGGATTCTACATACCTTGAAACGTAAACCATCAAATTTTGAGGGGGGGGTAAGAATTTTTTTTTTTTCATGCTCGATTCCAATGGTTCATTATTGAAAATAATAAACCAAAAAGTGGTCTTGGTTGAGCGAAGCAGGTACAAGAAGTGAATCATGTTTGTGTTCCTTTTCAGTTCCTTGCCATTGAACTCTACAAGTAAGCACTGATCCGATCTCACTTGTTGAAACAGTTATGAATAAACTACTCGATTTCTCTATTTTACTAACAGTCAACTTTTTGCATTTTTAATGGAAATGCTCTGGCAGCCCAACAGGAGTATCGAACTCTGTACCCTGATAGGCGTTGTCCCAATCACACAATGTTCACAAGGCTACAACAGAAAATTCTAGAAGTTGAGAAAACGTGATTCATCGGTATAAGGTCAGATTTTATTTCTTACCGGCTCAATCAATTCAGTCAGTTCTCGTGTGAAGGTCTCTGTGGGGTCAGCCATCAGTCTGGAGTACGAAGCGGTGTCCTCTAGCTGACGGCGGGCTTTTCCTGTTGTAATCAACAGTATTCATTATGTTGACCTCTTATCTGCGTTCATAGTTTTGACATTTGAAGCGCTTTAACGATCTCTCAATGCTCTGAATTCAGCATGACAGGTTGCTCTGCTGGGTTAAAGAACTCAAGAATTGCGGGCTAGATGTCCTCAACAACAATTGATGAATGAATCGTTCGACTGGGTATGAGCCCACGAGGGAAGGATATGGTTCAAATCTACTAGGTCATTTAAACCTGGGTGATTTAAACATTGCAGAAGGGGGGGATGAATGTCACTCACAGCATCATCACTGTCCCTGGTCGCCCAGTAGAAATGCCTGCGCAACGACCGAACGTTTGCCGGCATATACTCATGGAGAGGAAAATGGTCCACTCTCAGGGTGGGAACAAACAAGAGACCCTTTGACAGTAGCGAAACTTCTGCCCCCCCTCCCCCCCCCCCCCCCCCGGTAGGATTCTCGATGATATATCCCGAGCTCTAGGGAGTCACTGGCACATGAGCATTCTCCTCGTTATTAACCATCCTCGCTGAGGGCTGGGAGTTATATATATAACTTAGGGATTATTGAGTAGAGAATGCCTTTTTAAAAAGAGTTAAAGTGCACTTTATTGGGTTCAGCACGAACGTACAGAGTTGAGAGCTAGCGGAGAACTGAACTGAGAGAGGTGGAGCTGCTATATATATGCTGGGCACAATATACTTAGGTCAGCAGGGGACTGGTAAAGGTAACTCCTCCCCCCTAAGATTGAAATACAGAGAAACATGATCGAAAAGTCTGAACAGTCGAAATACGATGGTAGAAGAGTACAGTTAGAGAGCAATCAAATTACAGTACAATAAACTGAATAACCAAGGCAATAATTAAAATTCATTGAGTGTTCGTGCCGCAAAATTAACAAATATACAGAATTGAATGTACAGTCCACAACACGTGAATGCTACACAATTTACACAATAGGAACAATAGTATGGTATAATAGGACAACAGGGACAACAGTATGGTAGAAGTACAATAATAGTATGGTAGAAGTCATTGAGCACAAACTATAATAGTATTATTGAGCGATTGAAGAACAATGGTATGTTAGAAGTCATTGAGCACAAAAATAACAGTATTATTGAGCGTTCACGTTGATCTGAGCAGGATGGTGATAATAGTTGACAAAAGTGTAACCAAATAGGGTTATAGCGGCTAGGTACAAAAGAACGGTCCATATACTAGGAAACAGTGATGGATATCAATCAATGCCATCGTAATCAGATTGAGCAGGGTCAAGATTAAGGTGAAAGCTGTCCAGGTTTCGCAAGGTAGCATCGTCGGGTTTTATCGACATTTTCGTAAAATTTAGTGTATTGAAAGCAGAAGGCGACAAACTCAGGAAGAGGGATGACCGTGCTTGAAATTTGAGTTGACATTAACTTGTTCTGGTAGTGGATACTGTCTGATTGAGGGTGGATGAGATATATTCCCTAAAGTGATAACTTTCGGCATGGGTAGCACTTGTAACTTGGATTTGGTCATCCGAGGGGAAAACGGCAACTAAGTAGTTGGTTTCTGGGATCACGGAAACGTAATTAGTTGTTACCTGTAGTTTGGTAAACAGGCATTCGTTCGTGGAACCGTTCGTTAGAATACCTAGTTCACTGTAGGAGCGCGATTGATACCATATCAGTATTACAGTAAAACATTTCATTGTAGACACATCGGCAGTGGCAAGGTGTCATTATTATCCGTAAGCTTCATCAGATACCTATGTTGAGGGACCACAGTTACATAATTATTATCCACAATCCACGGAACAGAATATACTTAAATAGTAGAGATGGTAACTGAACGGTTTGTACACTGGAAGCTTCAAGAAATATACTATTCTGCGTGGACGAATAGTGCGTGTGACATGAATTAGTGATTCATAAGCGAGGATATCAGTGAGGTTGACATCGAGTTTCAGCAGTTCTGATTCCAACATATGAGTTCTAATAATGCTAGGGTGCAGAACCCCGAAATTGCGAAAGGTTATAGAAGTTTAAATTTCGGACAACAAATTGAAGATTAAAGTGATAGCGGCTTGTAGAGTATGGATAACTTCGACATCGAGAGCAATTTGACCATCAAAACGGTTTATAACTTTGTCGATTTCCGTGAATTTCGATTTTATCTGATCGTTATTGTACTGAATGGTTTGAAGAGTTTTGTTGTAATTTGCTATCAGGTGATTTACAACTGAATATTGGTAGGCAAGTTTGTTTCGGTTGATCTGCTCTTTCCTGTCCAAGTCATGCAAGATTTTATCATATCGTTCCTTGTCGTCCTTATCCAGGTTGCCAGTGATTGCTTTGATGACAGTACCGAGACCATTAATTAATCCACGTTTCTGTCGCACGCTACCATGGTGCCTAATATTAGAAATCTTTAGTTCCACCAAATTTTTGACATGTTCGTAAAGTTTACAATGTTGGAACAGTTTTTCATGAAGTCTCCTAGATGAATTAACTTTATTAACAAAGGCGGTGTAATTGGAATTTAGATTAATGGCTTCTACAAAAAGGTAGGACAGTTCGTAATAATGAGTGAGAATGTATTCTGTTTCTTCTAGTTTCGCGGGGCCAATATTGACTGGAATGATGCCCCCACTGCGGTCGAGGTTTTTGATCCCAGCGCACGAGGAGGTCGTGATTAGTATCACAAAACTGGGAAGGAAGAGGATGATCCTACGGAAAATGGACGAAATGAGTTAGGATGGATTTAGAGGGTGGATGGAGACAAGTTTCACGGGGGGTAATAACTAACTCTCCAGCAAGTATTTCATGACACATACGTTCACGAAGCTCTGGAATTGACGCAGGATCCATGTTTAGGGGGATAGATAGTGCTAGTGATTTGGCGAATTGGCAAGTGAATACGCCGCAATCGTCGGAATTTAATTGACGTGGGAGATCGATTGGGTAATCATCATCCACTCGTTCAAGTCAAGAGGGCATCCTCGCTTTTGATTATGCTCTTTGCTTAAGTAACCTTGGTTAAACTGAGAATGTCAGAGCCATCCAAGTTTAAGGAATCTAGGTACAAGATTTGTTTTTCTGGAACCCGAACGGCAACCACTCTCCAATGGGAGGACTTGAAAATGGGGAGAATTACGAGGTCATAGGAGAATATGTCAGACTTCCTAGTGTAATTTTAAACACGCTCGTAACCCCCGGCGGCTAGGGAAACGTACAGAAATGTGTTAAAAGAAAATGTTGTTGGAAGACTGGGGCTGGAACGGCTTCTAAGATCGATTAATTCCATGTACAAATTAATGACGTTGTCATTTAGCCAGTTCCTTCCTTTGAGATTAAGGAGGTCCGCTCTAGTCATCGTGAGGCCAAATTTTGAGCTGTTTAGTTGGAGACATTTGATGTTTATATCAAATTTTGAGAATTCTCGAGGGTGCTTGACATTCGGCAGGTTATTTTCTCCTTGGTGTTATGGTGTCTAGGAACTATATAAGTGCCGTTTTCAATGTAGGGTCGAGCTCCTTAATCTGTTCTTTGTTATATTTGGCTTTGGTTTTCTGTTGCTTTTGTACAGTTTTGACAAATACAGCAGGAGGGATGACAGGGGGATCCTCGCGGTCTTTATTTTTCGTTTCAATTACAATTTCTTTGTTTTCGCAGAATTTCTTGTGCATGTGATCATATAAGATTTTGAGCTTCTCTTTATGTTGAGCTAAGTACTTTATTGTTTGCGAGGGTTTGATCAATTTCTACGTCAAGTAGGATTTTGTTTCCAATGTGAATCGAATTTTTTTAGGATATAAGGGCATCATAAGTCACTTTAAACTGCACGCTAGTTTTCTTGAATTCGTCTTGGTTGTTGAGGAGTCGAACATGTTCAATGACTGTGGAGTGGAACCGTTCAATGATTCCGTTGGAATCCGGGTGCTGGGAAGATATATAGTAAATACTGATTTTGCACAGTGCCACCAGGTCTTTGATCAATGAACTATGGAATTCAGGCCCATTGTCGGCTACGATGTTGTTAGGGTAGGCTATGGTAGGAGAAAAATTCAAGAAGCGAATTGACGACTTCAATACTATTTGATGACTTCTGGGAGTATGCTTGAGCATACCGAGAAAATGTCTCAATCACTGTAAGGATCTTCGAACCTTCCAGGGTCAGTTTATCAATACGTAGGGTTTCAAGGGGACGTGAAGGTGTAGGGGTAACGTTGTACTTTAGTTTCAACGGATTCCGATCATATTTGCACTTTAAGAAAATGTCGCAATTATGTATTAATCAATTTTTTGGATGGATTTTTTCATGATCGGCCAATAATACTCGCGTTTGATACGTTCATGCATCTCGTCAATTCCACGGTGATTGGTGTTACCATTGTGGTAGTTTTCTATGATTTGATCGGTATTGTCTGGTGTTAGAACGTCGTTCAGAAGTTTAGCGTACTTAGTTAGGCCAAGCTCTGAGTGTGTGAAGTTTTTCATCATGTCTGCTACGAATTTCTCATAGAGGTCATCCGCGAAGTAAATCCCATATTTAGTTTTTGGTTTGACGAATTCTTTGACAAAGCTAATGACATTGTTTTCAAAAGAGGATTCCGAGAAACATGTTGTTAGTCTTGTTTTACTACCAAACAATTTTTCTATTTTTACGGTTTTTGCCATGGGTTTTTTGGTGGATTTTATTATAATTTGGTGTTTGCAGTAATTTACGGGTTCTCCCCGAATGTGGATGGTAAGTACGGTGTTTCCAACGAGGTTGGAATGGATGGTTTGGTCTGAACGTGTGGATGGTTGTATAGTATCGTCGATGTTCGCTATCATTGAGGTTTTTCGGATTCATCAATCGGTGTACCGATTATGTCCTATCTGATTGTGTTCGGACTCAATGTAAGAGCACTTGGTTAGAATGTCAGAGAGCGTTATCTCAAGTGGGTTTTCTAGCAAATGGCGAGAGGCTGTCTCCGATACTATTTCATCTACTTCGTTGTTATTCAGGGTTTCAAGGGGTATTCTGGATAAGGCGTCAGCGTCTGAGTTTAGTGATCCGTTTTTATATATATTCTATCTCGAAATCGTAGGCTTCTAATTTAGTCTTCCATTTGAAAAGTTTCGAGCTTGGTTCCTTTTAACTAAACAACCATTGAAGGGGTCGATGATCAGTGAACATTTTGAATTTTCGGCCAAAAAGATATGGGCGGAAGTAACAGCCTAATCGATTGCTAGGAGTTCTTTCTCTATCGTCGAGTATTTTTTTTTTCGGCGTTGTTGAACGTGCGACTTGCGTATGCAGTTGGCAGGTCAGCGCCGTTAACCGTTTGATAGAGTACCACTCCGATTGCCACATTACTTGCGTTGGTTGTGAGATGAAATTGTTTTGAATAATCCGGGTACCTATTGCAAGATTGGGTCGTTGATCAATAGATTTTTGCAAGTCTCGAAACATTCTTGGTAATCTGGATCTAGAGGGTCAATTTTCATACCTTTTTTGAGGCATTTGGTCATTGGTTTCGTTAAGTGGGCAAAATTTTTTATAAATTTCCTGTAGTAACCTAATAGGCCTAAAAATTGTTTAATTTCCTTTGAAGTTTTGGGTATTGGAAATTTCTGGATCGCAATGATTTTGTTTGGGTCGGGTTCCACTCCTTCCCTGGTAATCAAATGACCAAGGTAGGAAACTTCATATTTCAGGAACTCTGTCTTTTCGATCTGGAATTTTACGTTGGCTTTCCTGAGCCTTTTGAACACTTCTTCAAGATGTGCCAAGTGCTCTTGAAGGCTTGTACTGAAAACATTATGTCATCGAGGTAAGCACAACAATATTTGTTCGCAATGCCCCTGAGGATGTTGTTTAGAGTTCGTTGAAATGTATTGCGGCTATTTTTTAATCCAAAAGGAAGTCTGAAAAATTCTAGATGGTAACTTGGGATGCTGAAGGCAGTTTTAGGGATGCATTCGACTTGGTGGAAATCTGATTTTAGGTCTATGCAGCTAAAATACTGACATCGCCCTAATTTGTCGAGAAGCTCCGAAACTTGAGGAAGAGGGTTGTGGTGGTTTAGGTGACGGTGAGGTGAGGTATGGTAATGAGAGTGAGATGGAGATGAAGGTATTGGACCTAACGTCGCTGGTTAAAACCTTTAGCAAGAGCTAGGGAGGTTTCCACCACTTAAGACATTAGGAGGTTTTGCCCAGTGGTTGCCACTCGTGGTAGGTTAGCACCTTACTGGTTCCACCATTCTGGGATCTTTTATGTATAAGGTAAGGAGGCGTGAGAGGAGAGAGAGATAAGTCATTGATATGGTTTGAGCGTAGAATGAAGTAAAGGCGAGAACGGTGGGTTTTTATAGGACCGTTACCACTCTTCCCCAGTCCCTCATCGGTAGTTGAGGGATGGTGGGAGAGCTCAGGATTTACCTGAGGCCGGTCGCGTACGCCACCTCATTCGTTAGTTTATTTGCGAGATCTATAATATTACAAACAGAGTGATGTTCTGGGAGAACATCACGACAAGGGTATTTGTCTTCAATAGTTTTTTCATTGAGTTTACGGTAATCAATGACTATTCGGAATTTCTGTTTCCCACTGGCATCACGTTTCTTTGGAACAATCCAAATACGTGTGTTCCAAGGGCTATCGGAATGTCTGACGATGTTTTGGTCGAGCATTTCTTGAATCTGTCTATTGACTTGATCTTTATAAATTTCTGGGAATCTGTAGTTTCTGGCATAGATAGGAACTTCATCGGGAGTTCGGATAACGTGTTTGGCATTACTAGTGAAAGATATCGGAGTACTTCGAAACAAGTTTGATAGTAGCTGATTTTTCTTCCTCGTTCATATGGTTAAGTCTGAGGTTTTTTAAAATCAAATTTGAAATCAAAATTTTCGCTGATGTAATTTGAGGGAATTTCTCCTATCTGTTACACGGGGAGAGGTTTGATTTGCACAAAACGGAAATAGTTTTCTAAAGGGTTGAGTACTCTAACGTGTGTTTCATAGTCGTTGATGTTTACAAGACGTTGGGGAATCTTGAGACTACCTATTTTAGTGTGGGGGATGACTGCTTCACCATTTACCACGTTTTTTACTCTGGTTTTAACTGGTTGGAAGGACCTGGCGGATATATTATAGGTTTGGGGCGATTCAACTCCCAGGTATTTGAGGGGTATTGTACACTCCGGGTTAGTTAAAACCTTGTGAACCCAACATTCCGAGACAAAATGTGCAAGTTTGTGTGTGTGTGTGTGTGTGTGTGTGTGTGTGTGTGTGTGTGTGTGTGTGTGTGTGTGTGTGTGTGTGTGTGTGTGTGTGTGTGTGTGTTTGTGTGTGTGTGTGTGAGAGAGAGAGCAAGTGTAAAATGCTTGGATATTGAGGCGCAGTCAGGTTGAAGTGAATAATGATTTATTCCGACGTTTCGATGATTTATTTCATCATTATCAAGGAAATCTATAATAAATAAAACAATGGATACTATTACTAAATGTGAAGGAATATTTGTTTGAATGCCATAAATTGATAACAGATGTTTCATACTAAAATGTATTAAAATTGTTTAACAATTGAATTTTACCTACTGTATATATGGTGTTTTAAAATAATACTATTATTAGGGTTTTACTTCTATTACATGGAGTTTTGGTTACCATTACATGGTGGAATTTTTGTATGTCAGTAGAGATCGCTGTATTCGTTAAGTTTACGCACTAGTCAGTGTTACCAATAGGTTTCACATAGGTTGCTCTTTTTAGCAAAATTCAACCAGTTCCACCATAGACTACAGTTCACCTATGAAAATGCCCAAACTCCATCCCATTCCTTGATATGCTGATAACCAGAAATTACGATGGTACAATTCACTCAAAATGGTGGCAAAAACATCAACATAAAGGAAGGTTCATCAACTTTCAAAGCTATTCCCCCTACCACCAAATAACTAATTTCGCTCTAAACCTAATTTACTGATCCAGAAAGTTGAGCTCCCACCAATTCCATAAAGAATGTGAAAATAGAATAGTTGATTTGCTCCTCCTAAATAATTACCCCCACCAACTAATCTGCAACTCTAAAACAAAAAAAAAGAAACAAGATCCCAACAACCCTCCTGCAACTCACAAGCATTATTCCCTCCCATATGTAGAAAATCTGTCAGAAAACATAAGTGAAATCCTAACCAAAAATCAACCTACTCATAAAATTGCATATAAAAAACAAAAGCCCATCAGTACATTTTTCACCAAAATAAAAGATCCCATCCCAAAAGAAATTAAATCCCACGTTGTATACCAAAACCTCTGTAACTGTGGCAAGGCTTATATCGGCCTTTCCCACTCCCAACTAAAAAGAAGAATGTATGCCCATAAATACAGTGTAGATACTATGAAAAAGAACCCCACTAAATCAGACCCAACTGCTTTGACCACTCATGCACGCATAGGACACGAATTGCTTTTTGATAAAACCAAAATTATAGATTATAAACAAAACAAATTTAAAATTAATATTAAAGAAATGATGTCAATAGAAAGAAACAATCAAAATGCAATCAACAAAAGAAATGACGTACAAGACCTGAGCAAATGCTATGGGAATCTTATACATTTCAAAATCAAAGGGACAGCCACTTCAAATGACATCGACCCCCCCCCCCCCCAAACCCTTCACCACAGCTCTTAATCTCTGGGAAAACCAACAATAATCCTACCTGCTCCCGACCCCCATCCTGCCAGTACCCCTTCAAAAAATACGCAAAAAAAGTATAATTATCAGGACAGCTCAGTTGAAAATGTACAAGTACAGTGACAAGTACCTCTCCTCAGTAGTGGGCATCATTGACGTAAATTACTAGGAGTGCCTCTGTCTACTTGCCTGTTCCCCTCAACTCGACATGTAAGTAAATCAGTGTAATGTTAACCAAAACTCCATGTAATAGAATTAAAACCCTAATAATAGTATTATTTTAAAACACCATATCCAGTAGGTAAAATTCAATTTTTAAACAATTTTAAAACATTTTAATATGAAACAGCTGTTATCAATGTATGGCTTTCAAACAAATATTCCTTCACACTTAGTAATTTATTGTATCCATTGTTTTATTTTTTTGTAGATTTCCTTGATAGTGATGAAATAAATCATCGAAACGTCGGAATAAATCATTATTCACTTCAGCCTGACCGCACCTCGATATCCAAGCACTTGCTCTCACCTACATATCAACGGTCGATAACTCCAACTCATATATATATGTTTGTATCTATGTATGAATGTATTTGGCACAGATGTGCAACAAAAAATAGATATCAAGATTTTTACACAAAAGACTTACTGTTGATATTTCGGCATGTGCCTTTTCCAAAACGATTGATGAGGCGTTGATGGAGTGTTTCAAGGTTCAGTGAAGTGCTAATGTTCCAATTAATGGTCCCGTTCAGCTTGCAAAAGCCAAAGAATTTTCGCAGATGCTAAAAGAAGAAAATGAACCTAGTGCATCTTGGATTCAACGTTTTTGGAAGTGTCACATTATCAAGCTCGGAAAATTCCATGATGAGTCAATGTCCGTTCCTGCTGGCCTAGTGCACGAATGGCTCACCACGGAAACCCCTGTGGCTGGCCTAGGATTCGAGGTGGTTACAGTGGTGATGAAATTTTCTACTGTGGTGAAACTGATTTGTTTTACAAGCTTACACAAGGTAAAACTTTCATGTTTTCCGGTGAAAAATGTTCAGACGGTAAACTCTCGAAAGAACGTTTAACTATTCTAGTTCCTGCAAACATGACAGGGTCTGTGAAGAAAAACGGTCGTGATTGGAAAATTAAAGAACCCCCGTTGTTTCACACACATCAAACACCTTCCCGGTTAATATGAGGACAGCGCAAAAGCCTGGGTATAGTACTATAAAATACAAAAGTTTTAGACCTCACTTTTCTAAAATTGTCTTGAGCATTTGATTACTCCTTGATGCGTCGGTTGAAGCACTGATGTCGTATTGGTGAGCGAGAAGACAAGTTCGATGAACTTGGGAGATTTGACGTCCGGATGAGCTGGACAATTGTCCACCAATAGCATAATTTTTCTCTTGGCCCTCCTTAGTTCAGCATCCTACTCGCATCAACATTTTTCCCACAAAAATGTGTTACCATGTTTTTTGGTTGCTGAGTCGATTGCAAGTAGTTTCAGCACGTTCAGACTGCATCAAGTGATAAAATCTAATTTTTTGGTTCAGAATACCCAAAAATGATTTTTTGAGATACTTTTTCTGCACGGCGTGCCACTCTGGTCCCAACAAGTGCCCAGTCAGGCCGTAATGAGTGCTCTGGCAGATGACCATTAATTTAAATTCTCAATTTCCCAAACTATTTCTTTGAAAGCTCGCTCCTTAAGCCATGCTGCATGAATAGATTTTTATTTCTCAACACTGTCTGTTGTGGGCTCCGCCTGAACTGTTCAAATGAAGAAAATGAATCAAGTCAACTCGTTCAAATGATAAAAATAATGAAACTGAAATATGCTGAATGTTGATACAATTCCATCATGCACCAAGTTTTTTTTTTTTTTAATGTATCTGCTCGCAAGTTAGACTTTAGTTGTTATTTTCCATGCGTTGGTATTTGAATTCTAAGGACTGCAAACCGAGCTGTGATTTTTGTATTTCGATTGTTGAGCAATGCCAACCAAAAACCAAAATCTCTGCGTTTCAAACTATTTGCAATAAGCGGCACTTCTGTTCTGACATCGTTAATATTCATTCAGTATTTAAGATAATTTCAACCAAGTACCTATTACTTATTCTTATTTTCTTTCACAGTACTTTCCTCAATCGAGCGTTTTTACAAAGTACCTACCTATTTTTTACATGCCACATTATTACATACTACACCTCTTTGTTATAACTTAGTTCCTATTACTTAACTTGATTTTGTTTCTATTCTTAGAAATAAAGGAGCGGTGAAAATTTACCCAATCTGGAAACGAAAAGGTACCTTCATACTGTGATGTTTGGGAAATACTCCCAGTGAAGTCTACACAGGATAAAACTATTCAAAATAGGTTTCTACACGAATTCAAGTTATGGAACTTCATCAATATGCACAAATACATAATGTTTTAGAACTTCCCATTGCACATTATTTTATTAGAAACACATCCTGCCTACTAGAGAAATTATTATTGAAATATCACTGAAGAAACTCTGTAAGATCCTCCTCCCCACCAGGCTGTGTCACTTGATTGTAGCAGTTCCAGTAGGAAGAATGACAAATCTTTCAGAGCAGAGTCCAACTTCCACTGTTCTCCCACCATGTCTTCCCTGGACAGCCTTTACCCAAATAGATTTCTGTCTACACAACTATGTCGTCTTTGATGATTTCGCCTACAGCATGAAAAGGAAAAATTGGGTATCAGTGTGGTACTGAGCTAGGATAATACCTACCGATAGCTACTAGAATGTGTCCCTTTTCGACTACAGCATGAAAAGGAAAAATTGGATGTCAGTTTGATACTGAGCTAGGATAATACTCACCGACAGCTACTAAAATGCAGTTAGATTCACCATCACAGAGGTGAGCAGGAGAGCGACTGTCCGGGAAAACCCACATCTACCGATCTCGGTAGGATCCAGATGGATGCCTACCACAGTAATTGTAGGCACTATCATTATCTTCGTTCTGCTTATAAAAAGAAGAAAAAGGAAAATTAATTATATTTTTCTTTATTATTTCACTAAGAAAAAGTAGGTTTCACCAGGGTGGAGTAGACATGTAGCTGTGTACATGTCTACTTAAAATTCCTTATCAAATAGCTATGCTACTATGTGACTAGAATGAGATTAGAAGATTAGATTAGAACGAGGTACCTATGCATTAATTGTTAAAATGCAAAGGGGATTTCTGTGGAAGCAATTTTTTTATGATTTCCGTTGGAATCAAAACAGTTACTCTTCTACCATGTGACCAGTAGATTAGTTGAAAATGAATCTTTTTGCTCTATAATGTATTAGATAGATCATAACTATCTCATTCAGGATGAGGAGAAAGGAATAATTAGATCTGTTAGCTATTATGAGAATAATAAGTGCGAGAGATCGATGAATACTTTTATTATGAAAAGATCTCATGAGTATGTGTTGTTGAAATATAAACAATTGATACTGTATCACTTATCTTGGATACTATAAGGTGGTGGTGGTTCCTTAAATCCCTCTTCTTTATGGTAAATTAAATTAAATTTTCTCTTGAATAATTTAAATAGGTTCTTCTAATTGCACATACATCAAACTGCAAGGGTATAATTTCACATGTACTTCACTTCTGGGTTTCTAGGCCTCAATCTTCTTGTGCTGATGGATGGAAACTTTGGTTCTGAGGTTGGGAAGGAATGATGGTGATACTGGTCCGGCACCCAAGGCTGGTATGGAGCGACCAGTGGGCTAGGAGTACTCGGTGTCTGCTGGGTTCCTGTTGGCCTGGGAGTCCCTGGAGTTACTGAGGGCCTTGGAGTGCCAGAGTTCCTCAGTACTCTCGAAGTTTCTGAGGGTGTGCCCGGAGTCATTGAGCCAGGGTCTGCTAGGCCGATCTGTTCGATAGGTGGTTCATTGGAGGCATTGCTGGACTCCTTATTGCATCTTGACCAGATTTGGTCGACATGTCTGGTCCATATTTTCCATCCTGGGTCTGGATCAGATGTTTTTCCGCCTAAAATCTTGCTCGCTGTGCCCCGAACCGATGTGCTGTGTCAGGGATTGCGATAATCCTTTGTCTAAACACTCATTTGTCTTCAGCATCAAGTTTCTTTTGTCTGTTCGGGCCAGCATCTCTTCTTACTATCGCCTCTTTGAGGGCAGCAGCAGTGGGTCTTGGACAGTCAAAAATTGTATGCAGGTGGTCCTTGAGCAGCAACTATGCTAGTGAATCTCTTGTGGCTGTGGCCGCATGTGGCGTGTTGCAGTACATGAACAGGTATTCCACTGTACATTTTAGATTAACTGGAGTTGGCTCACGCAAACAATGCACCTTGTCAGAATTAAGCACTCCTAAACTCTCCAAATTCTAATAAAAAGATGAGTACAGCACTACTGAAATAATAACTAAACCTTTGGAATTACCCACAAAAAGGCGGGAAATGAATTTTTTGCAGTAATGTTTACCAAAGAGTTTCAGGTGCATCACCCTATTTTCAGTCTGATCTGACTACGTTAAGTACCTTAAATAACTTAAATCACTCGTGGCGGAATAGTAGAAATCCATAGCAAAAAACTACAGGATAAAAATAAAATAGTCTATTTCCACGTACACTAGCAAACTTTAGACCAGTTTCGGTTGTTACACCATCGTCAGTACACTATAGAAACTACTGGAACTTGAGCGCCTATTTATACAAATGGTAGTGCAATCTCATTGGCTGTTAAGGCCAAGGAAGGTGAAAGGGAGGTGGGCCTGATTGGCTGGAATACAACACTAGTGAAGGGTGGTACATTCTGATTGGAAAGGAGGTAGGACAAAAGGAAAAGGAAACAAACGCCATGAGGTGATACTAACCAAGCTTACAGAAATAAATCGATCAAAGGTGAATGATTTTGGAAATTTATTTCATTTACAGAAGAGCCTAACTTGTGAATTTTCAGTATTTCCAATTGTTCCAATGCATCCAGTTTCGAACCTTTATTACAAAGATGAACTATCTCAACTGATGAATTGTTCCTATCAATACTGAAGTTAAATCCATGACCCTTCTCCCTTAAATGATTAGCAAAAGCGGAATTACCAGAACCATCCCTAAAACATCGTTGGTGTTCCCTTAATCTTTCCCTGAATTTACGCCCCGTTTGACCACAATATTTAACTCCACAATCACATTTCAAAAGATAAACCCCACTCCTATCCTCTAACGGAATTTTATCTTTTACATTACCCAGAATTTTCTTCAGAGAATTTTGAGAATAAAACCCTACCCTAAACCCCCTCTTTTCAATTATATTTCCTAGTTTCTGTGATACCCTTCCATAATATGGCAAACTAACCCATTTTCTATTGATTTCCTCATTACCTCTTACTACATTTGAAACAGCCCCTTGAAATTTCCCATTACTAACTTTACGCCATATTCTGTCAATTGACTGTTTTTTATAACCGTTAGACTCCGCTATTGCGTATATAATATCTTTCGCTTTTTGAAAATCACCATCGTTCATAGGGACAGACAATGCTCTATGAATCATACTATAAAAAGAAGCAAATTTGTGAGATGGCGGATGATTTGAACTATTATGAATAACAACATCAGTATATGTGGGTTTTCTAAACACAGAGAATTTATGTGCACCCCCTCCAATTTGATATAACTATCAAACTATCTAACTAACTAACTAACTTTGATATAACTATCAAATTAGAGGGGGGTGCACATAAATTCTCTGTATTTAGAAAACACATATACTGATGTTGTTATTCATAATAGTTCAAATCATCCGCCATCTCACAAATTTGCTTCTTTTTATAGTATGATTCATAGAGCATTGTCTGTCCCTATGAACGATGGTGATTTTCAAAAAGAGAAAGATATTATATATGCAATAGCGGAGTCTAATGGTTATAAAAAACAGTCAATTGACAGAATATGGCGTAAAGTTAGTAATGGGAAATTTCAAGGGGCTGTTTCAAATGTAGTAAGAGGTAATGAGGAAATCAATAGAAAATGGGTTAGTTTGCCATATTATGGAGGGATATCACAGAAACTAGGAAATATAATTGAAAAGAGGGGGCTTAGGGTGGGGTTTTATTCTCAAAATTCTCTGAAGAAAATTCTGGGTAATGGAAAACATAAAATTCCGTTAGAGGATAGGAGTGGGGTTTATCTTTTGAAATGTGATTGTGGAGTTAAACATTGTGGTCAAACGGGGCGTAAATTCAGGGAAAGATTAAGGGAACACCAACGATGTTTTAGGGATGGTTCTGGTAATTCGGCTTTTTCTAATCATTTAAGGGAGGAGGGTCATGGATTTAACTTCAGTATTGATAGGAACAACTCATCAGTTGAGATAGTTCATCTTTGTAATAAAGGTTCGAAACTGGATGCATTGGGACAATTGGAAATACTGAAAATTCACAAGTTAGGCTCTTCTGTAAATGAAATAAATTTCCAAAATCATTCACCTTTGATCGATTTATTTCTGTAAGCTTGGTTAGTATCACCTCATGGCGTTTGTTTCCTATTCCTTTTGTCCTACCTCCTTTCCAATCAGAATGTACCACCCTTCACTAATGTTGTATTCCAGCCAATCAGGCTCCACCTCCCTTTCACTTCCTTGGCCTCAACAGCCAATGAGATTGCACTACCATTTGTATAAATAGGCGCTCAAGTTTCAGTAGTTTCTATAGTGGAAATAGACTATTTTATTTTTATCCTGTAGTTTTTTAAGTACCTTAAAATCCATTTCCCCCCTCCACTTTCCCTTAAATCCAGAATTTCCGAAAATTCAAACGAGTGAAGAAAATTTGTCGCAACCAACTAGGAAACTACTTCAACTGTTGGTTACTACTTGAACAGTTTTGTTTTCTTAGGTACATTTTTGTCTTAACCAATGTATACTTCATCCTCGAGAAGCTTCCGACAAATGTAACGAATCTCCTAATTGCAGTAACCACCATGGAAAGTCTAGCGTTGTGGATTACGACAAGTGCTGTTTTAGTAGGTAGGTACCAATATAATACGCGCGTTTTGGTTGGTTTGGTATTCTCCTTGATTTCACTACATGCCAGCCGATTCGGTCTGTGCCTTAATAGAGGCGAAACAGTACCCGTACCTACTGGCGCCTTATGTGTGGAATATAACAATAATAATCGCCCAGAAAAACCCTCAACTGGAATATAATAATAAGAAGCGCCCAGAAAAACCCTCAGCCGTACGATACTGTCGAACTATCACACGCTAATTTCCTTGATTCCACCACATTTCCACAGTCGGACACAACGATTCACGCAGATGAAGGCCAGGGAAGATGGATGAGTTGATCGAATAATTCCTTGGATTGAAGTACTAGAATTTAATGCACGCATTGATTTAAAATAACTGAAGAATAGAAGTTTTCGTGTTTTCTCTCAGTTCAGTTCAGTGAGGACTTTCCAGGTCAATGTCATGATTCATTCCAATTTTAATCTCTAAGGAATGGATTTATTTGCCTGCTGACTTGAAAATTTTTTTGCTGTCTAATTGGGGTTTGATAAAATTTTCTGATTTTTTAAATTTATTTATTTGTTTCAAAATATCTCACTAAAAAGGGTCTTGTGTGGGTTACGACAAGAGGCCCAGCTGGAGATTATTTTAGTTTTTCGGCTCTTCTGTAAAGTTAGGATTTTGTGGGTTACCACAAGTTCGCTCTGGAGAGTCGATAGTATCGAATTTGTACAAGAGCCACTTTTCTCACAGTTCACTACCCCAAAATTAATTGCTTAATGAGTGAACTGTCCCGTTTCCATAAAACACCTCATCTTTTCAACACAGTCGATTGTCTTTTTTCACAACTGATTTCGGGATGCTCTAATCATCTACAGAACTTTTCCGAGTAGGTAGCATCTTGAGGTATGTAGTAGGTACGTATCTGGTTAGTATCTCTTGATGATCTAGACTTCTAGACAGTGCTCTCTGTGGGTTGTATGGAGCCCCCACGCAGTGTCGAATGCCTAGGCTGTCAAGGCATGATTTGAATTTGGTGTAAGTGAAATACTTGACGCCATCAGTGGTGAGTGCGTGTGGAATCCCAAACCGAGCAAAGGTTTCAGTAAGGTTGTTGATGGCCACTGTGGCAAAACAAATCGATATGAAAAAATTCTGTATCCATTTAGATGTCATCTGACAGTCACAGAACAGTAGATATTTCCATGGAGGGGACCAAGAAAATCCACATTGAGTACAGTCCACGGATGGAGTGGTGAAGGTCGTTGTTTCACGCAGATTCCACGCGTTTTGGCTGTTAGCACAATATCGTGGTCAAGATTCAGCCACCGGAAGTAGTTTCGAGCGAAAGCATTCATCTTGTTGGCTCCAAAGTGTAACAAAGAGTTTGCTTAAGATGTGTCAGCAAAATTTAGATGGTATGATGACTTGGTACCCCCTCATGATCACACCTTCACAAGTCAGTAGGTGGTGCGTTCTCCGATATGGTGAAAAATAAACATCAGAGGCTTGTGGTCTGTCACTAGCGTAAAGTGCCGGCCGAAGAAAAGATCTGGAAATTTGTGCACGCTGTAGATGATGTCGTTGGCTTCTCTCTCTATCTGTGTGTACCCCAATGGCCTTATCAGGTGGAATAAACCGGTTCCCGTGAGATCACCGAAGTTAAGATACCTCGAGCGTGGTTAGTACTTGGATGGGTGACCACCGTGACACGTCCAAGTATGACCCATGTAGCTGTTGGGCAAACCCCTCTCCACTCAAGGGGGCGAGGCAATTAGTAGCCAAGTGAAGAGCGAAATGATCAGAACGAATTCTGATCCTCTCATTGGAGGACAGCTGATCACGTCCGCGTCGCTAGCAGGGCAGTCGGAGAAAAAGCCCCAGCCTGGAATGGCTGTTTACTTTACTTTACTACTATGCGTACCGTTGTTGGGGTCTCAGAAAGTATCTTGAAAGAATAAGCTATGGGCTTCTCACTTCCACTGGGGAAAACAGGAGCCAAAATTGCCCCAACGGTGGTGACTACTAGCTTGAGGGGAAGCTTTGTGTCAAAGCCATCTGGTTTGGCCATGGGACTGTCTGGCACACCTGTTGACATTTTTCGTCTCAATTCCACTCTGTGTCCTTCACTAAGGTGTAGAGTGGCTAAAGCACCTCAGAGGCGTTGGGGATGAATTTAATGTAGAATTCCCAGGAAGGATTTGAGCTGACACATTCTTGGGTGCTGGACGGATTCACTCGTGTTCTTCAGTTGGGTGCAGGGCATCTTGGTCAAACACATGTTGTTGCCAAATGGCAAGGAGAGGGGCAGTGCGAAAGGTAAAGGGCCCTCTAGTAGGAAAACGGTAGAGGGGGGTGCGCGGAAGGGTAAGCGCGCCCTCGGAGGAAAGCTAGAGGAGGAGGGAACCAAGCCAAATGAGTATAGACTGCCGAAGGAAAAGGACCCAGGTATGTGGTGACTAATTTATACGTTATTCTACCAAATATAAATGTCTATTGGTTAATAGCTTGTGTTGGAAAGACCATGGAAACATGGTGAATGGCTGAAAGACCATGAAAACATGGTGAAAGAACCATTTTATGGTTGATGAGAGGATTGGGGGCGGCTGTAGGGGAGGTTGGAGGCCGCTGGACCAAACGGTCCCTAAAATTGGACCATCTCTGGTCACAGAAAGGGACCCTATGTCCGTGTAGGGGCATGGGGTCCAGGAAAGGGACGATCTCGTCCAGGAAAAGGGCCATAGAAATAAAACCTAGCAAATAGTTCTATTCCTAGTAACCCAGTATCTCCAATTGTGTTTTCTGTCGTATCAATGAATTTCCGTGTAATTTTTCCCATAGGTCACTTGGTAAATTAGCGAATTTACTACACATGTCCCAAATATTTCATGGCCTTTTGCGCCATGAAATTGCAAGCCTTGTCCAAAATTGCAAGCACTTTGACCTACTGGTCAGAACTGGTGATGTTCTTGCTCTGTGTGCCCTGTTATGCAGATATCGTTAAGTAACGAGCCAACACCTTCAATACCACGTAACAGACAATCTATCACACATACCTAGGCCTGGTGCTGCGATGATGCCGTAGCACCATCTGCTGTAGGCATTGCAGAAGACTAACATGTGTTTTGATAGTCATCAACTCCTGTGACGGCTTGTCTAAAGAGGGCAGTTGGTATGCATCCTTTAAACTTGGAGCTTAGCAAAGCCGTGAGGTCCTCCAGAATTTGCACACATGATGTGATCAGGCCATGGCAAGTCATATTCGATCTTGTGGTGCTGTAGTCACCACATACTCGCACACTGACATTAATCTTCAAGACAGTGACAATGGTGGTTGCCCATCTAGAACAGGGATCATTGTCAGGGACCACACGCCCAGCTTAATCAAACGTTTAAGTTCAGATTCCACTTTATCTTTCAGGGCAGTTAACAGAGTCAGTTCCTTATGACGTCAATGGCCTTCATAAACTTTGGGGTAGTGCCCTCCTTGGTGTGGAGTGTGACTGAAGTCGATGAATACGTGCCAACAGTACTGTAGAAAACTTCAGGAAATTTCTACAAAACGTGGGAAATTTCCGTGAACCGCTGGTGGAGCATTGATATTGATGGGGTCCAAATCTTCTTTGAGCACCAGTAAATCCTCTTCTCTATTATGGTAGTCAGGAGACCATTCCATCCCCTGTAGCAGTGGTCTGCCCCCCTCAGTTAAGTAAAATATCATATGGCCCTCGACATTTTTGTTATTATAATCGGGTTTATTTTCGTACCAAAATAATCTGTCAGGTTGACGTCATTAGGTACTTCTTGGAAATTATAAAGGCCGCCACTCACGACGGAGCCAGATGGCCTGAGGCCCCTCGCTCGAGTCCATTTGGCCCTGGTCCAAATTAGGGGGGTCACACACGGGTACACAGCCAGTAGCGTTTCCTCGTTCTTCAGTCCTGGTGCTGTGCAAGGTAGTGTTTTATTTCACCGTCTCTTGAGCATCTGACCTCACCAATTCACTTCATCGTCACTTTATCAATTGTACTACCTCTTCAATTTTACTTCAGTATGAACAATGAGGAACTTAACTTAGCTGCCGCTGCAGTTTGCATTTATATGAAGAAGAAGAAACCAAAAAGGCAATGGCAGAAAGAATGGTTTTCAGCTCGAAATGAATTAACCCATGTCAGGTTGATTGAACACCTAACATTAGAACCTGCTGACTAGCGTAATTACCTCCACATGGATGAAGCAACGTACCATGTGTTGCTCGAAATGGTGACGCCTATCATCCAAAGGCAGGACACGAACATGAGACAAGCCATCACGCCCCATGAAAGGCTGACTGCAACTCTTCGGTACCTAGCAAGCGGCTGTAGCTATGAGGAACTGAAATTCGCGACAGCTATTTCACCCCAGGCTTTGGGGCAGATAATACCTGACACCTGTCGTGCGATTCTACATTGTCTCCGAGATTTCATGAAGGTAAAATATAAAAATAACTTAATTTTCGTTCAAAATGTGTATTTAAGAAAATTTAATTTAAGAAAAAAGTACATTGTGTAATAAAAATTATTGCACTTACATTTTTATTATTCGTCAATTTCGTTTACTGTATCAATAGCATTCAAGTATGCTGACATAACAGGGTCACGGAGTGCTGATGTAGTGGGGGGTGGAGGCTGACATCCAGTGGAAGGAGGAAAATAATTATGGTCCGTAACAATTTTAGAGCTGACATTTAACTGTTCAAATTCCGCGAGGAAAAGTGCCTCACTAATTAATTTCTCGCAGAAAGAAACCATTGATGGCGGCAAAGATCGGAGTTTTTCTGCGATATGCTGCCCAAATGCATCGTGAGGTTGCCTGATGAGATTTTGAGCGGAGGTCTCGATGGGTTGCTCAATTCGTTTCGCAATTTTTTCTAAAATTGCATCGGCTTTTTGCTGAGGTCTTTTGAAGCATTTAGGAGCATTAGAGGATCTGGTTGACGAAAGAGTGGCAGAAGACATTTGACTGTTTTCACTACGTGATTCATCAATCAAGTCGTCTCTCTGTGGAAAAACAATGACATTATCAGATACCTAGTAGTAGTTAGTTAGTACCTAACTATTATTATTAATGTGTCCACTTTGATATACGTACATAAAAATACAAGTATCATAATTTTTATGTTAATTTGATTGTCCCCAGATGCCTAACACTGTTGAAGAATGGACGAAAAGAATTTGACGCAAAAGAATTTGAAGAAAGAGAAATTTCCCACACTGCTTGGGTGCAGTGGACGGCAAGCATGTACGCATAGTCCCACTTCCAGGAAGTGGATCGTACTTCTATAATTACAAGTAATTTCACTCCGTCGTACTAATGGCTTGCGTAAATGCTAATTATGAGTTCATCTGGATCGAATCAGGCACTAATGGTCGAGTATCTGATGGTGGGGTCTTGAAAAATACTTAGTTTTTCAGGAAACTGAACGCAGGCGAACTAAATTTACCAACCCCCCAGCCTTTGTCAGGTCACGCTAACTCATGTGCACCATCTGTTTTTGTTGGAGACGAAGCGTTTGCATTGCGAACTGATTTTATGAAGCCATTCAGTCAGAAATCATTGAACAAGTGGCGAAGAATTTTCATCTACCGTTTATCAAGAGCCAGAAGGATCGTAGAAAATGCCTTCGGTATTATGGCTAGCAGGTTTCGAGTGTTCCACCACAGCATAAATTTGACGACAGATCGGGTAGATCTTGTCGTTTGACCAGTTGCATTTTACATAATTTTTTGAGGAAAACCTGTTCCTCGTACAATGAGGAAGGAATGGAACCAGAGGACGACATTGCTACCTCTGATCGTATCCACATCCCCTCCTTGCAATATTCTACAGATCGAAATGCATCAACTTCAGCAAAGCTGGTTCGTGAAACGTTTGCAGAATACTTCGAGGGTGATGGCCAAGTACCATGGCAAGACTCAAAAATATAATTAATTTTATACCTATGTACCTATGTATAGAATATGATTGTACGTAAGTGTAAGTTTGAAGTACGTTGTGCAAATTTTAAATCAATAGACCGCTTAATTATGCAAAGATATGTTTGCCCGTACCTCTTCCTCGTCGAAAGGCATTTTATCCAATAGGGATGCAGGCGTCATGGATTTTCGTGGGGTGTCCTGATCGGCAAGAAATTTGAGTTGGTCAAAATACCATAGTTTGGGAACGTGCACGTTTTCCGAGCCAGTCCCAGAGACTAGAGAAGCTTTAACCTACAACAGACAAATCAAAAAAATACCTACGGATACAATCATGTTAAAATACAATAGGTAAACACCCATTGGATATAGGTATATAAATGTGTCATTCCAGACGATAACTGACCGTAGGAACGAGATTTAAAAAAATGGTGCTTCGAAAATTCGCTAATGTTTGAAATAAAAAAATAAAAGCTCACCTTTCTTTGATCTTTATTGAAGGAACTCCGGATGGATGTCAGCTTCTTCTGTACAGTCTCTCTGTTAGCGCTGGGGTCTACTGAACGGAAAAGTTCCAAAAAATCGTCAAGCGCTTTATTCCTTTTGATTTTGTCATGGTATGACGGGTGCGTCACTTGCAACAAGCATGGTCTCTCCCGGTTTCAATCGCCTCCAGGACGAAGTCACGGCCATTCGCACTTGCCATCGTACACGTACTATCACCTCGACGTCTAGACGTACACTGAAAGGGTTTTGGCCCGGCGGAAGACCCGCACACGGAAGAGCCAGTCATTGGAGCCGATCCATTTGGCGTGCCGATCCCCACTCACGGCAATCGGCTCCTTGGATTTTGGCCCGTCCGAAAATCCAGCAAGGCCACGAGGTGGCGCGGGGCCACTTGAAATTTCCCCACACACGGTGGAATATGGATCAGCCCGAGGCCGTTTGGCTCGTTGGCTCCGTCGTGAATGGCGGCCTTAAGGTTTTGCAAGTGCAAGTGCATTCTTTCTATTCTCCCTGTTGAAGGTGCTTACTTATCTACTGTACCTGAATCATTTTCGGAAATGTGTTATAATACAAACCACTGACCTTGGTTTTGGTTCCAAATTAGTACGAGGAATCGCACTAATCCACTTCTTCTCTTTATCCTTGGGAAAAAGAAACCAAGTAACATATTCTTTTATACTTCTGTGATTACTCTTGCACCCTGGCACGACAAAATTTTCTGGCATTTTGTTGTCATTAAAAATAATACATTTTGTTAACAATATTACTGTTGAAAAGATTTTCGCGAGAAGATCGATAGGTAAACTATCGAAACCCGGAAATAAACAAACCTAGGCTTATTGGTGGGTGGTTGTCGCGGCCGGCCTGAAGTGTGACGTTGCCAGTTCTCTTCCGCCGCGGCCTTCTCTGAAGCCGGCCTTGATTAGGCAGATTCATTGGGTTCTAAGTTTCGTCGCTGATCTTCGTTTGTTAGTTACTATGAGCTATTATAAGAATAATAAATGCCCGAGACCGATGAATACTGAACACATGCTGCCTCCCACTATTTTGTCCAAATTTGCAACACCATCGTCTGTTACAGGCGGCATTGCTGGCGTCTTTACAGTGTTGTTTCACCAACCCAACCATCCTCTCCTTGAGCCCACCCCACAAAAGTGGTAATGACCACACACTAGTGGGTGAGAAAACAACTTTTTTTCTCTTCAGTTTTTGTCTATTGATACTGTCAGTGCTATCAGTGAAATCCCGGAAATGGACTCTAGTCCCCGTTACCAGCCCGAAGTTCAAGGTCAAAATAGAGTATAATTGTAAGGTAAAACGGGATCAAAGGCACCTAAGGGAACAAATTCAAAATCGTAGGTAGGTACTGAGGTGGTAGGTAATTACAACGTAGGTAAGTACCTACCTAAGTATTTAGAACTGAATTTTTTGAACGATCTTTATTTTTGCTAAGCTGCTTGTACTTACGTTGCGCTTGTAGTTTTTTTCCTACAGGATTAGGTAGGTAGCTGTTTTTGTTAGCAATAATTTGTATTTAACAGAATGTTGCAGAAATAGACCACAAGATTGTCTGTGAATGAGTATTATACTCCCTCCACATTCAATAAATAAACAGCGATGTTCATCAACAGAGTACCTACCTAACTAGGTGTAAAACCTATAACTGTCGTATAAAATAGAAAGGAAGACATTCAGTAAAACATACTGTAGTTAGGTACTGCGTGTAAACACAGAAGCGAAATACACCGAGCTTTTATTTATTTATTTATTTTTATTATTGTGCATAGGACATCATATCGTCCCCTTTATGCCAAAACCATGAATGTGCAATTCAGTAGTTTCGAGAAAAATCAAAAATAGGATTCTAAATTTTGTTTGAATTCTACAGAATGTAGTTTGTTGTTTGAGATACCTTTCTTCCACTTTCTGGTCATAGACCTGCTAATAATTGACCAAAAAATAATTTTACGACCATAGCTCTTCTCCCCTTCACTTTATTATTACTCTTTATTAATACATCCATATAGCGTTGCACCGTAATTCCGCCTGTCGTTCATGCCACTGGCATGGATTCTATGTAATGTCTGCTTAATGATGCTTCTATGTATGTATGCTTTATAGCACATTCATGGTTTTGGCAGACCAGATTTAAGATGAATATTTCACTTTCATGGTTTTGGCAAATCAAATTTCATCATGAAAACTATGTTATTATCACTATAGTCAGTGAGTGGTAAGCAGAATTCTTGCATGCTGCAGCAAAGCTAACATGTCTCCTGTAGACATTCGTAGTGAACATTTTATATGCTTTGTGGAGCATATAAAGTCCTTTGGGTCCTTGCTTTGCTTGTTTCAAATCATGTATGGAGAAACTTTATATGCTCCACGAACATATAAAATGCTCACTACGAGTCTCTGCAGCAGACATGTTAGCTTTGCTGCAGCATGCAAGAAACAGCAGGTTTGTTTTTCGCGCCAGAAATGCGTTAGATACCTACGGTCGGGCCTCGACTCGAATCGAACGACTGTACATCAAACGATGAAATGCCCAGAAATGGAAAAAAATGAACGGTATTGAACCCCGCAGTCCTAAGGAGGCTCCCTGTCAAATTTCAGCTTCATAGGATGAGGAGGAGAGAAATTAGCCTAAGGGCTCACTCACTCAGCTGATCGGGGAGGGACCCCATCTTGGAGGCTCCCTGTCAAATTTCAGCTTCCTAGGATGAGAAGGAGAGATATTAGCCTAAGGGCTCACCCAGCTGATAGTGGAGGGACTACAGTCATCTTGTCATTCGTACACAGCAGTCCTAAGGAGGCTCCCTGTCAAATTTCAGCTTCATAGGATGAGGAGGAGAGAAATTAGTCTCCGGGCTCACTCAGCTGATCGAGGGAGGAGGACCTCATCTTGTCATTAGTATCCAGCAGTCCTAAGGAGGCTCCCTGTCAAATTTCAGCTTCCTAAGATGAGGGGGAGAGATACTAGCCTAAGGGCTCACTTAGCTTTTTCACCCCTTAGAGATGACTGACAGTAGCGCCGAGCCTCGCGAACCAGCTAGTCCCCAAATGGGACTACAAACCAAATTTCATCAATTTTGGTTCATGGTAAGTAAGGAAAGTGCGAAGTACGGCGGACAGACAGAAATTTTTTTATTGCATTTTCGTATTCTTCATACCTTGAAATGGAAACCTTCAAATTTTAAGGGGGGGTTAAATTTTTTTCTTCATGCTCGATTCCAAAGGTTCATTATTGAAAATAATAAACCAAAAATAACTGAGTAAGAATGGAAAAAAGGTTAAAATTAAATGTACGCTCAGTTGGGTGCCTCATTTCAAAGGGCACCAAAAAAAAAACCACGACTTGGTTGGAGAGGCCGAAAAAACAGACGGCTGGGTTGCCGAGAGGCCGAAAACACGGTGACCTATTAAAAATTGACGCAAAGAAAGGGCGGTTACGATAAATTGGCTTCATACTAAAATGATGAATGTGACACATTCATTGTTATGGAAACGGATAGTTCTCCAATAAATTATGCCAAAATTATGAATGTGCAACCTAGCACCACATTCATGGTTTTGGCATACCAAGGAAACGTACTAATCACACTCATGGATCGAGTTCCACGCAGTTAAGCCTTAAAATGAACATCTAACCATTTCAAGGGATTTTTAATAAGTAGAGGCGGTCAGTAGGCCTACCTATCCTAGATGATGCCAAACTCGAAATTCGATTTTTAGCACATTCATGGTTTTGGCATAAAGGTAACGATATAGTTCCACCTCGTGCACATACAACGAAATATACATGTAAGCAAAAATACAGTAACACAAAAGCTTCGGCGTCGGTACTCTGAAAAATAGTAACAAATCACATAAATGGTGTACTAATGACACCTCATAACCTCTAGCACGACCCACAAATATCACAGCTGATCATCACCTGTGAAAATGGCAGGACATTGGCCGGAAAATCGAATCATATTCGAAGAAGAGCGGGCAGTCGCAGGGGAAGAAGCGTTGAAGCCGGCCACTGTAGTTGTGACGTCAACATTTATTGAATGCTACAACATATATTTGTCAGTCAATAAAAATGTGATGATTATTAAAAGGAACCCAACTGGGGAGATATAACAACCCAGAAGGTCTGCGCAAGGTAACGCCGGGGGCGTATGTACAATCCTTTCCCCGATTCAGTTCCCCGGAGGTACCGAAATCAAGAATGGTTTGTAATGCGCTTCGGCTCCCAAAACATACCTATCCCTTTTCAGCACAGATGCTTCCGAAGAAATCCCCTCCCATTAACGCCCTCCCCCTGCAAGGAGCCCACAGCCAAAATACACTGCCAAGGTGATGGCACAGGAGCTTCCTCGTCACAATCAGAGTGACCCATCATAAAATAGAACAGACTCGGAAGCAAAATAACATAACATTACATTACATTACATTACATAACGTGAAATATACATATTACATAACATTACATTACATAGCATAACATTACATGAAATATACATATTACATAACATTACGTCCATAATACATTACGTCCATTATACATAATGATGACATCACGGCGACAACGTTGAATGCCAGGTAGATACAAAAGTGTCAACTCCAAGCTGATTCGGACCGATGCATGACTCGAATCATGGGCGAATTATAGAGATAGTTGGTGGCAGCAAGGCGAATACAAAACGTAGACTGGTCCCCCAGATTATCTATAGACGGTTGTGAAAAAGTTCGAAGATTCCAGTAGTTTGGAGCATCAATAATATTGCGTGCCTACCTACAAGTTTATAAATTACGAACTTTCTGCGGTGCTCGAGTGTCACTAACCCTCGAATGCTTTAGCAAAATCCGAGTAAATAACATCATTGTGTCGCCCGTCACACGGAAAGCTTCCATTATGTGTTGCTCGAAAATTGGAAGATTGTTGACAGTCGATCTGCTTGCCATGAATTCACGCTGCTTGAGAGACAGGCACCCCTAGGGCTGAATGCAAAGAGCGATCTGGGTGACGGTAATCTTCTCGAGTAGGTACCTAGTTTACCATTGTGGATAGAGAATAGATTGGGCGATACTTGTCGACTGAAGATTTATTACTGGACTTTAGACTAGGTGTCACGAAGGAGTCTTTCCAGCGATCAGGCACCTAACCCAGAACAAACAGTTTCTCAACATGATGGGTGGAATTCCATCTGGCCCCATTTCTTTTCGTGGATCCGGGGAATCCAACTCTCCTCTGAGAGCTCAACCGACATCACGACGCTGTTTGCGGTGAAGAACTGCGTGGAAGCATCAACATATCGCAATATCATTTCGTAGCACAATAGCAAATATCATTTGATAGCGCAATAGCAAATATCATTTGATAAAGGATTAAACTGGAACACGTTTTTGACTCATGCATTTTTTTTTAACTATCTAATCTTAAGAGATCGACATAATGTTAGAATATATGAGGAAGATAAACATGGAATATAACTTGAGAGTAGCGTAATAATTTATGAATTGGATCAAGCTAGGAACACAGGAATCGTCGTCTGCGTATGCGCCTTTATGGAAACTCTATCGTCCAAAAGCAATGGTTAATAGTAGGTACCTGTACACATGTGTGTACAGACCTGTGTCTTCAGAAATCAAAATTTCCACTTGCATTTTGCGTTTCAAAGCCTACTGAATAAATTTGGTTCCGTGTCTGTGGGTCTGTGAGTCTGTCTGTCCGCATTTCCTTGTTACAGCCATAACTTCCACGATTTTGAATTGATTCAGCTCAAATTTTGAGGGATGGTGCGGATAAGGCCCCTTGAGGTCCCATACAAATTTCAACATGATTGATACAGCGGTACGCTCTGCGCATGCGCTAACGTTAAATTCAACAAACACGCATAACTTTCACAATTTTGATTCAATTTCGCTCAAATTTTCAAGGGTTGTTTGGACAAGGCCTAGTGAGTTCCAGTATGAATTTCAGCATGATCGGACCCTCGGTGCGCTCTGCGCATGCGCTGGCGTGAAATAGATTCAATTTCCTTGTTACAGCCGTAGTAACCAAAGATTTCACCCAATTTCAATGTAATTCTCAGGGATTAAGCGGATAGGGCCCATTGAGGTCCCATATAAATTTCAACATGATAGAGCCAGCGGTTCGCCCTGCGCATGCGCTAACGTGAAATTCTTCAAACACGCATAACTTTCGCAATTATGTATAATGGACGTAATGTTATGTAATATGTAGGTATATTTCATGTAATGTTATGTTATGTAATATGTATATTTCACGTTATGTAATGTTATGTTATGTAGTGTTATGTAATGTTATGTAATGTTATGTAATGTTATGTAATGTAATGTTATGTAATGTAATGTTATGTAATGTAATGTTATGTAATGTAATGTAATATTATGTTATTTTGCTTCCGAGTCTGTTCTATTTTATGATGGGTCACTCTGATTGTGACGAGCAAGCTCCTGTGCCATCACCTTGGCAGTGTATTTTGGCTTCTTTTTTATAAAGTGAAAAATGAAGAAATTAATGAAATTGTTGCATAAGTGCCTAATTGCGATTAGCCTAACTGCGGTTAGGCTAGGTACCTTACCTTTTGGCATACATTTTTGTATTATTTTATCATTGATTGGTTGTGAGCAATATTATCATTTAGATTGTTGTTGCCTGATTGGTGTCGAGCTAGGGGGAAAAAAACGCCGAGATTGGAAGGTTCGGTGCTGAAACGGGATATATTTTGGAAGCGGAAGCGCATTACAAACCATTCTCGATTTCGGTACCGCCAAGGGACAGAATGTCGTTATGGTATGGATTGTATATACGCGTGCCGAGGCGGGGGGTCGCCTCGTGGCTGGAAAAAAATTGCGCCAGGTAAAGAGACAAGGCGTATTTTCGGTCAGCACGTTGCGGTTGGTCTTCCGCTGTTAGAACTGGGTTATATGTGTACAGGTACCTACTATTAACCATTGCTTTTGGACGATAGAGTTTCCATAAAGGCGCATACGCAGACGACGATTCCTGTGTTCCTAGCTTGATCCAATTCATAAATTATTACGCTACTCTCAAGTTATATTCCATGTTTATCTTCCTCATATATTCTAACATTATGTCGATCTCTTAAGATTAGATAGTTAAAAAAAAATGCATGAGTCAAAAACGTGTTCCAGTTTAATCCTTTATCAAATGATATTTGCTATTGCGCTATCAAATGATATTTGCTATTGTGCTACGAAATGATATTGCGATATGTTGATGCTTCCACGCAGTTCTTCACCGCAAACAGCGTCGTGATGTCGGTTGAGCTCTCAGAGGAGAGTTGGATTCCCCGGATCCACGAAAAGAAATGGGGCCAGATGGAATTCCACCCATCATGTTGAGAAACTGTTTGTTCTGGGTTAGGTGCCTGATCGCTGGAAAGACTCCTTCGTGACACCTAGTCTAAAGTCCAGTAATAAATCTTCAGTTGACAAGTATCGCCCAATCTATTCTCTATCCACAATGGTAAACTAGGTACCTACTCGAGAAGATTACCGTCACCCAGATCGCTCTTTGCATTCAGCCCTAGGGGTGCCTGTCTCTCAAGCAGCGTGAATTCATGGCAAGCAGATCGACTGTCAACAATCTTCCAATTTTCGAGCAACACATAATGGAAGCTTTCCGTGTGACGGGCGACACAATGATGTTATTTACTCGGATTTTGCTAAAGCATTCGAGGGTTAGTGACACTCGAGCACCGCAGAAAGTTCGTAATTTATAAACTTGTAGGTAGGCACGCAATATTATTGATGCTCCAAACTACTGGAATCTTCGAACTTTTTCACAACCGTCTATAGATAATCTGGGGGACCAGTCTACGTTTTGTATTCGCCTTGCTGCCACCAACTATCTCTATAATTCGCCCATGATTCGAGTCATGCATCGGTCCGAATCAGCTTGGAGTTGACACTTTTGTATCTACCTGGCATTCAACGTTGTCGCCGTGATGTCATCGCTGCCATCTAAGTACACCTACCACTGAAGCAAACCGATGAAATCAAAGACTGCGGCTCAATTCAAACCAGTTTTATTAGGTACCTATTTCTTATTTTCATCCATGAAATTGTATTTATTCCTTATTTTTCAACATTTAAATTAACTTGTTATTTTTTTTATTTTTTTTTTTATTACATGGTAATTTGGAAATTATTTATTTAATTCTATATCTTTTGTGATAATTTGGTAGGTATGCGCCCGTAAAAATGTAAAAAACGCAGAAAAGTCCTTGTCACATGGGTTTATTATTCTCTAGGACACACCTATTATTATTATGTTGGCTGTTCATTAATTTGTTATTTCATTCATGTGAAATAATTGAAATAGCTATTTATGATGGTTTCTACCAATTCTGGCCCCCAAAACACGAATTAGGTAAGGTACGCTCCTTTTTTTTCTTTTTTTTTCCCAAATTATCTTTGATCTTTGGTAGTGTCATTGAATCGTCCTGATCCACTTTTTCTAGTGTTATTATACAAATTTATGGTGATTTCAGACGATTTCCCAGATTTTTGACTCATAAAAAATCAATTTTGAGTGCTGAACATTTGATAAAACCTCAATTTTCCACTCTGGAGAAAATCGACTTCATATTCGGTCTTCTCGTCCCAAAAAACATGAAAAACGATACCTCAAAAGCTCATGTTACTAACATGTTACTAAAACACAAAAACGCTGCAAAGTCCTTGTCGCATGAGTTTATTATTCTCCTGGACATACCTACAGAAATGCTGGCTGTTCATTTATTGTTTCTTTTATGCGTAATAATCGAAATAGCTATTTCTGATGGTTTCCATTAATTTTGGACCCTAAAACACAAATTAGGTAGGTACGCTCCTTTTGGTTAATTATTCCGTGAATAATACACCTATGTATTCGCTCAGCAAAAAATTTTTATAACACCCCCTCAAACTTTTTTCTTTTACGTTTCAAGGTGCATAGATTCCAAAAATGCAATGTCCGTCCGTCGTACGCCGTCCGCCGTATCACGTGTACAGGCTTCATTTTCGGTCTAAAAAAATCGTTCTTTCGCACACATGCTCCATTTTGGCCCTAGTTGTGTCCCGAAACTTTTCAGCCCGATCGGAATATACCCAGGGGTGTTATGAGTGAAAATGTGTGTAAAAATAGGTACTTTTTACGTTTTAGCAACATATTGGTAACATGAGCTTCTGAGATATCGTTTTCTATGTTTTTGGGGACGAGAAGACCGAATATGAAGTCGATTTTGACCAAAGAGTGGAAAATTGAGTTCTACCAAATGTTCAGCTCCCAGAATTGATTTTTTATGAGTGAAAAACCTGGGAAATCGTCTGAAATCACCATCAGTTTGTATAATAACACTGGAAAAAAGTGTCAAGACGTGGTTCAGGACGATTAAATGGCACTACCAATGATCAAAGATAGTTAAAAAAAAAGAAAAAAAAGAGCGTACCTAATTTGTGTTTTGGGGGCCAAAATTAATGGAAACCATCAGAAGTAGCTATTTCGATTATTACGCATGAAAGAAACAATTAATGAACAGCCAACCTTTCTGTAGGTATGTCCAATAGAATAATAAACCCATGTGACAGGGACTTTGCAGCGTTTTTATTTTTATTTTTATTTTTAATAACTATCTTTGATCACTGGTAGTGCCATTTAATCGTCTTGGTTCACCTGTTGACACTTTTTCCAGTGCTATTATACAAATTGATGGTGATTTCAGACGATTTCTCAGGTTTTTCACTCATAAAAAATCAATTTTGGGAGCTGAACATTTGGTAGAACTCAATTTTCCACTCTTTGGTCAAAATCGACTTCATATTCGGTCTTCTCGTCCCCAAAAACATGGAAAATGATATCTCAGAAGCTTTTGTTACTAACATGTTGCTAAAACGCAAAAAGTACCTATTTTTACACACATCTTCACTCATAACACCCCTGGGTATATTCCGATCGGGCTGACAAGTTTCGGGACACAACTAGGGCCCAAATGGAGCATGTGTGCGAAAGAACGATTTTTTTAGACCGAAAATGAAGCCTGTACACGTGATACGGCGGACGGCGGACGGACATTGCATTTTCGGAATCTACGCACCTTGAAACGGAAAAGAAAAAAGTTTGAGGGGGTGCTATAAAAATTTTTTGCTGAGCGAATACATTGTTCACAGAATAATAAACCAAAAACAGACCCTAGATGGTCCTGTCTGAATTTAATTTAAATTGAACTGCAGCTTTCTTCTGCACAAGCACAAACGTGAAATCCTTGCGACTCCCATATAGTGAGGAAATTAGGGAGGTTTTAGGCTAGGTGCCTATATGGACCTGTGGCCCAGTGGATGCAGTTGTATGAGTGGACGGTTGGTCAGTACCCAACGGCTGCTTGATCTGAGGTACCTTGGCGCTCTGAACTCGGTGATCTTGAATTCGCACCCCTCTGTGACGCAATGAGGAATGGAAGTGGGTCGGAATTTACTGATTTTGACCTCAGAATCGGATTCAGCATCCTCGAAAACTCCAGTATCCCAATTTTCAGCTCCGAAATCCGAGTAGTAGTCAGCGGAAATAAGCTAAAGAAAAACCCTTGACGGCATCAGGTACACAGCTATACAATGAGGACCTTTTTGGAAAATTCTCCGTTAGACCTACAATTTGAAAGAATAAAAAAAACAAGGACTTCCATTCTCATTGGTGTGACACTGGACACACGGCGCAGCAGCGATTGCCTGAATACTTGAGCGACGCACGTAAATACCGCATTAACTAGGTTCCTACTGCCGAGCATCTCATATGCGTGTGCTTCATTTCAATCTTTCACTCCTGTTTTGTTCCTCCTGTTAACAGTCTGTTTAGCCGGTGCTCGATCCCTGTTCTTACTTTTTCAGTTTCGTCGATAGTATTCGACATTTCCCATTAGGTACATAACCCATTGATGATGGGGACTAATATTACAGTAGAATCTAGTTTTTCCGTCATAAGCGGGACAGTAGGATGTCAGATAATAGGGAGGTTTATAGAAAAAGATATACCTGCGTCAAACTACCTAATATCAATGGTCATATTTATTTAAAAAAAAGAAAGAGCGAATTTTCAAAGAAATAGTCGTACTATTGTGTAAAAAGATGATACAACGATAAATCATACACTTTCGTAAAGTAACATAATTTTTGTAGATTTTACCCTTTTATACCGATTTTTGACCCTTATAAAGTCAAATCTGACCCACTGTTTTTTGAGAAAAATAGTTTTATCACAGCAATAGTCCGTCCCTCTGTCTGTCGTGAACACTATCCCACACAACGTCAGGCGAATTAATATTGATTTGCGGCCTCACTACCAATTTTTGACCCATTAAAAATCCTAATTTGACCCCTATTCGTATGAAAAACAACTGAAATTGTATTTTTCTGTCTTTACTCACCCTTCCATACTACTTTTAGTGATTTTATATCCATTGTTTCGCAATTTTACCGTATTTTGACCCCTAAAAACTCGGATCGGAATATACCCAGGGGTGTTATAGATGAAAAATGGGTGTAAAAATAGAATTTTTGTTGGTGTTTTAATAAAATGAGGTTTTGAGGTATCTTTTTCTATGTTTTTTAAGGCGAGAAGACCTAAAATGGAGTAAATTTTGACCAAAGAGTGAAGAATTGAGGTTGAAACGACGGTTCACATCCCAAAATTCATTTTTTATTAGTCAAAACCCTGTGACATTGTCTGAAATGACCATCAGTTTTGTATATAATACAAGAAAAAAAAAGTGGTAACAGGTGAATCAAGACAGTGAAATGGCACTATCAATAATCAAAGATAATTTGAAAAAAAAAAAAAAATGGATCGTACCTAGTTCGTGTTTTGGGGGGCCAAAATTGGTAGAAACCATCAGAAATAGCTATTTCAATTATTGCACATGAAAGAAACAATAAATGAACACCCAAAATTTCTGTAGGTATGTCCAATAGAATAATAAACCCATGTGACAAGGCTTTGCAGCGTTTTTTCATATCAGGTAGGTACGATCCATATTCTCAAACTGCGTATGAATACAGTAAAAATCGTTTATAGTGGACTTCAAGGGACCGGGAACTTTTGACTACTATAGCCGATTTCCATTACGAACGATATATCACTTATAGTGGAATGTCCACTTGACAAAGTTTGAGAGAAAATAATTTTTTTTCCGATACGATCACAAAGGCTTATTATTATAATAACGCGACCCACATGTACCTGAAGGAGTCCGCACTGCCCAAACCACCGCTACACTGTTGATTGATGGGAAACCCTACACCCCTCTGCTCGCCCACTGCAAGCCAGCTTATGTTCTCGCCGACCCCCCCCCCCCCCCCACAACAACCGATCGCCGCAGAAATCAACACTCCCTCACCAACTCTCGACCAAACCACATCACCGTCCCTCCAAAATGTCGCAGTGCCCTCACTCTCCCGACCCCGATGTCGCTGCGAATTCGCGGGACATCTGGGTTCCCGCACCCCTGTCGCCGCTCCGCAGCTCGCCTGGGCCTCCATCACCGCCACCATGGCAACCCCCACTCTCGATCACGGGACTACCTCCCCGGCCTTGGTGCAGTGGCAAGTGGCATCATTCACGATTACTATATTGCGAAGGCCACGGGACACACAACCCATACGTCCCCCAGCACCCGCACATGCCGCCAACGCCTACCACTGCACCTCCACCACCCGCAGTGCTACCTTCGCCACCCGCCGCGACTGCACCACTGCCGGGGATATCCCCCGTTGGACCTGCCAGAAAAAACACAGGCCCAGACGACGCGAGTGGCGGAACACCACGACTTTCCTGGTGGCCCCAGCATCACAGCGGGGTCTTGGGAATGTCTCCGACAGAACGCGTCAAGTCGCTGTTCTGTAGGACACATCCCAAGGTCCCTCTGCGACACTGTCCCTACTCCGCCGCACCACGCCTCCACCTGCGACGACACATCAGCTCTCCATCATCTACATTTCTTGTACATATTTTCTCTCGCTTCGTCACCTACTACTAGGTCACTCTCATTCACCTGCATATATCTTCACTAGTTGAGTATCAACCCAATTGTACATATCTGATCTAGCCTAAGTCCTCCTGCCTTCAGCACGTTGTCACCTTCATCTCTTTTCAATGGTTCTTTTTATTCGCACAATCTGGGGGGACCAATGTCGTGATACCCTCCTAGAAATATCATCACTCCATGTACCTATTTAAGATTGCCTAAATAAGCAGAACGAATGGAGGGTCTGCGTGAAAAAAGTAGCGTAGACCTCTGTTCCCTCCAGCAGTCCCTCAACGGTTCATAACGATTGTCAGGTGACTGGGGGAGGGTGGAGGAGTTCCTATAAAACCCACTCTTCTCACCCGGCTCACCATTCTATGCTCAAACCTCAAGTCGATGAGTTCTCTCTCTTTCTCTCCTCATACCTCTTTACCTTTCTCACCTAAAAGATCTCGGAGTGTTGGAACTGGTCCGGTGTTAACCGACCTGGTGGAACCGTCTGGGCATATCCTCTAGCGTTTTTAGTGGTGGTAACCTTCCTGGCTTTGCCAGAGGTGTTAACCTTTTAAACGCTAGCTACTATCACATCTTCATCTCCATCCAAAACCTCACCTATCCAAGCCTCACCTCTGCCTTCAAACCACCACAGTGGTGCCCCCGTGATCCCACGATGGAAGCAACCAAGCTTCAACCCCCCACCCTCCAACACCCAGACCCACCACCCCCCACCTCTGCCAAAAATCAGCCCCCTCCACAACTTTTGCTCCCTTCCATCGCATCCATCTCCCACCAGTCCCTCAAGACAATATGAAGAGATGCGATGGAACCACTGCCTGAGCCTCGACGTAAAGCACTTGACCAAAAGCAGCTACAGTAAATTATTCCGTAGAGCGGTCGCCTTTGGCAGAAGCCAAAGCTACCTAGGAGCTGCAGGAAACGTCCACAAGGAACCCAGATGATAATGGCAACTACCAACCCAGAAATGGGTAGCATCAGGTTCTAGCATAAGCGAAGCAGATACCAACTGGCAAATGAGTGAATGTTTTCTGTCTGAAACATGAAAGTACCGTAAAACCTGACACATTTCATGCTGGAATGCCCAGTATTCGGCTCTACAGGACCCATTACCTGCTAAGACACATCGCAGCAGCGACCTCCACCCGAAGTGGACCTCAAGAAGCGGATCTGGCTGCGCTATTGGACACAGGAGATGACCCCGGGAGGATGAAGGACTTGTACCAATACACCATCATGTCACTAATGCTAACGACCTACACTAAAGACGATATGCACATTAAGAGATTACATGCGGACTTTAACACTACTATTTTTATAAGGAATTATCGAATCCATAAATGTAACATCATGCACATGATCCTACAAAAAAAATTTGATTTATTTATAACTAAATGGGGTCTGCGCGCTTATTTTTTCATTTAAAAAAAAAGTGAAAGTAGATTCCACCCTGAGAATTTTGACACCAACCGCACTGTCTACTTGTTTATTGGTTTATTATTCTGTGAATAATACACCTCTGTATTTGCTCAGCAAACCATTTTTATAAGAACCCCTCAAAATATTTTCTTTTACGTTTCAAGGTGGGTAGATTCCAAAAACGCTGCCACTTCCTTGCCACATCAAACGTCCTTGTCGTATGGGTTTATTATTCTACTGGACACACCTACAAAAATGTTGGCTGTTCATTTATTGTTTGCCTGTGTGCGAAAGAACTAATTTTTTAGACCGAAATATTGAAGATGATACGGCGGACGGTCATTGCATTTTAGGCACCTGGAAACATAAAAGAAAAAATTTTGAGGGGATGTTATAAACATTTTTTGCTGAGCGAATACATAGTTGTATCATTCACAGAATAATAACCAAAAGGGGGCCGATATGGTATCTCTGGGGAACTTGTTCAATTGAAGTATGTTTCTGAGGATCATATATCTGAAATAAGCGGATAAATTTTGAATCCATTCGTAGAAAAATACACTCGTGGAAGTTTTATTTAAGAACATAGAAACAGATCGAATTGCGAACCTCCTCCTATTTTGGTGTCGGTTACCTGTCACAGTACCTGCCACCTGAAACATACGGAGAACAGGCTCAAGTAAGACGATAAAATTCAAGATAATATTAAGTAAAGACTACTTTACGCCCAGCCGAAAACAACTTGGTCAAGTAAAATAAGTAGAGCGGTCATTTCTACCCTAAGCTAAGTATTGCAATATTGTTACAAAATTTTTAGTGCTTGGGATTTTGATACCATACGAATCTGCTTGGAATATTCTGAATCCATGCACTCAGGGATCAACATTTTTGCAATATGTAATATTTACGACTAATTTGCTAAAAAAATCTCTGTTACAAAATTGTCTCGAAACCCTGAACTTCGCACAACACAGCTACACTCACACGCATTGGGATCCAAATTAATGGGCTCCAAAGTCAAGTCTCTAACGACTTCATGGAAAACCTTTCTCGTAGTCTCCGTTTCCCAACGGTGTCGTTATATTAATACTTTAATTATCGTCATTGAATGAGAAGTTCATATTTGAATGCAAAATAAGTGCCAGTGGTGCAGCATGACCATCTCACCGTTTTTATGCAATATTTGATGGTTTGGTAGCAATTGATGGAAATTCATCGAAAATCACTTTTGACCAGTTATGTACTTATTCGTGTCTCATTGGCGGTGACATTTTTTTGATATTGAAATTGTGGTTTTTGTCTCGAGTTACCATTCTCTACCAAATTTGGTGATAGTATATTTGCCATATTGCCTCTACTGCTATCAAATTGAACTCCCGAGGATCTCAATCACCCTCTGGAGTTGGAGGCTATTAATCTGGTTAACCTAGGTACGTTACGGGGGGAAAATTCGGTGGAAAGACATAATAATTGTGCATTTTCTCTCACAGATTCGTTATGCTATTTATTAATGTGATAAGAATGGGGGCCGATATAGGAACTCTGGGGAACACTAGAGAAGGCATGTGCTCAGATAGCATAACATTTTCACCCTCACCGTGAGCGTTTTGTTCTGAAGGTTGCTTGCCAGCTAGTTCAGCAAAGAGCCAAAAACTACCAAGGCCTTGTGCCTTGCTAAAGCGTCTGTGTGACAACTTACCATTTTGCGAAACCTATGTGAAGACTTCATCGACTTGTCGCCCCGCACGAAATGCTCCCATGATTATAGTAGTAGTAAATTTTCATTTTCCGGACAGTAAATTGTATGGCAATGATAAATATTTATGGTAATCTATATCTAAGGTAAATTGTTGTTAATACATTCATAAATAAGTACCATGTGCAGTTGCAGACAGAGAAGTTATAAGAGTTGTTAAGTACATTTAAAAAGTGGGCAAATCCGAAACAATAGATGACGGAGTTGACAGTTTGAACCTAGAGTTATAGTGCCTTAAGGCACTTTCTAGATAGCAGAAACACTTCATAATCATGTGGGACTAATTTCAGGGGGAGCTTAGGAAGTGTTTTCTTAAATTCACTCAGAGTTGAGGACTTCAGTTCGTTTGGGAATGCATTGTAGAATTTAGGTCCCCACCAATTCATGACATTTCTACAGAGTCAGGCGTCAGGATGGAATCCTGACTAATCTTGCGTTCTTAGTATTATGCTTATGTGCAACAACCGGGTAATCACTTGCATGTTTGTGGACGTATAAGGTGGTACTCCCCAAAATTTACTCCGCTGGTAGGGTAAGTGTATTGAGCTCAGCTAAGTGAGTCCTGACATTAGCTCTGTAGTTGAGGCGTAGAACGGCACGTATTGCTTTTCGCTGGCAACCAAAAATAATCTGAGCAGAAGACGTGTGACACCAACAGATTGAACAGTAAGACATCCGGCTTGGAAGAGAGGGTGATAGGTACTGAGGACTGCCCTTCGGGACAATTTATCATTTAGCCGATGGAGCAGGAAAATTGTGCTGGTTAGTGATTTCCTGAGGCTAGCACAGTGCTCAATGCAGTTTAATTTCGTGTCACTCTGGACGCCCAAGTTTTCATTTTTATAGGATTTGCATCGATATATGACAGGTACCGCGGCCGAAGAACATTACCTGCGTTTTGCTTTCGGTGATCGCAAGCCGGTTTGTGTCAAACCAGATGCTGATATCGATTTCCGATTTAGCAGATTTGTTTTTAAAGCACATCCAGGTTTTTATCCGTGCAGAGGACCCTTGAATCATCAACAAAGAGAATACTGGGATTTATAATGTATTGGGCCAAGTCATAAATGAAAATTAGGAAGCGAGAAGGCCCCAGTAAACTTCGTTGGATCACCGACAAGGTCCCGGTTGGCATAAATTTGGAGAATAATCTATCCTGCTGAACATCTTGGTATTTATCCGATCAGTACAATTTTAGTAAACATACCGGCTCCTCATTGCAATTGTACTTTGAAAGCTTGGATGTGAGAAGGTCATGTGGAACGCAGTCAAAACACTTGGCCACTTCGACAAACGTTGCTGAGGCGTACTCCCCGTTCAGGAAGCAATCCAATGCAGTGGTGGATAAACGGAGAATTGCATCTTCCGTAGACCGCTGGGATCCAAAGACAGTGAGAATTTGTGAACAGGCTATTTACCTCAAGGAAGTGAAGTTGCTTGTGGCATTGCCTTTTCCTACACTTTGGAGAATACAGGGAGTTTTGAGATTGGCCTGCAATGGTTTATGTCATGCGTGTGATATGGAAGTGTTGTGAAATTCCTAAAGATCCCTGAAGAAGGCACGCAGTTTGAAAGCAAGATGCGAAAAATGGGGAAAGGTTTGGACACAAAAAGCTTCTCCAAGAATTTTGGCATAGAAGAAATACTTGGTACGTACTACCCTGAAATGATTCATCAACAATTTATCCTCCACCTCCCGAATTCGAGTTACCACAGCTTTTCCAGAAAGGCGGAAGGGTGCTCTACGATAGAGACCTATGGAAAGGTTAGCGAGAAGATTAGAGAGATGAAAAGCGCAACACTTGATAATGGGAGGCACCCTGCAGGCCCCATACCTTTAGTGGTATCCAGTGCACCCAATACATGCAGCACCTCCACCTCCTTAACATACAGAGTTGGTACCTAAAGAAACCATATCCCAAACCGGAAAAACAGAGGCGCGGGGTCTGGCTGCTCAAATAAGGAAGAAAAGTACGACGCAAACAGATCCGCAACTCCATGTGGGGTTCTCGCCTGCCTATGTTAGGACCGAACCTAACTGTAAGGATCATGTTAGAACTGAACATTATTATTACACTATGCTGCCATATTATCTTGTCATTTTGAAACATCAGTGCAGCGCTAAGAGGGACTAGCTATGTTGTCACCAGTTATTACTGAGTAAAAGGTTTATGAAGTTTGTGAGCCGTGAGCCCCAAGAAATTCGCTCTACCATAGACCCAATACCTTCAGCATAAACTACCTATGTAACTATGCTGCTTCTTAACCAAATTTTATATCTTGCAGTTTTTAGTGTTGAATATTCTTCTTCTCCTAGTCCCGTGAAATATTTGCGAAAACGGTCCCAAGTTTTCCTGAAATTAGAAGATGCCATCAAAATCTGTCCGTGCGATAGGTAATTATTTTATCCTTTGGCGGTGAGTGCCGGGCTGCCGCTCGAGAGATGAGGTGAGACTGTGGTGTATTGTGTTAAAATAGAGATCGTGTGGGGTAGGAGCGAGCGAGCGCTAGTTTAGTTTAGAACGGGAGGTAGAGGGGGCTCAGTTCTCCCAAAACAGACCATAAGCCGAGTTCTGGGCCAGTAGCCCGCGCGCCGTTTATCCAACAATACCTTTCAACTTAGACACTAGTATACAACAAGTGTTTGAAGTTTTTTTGTTGTTGTTGCAAAATTAACAATCGCGAGAATTTTATAGGATAATACCGGAAAAAAATCTGTTTTCGAAAAGAGTTTTCTCGGTATTTTCTCGGTCGACGTGTTTACAGGAAATAGCCAAGCTGTCGTCAACAAGGCCCAATGCCTCCGGGGCTAGTTCGTCCCGGAGGTCTAAATCCGCTCCTAGAAGGTCTAAACATCACGTGAAGGAGCCTAAAAAGACGCCCCACCCGCACAAGTCTCACCATCTCTCTCTAATATCCATCCCAAACACCATCAAGTTGTCTATGCTCAACAGCGGCCTCATATCTTATGGTGAGTCACCTTGAACCATTCCTCAATTTTCGCACAATTCTCGACATTGACACCAACCTACTATCTGACTCATCCAAAATCTTCACCATGCCTGGCAATCAGAAATTCGACAAATCATGGAAGTAGGTAGTTATGTACAACCTAGGTAGTTCAAGTCATGTACCAGTGAATGGACCAGGGTTAATATTTGTTCAGCGATTTCCTACTATGAACTCCACTATCTGTATTTTAGCAGGGCTCTGTGGTGATGACATTAGACCTGTTGATGATGACAATTACATAGGTAGTTTTAAATTTCCTTCATATGTCCCTAACCGTTCTCCAAAAATCCCAGAAGCACACTTAGCGATTAACTATAAATCAGTGATATATTTTGGTTCTTTTTTGGGACTTTTTGGTTTACCAACAATTCAGGTTTTATGACAATGAAAGTCCTTTATTTTCCTTTGAAAGTTTTACTTCTGGAAAGCTTTCGGCAGTCCTCTGACTGCCATTCTCAATCCTAAAACAACAGAATGGGAAAAGACTTAGAGAAAGATACACTTTAAACAGAAAGACAAAACTTAAATAGCTAACAATGGTATTAATTTAGTGACTATGGTGGAACTATGAAGTTTGAGTAGTGGAACTATGGAGTTTCTTTTCTGTTTTTTATGTTTTTCTATCACACACCATTCTAAAATTTAAATTCAAACTCCATAGTTCCACCATAGTCACTAAATTAATACCATTGTTAGCTATTTAAGTTTTGTCTTTCTGTTTAAAGTGTATCTTTCTCTAAGTCTTTTCCCATTCTGTTGTTTTAGGATTGAGAATGGCAGTCAGAGGACTGCCGAAAGCTTTCCAGAAGTAAAACTTTCAAAGGAAAATAAAGGACTTTCATTGTCATAAAACCTGAATTGTTATAAATCAGTGGTTAACATCTGTGCGTTTGAGTGGTACCCTACCATACAAGTTTGACCGTCAATAACTAGTGGTTGGACACTTGAGTTACAGTAATCAATCAGTGTTCAACTCGCGGTGTGATGGACTGGCATTATTACATACGGAATCTAAGGCCCTCAGTACTATCGTTTTCTCAATATTCGATTTGTTTAATTTGTCAATAGCCACATTTGCTCAACAACTCATTCAGGGGTAGCATAGGTTGATCATAAAAGTTCGAGTGGTTGAAAACTATTTGAATTTACTATATCCATCGATTAAGTGAATGATGATATAACAGAAGAGCATATTTATTCGGCGATGAATTGTTGTGAACACTACTATAAATAGCTTTGTTGTTATCAAACTATGAATAAGTTCAGCACAAGATTTCGAGTACCATCACCAAGATTTTGAGTGTAGGCGGCTACGAAGACCAGCTTTTACAGCAACATTTTGTTAGCTGTGTCAGCTAACAAAATTCATAATGGGTTGTGGGTAGATTCAAGTTAACTTTTCTAAATAATACAGGTGATTATCAATGTGGTAGGTACCTACATGATAACCTTCGTAAGAGGGGACGAATTCATAGACTAAAACCGTTGCAAAACTGTTTCGCGTTTGACTTTTCAAACTTTGAAAATATCGATCAAAAACATAGGAGGGTGGTCAGTTAACAAGAAAGGTGTTCACAATCTCCGAACAATCCGGCTTAGGAAAAGGCCTTTTATCTACGGAATTTTAGTGATCAGTAACCTACTACCAAGGATGGCTGCACAACGGGTCTCTTTATTAAATTTGCGACCAAGTACGCATGTCCTAGATCCAAAGATAATGATTCCACGAGAACTGCCTTGGAATAGTTTAATCAGTTTGGTTTACCTTGGCTGGATAATCATGATATTTCTACTCCCTTGCATCATGTGGGAGGGGTTTTACGTGCAATTTAAACTTGTGCATCTAGTTAGGAGTGGTTGGAATGCGAGTGGTTTCGATTAATCAGTGACACCGGTCCGAAAAATATTTCTATAAATGAAGGATCAATCGTCAAGTTGGATACTCATCCGAAGGTATGTGGGGCGGAGCGCAGATTCTTTCAATCCACCGTTCATTTAAATGTAGTTTGATCAAAGACAATACATGATTAAGGTAGCCAATATGTACATAAACTACGAGAAACTCCAACTCTCCGCATTATAAAGCATTTAATCCTGTACCTACCTAAGTATGATTGAAAGAATTGCCCTTGATTTGTGGAACGAAATTACTGCAATTACTCCAGCAGATAATTGTTTCCATTTTCAAGCTAATTGAAGTTTAATTGAAACTACACTAGTTTCGTTGAATGAAACTAAACTAATGTTGAAACTAAACGTTAATAAAGAAAACTGATTGTTAACCCCTTTTATGATCTTTGAGAATCCCCCCCCTCCCCCCCACGACTTGAACTCAGATTCAAAATTCGCTGCAAAACTGAAATAAAACATCATTTTTTGTTCACTGTAAGTACATTTTGAGGACATATGATTGACAGATCTGAAATAATCCGATACTCTTAATTCTATCCATATAAAATACCCGCTAGTGGAAGTTGTATTTAAAAAAATGTATTACTTAAAACAAACGAAGAACCGGCTCAAGTAAGACGATGCAAATTCAAGATATTAAGCCCAACCGAAAACAATTTGGTCAAGTGAGGAAAGTGGAGATTCAAAAACTCATTTCTACCCTAAGCTAAGTATCGCATTATTGTTACAACAGTTTTAGTGCATGGATTTTTGGAAATGTATTCCGTACGAATCCGCTTTGGGATATTCTGAATCCACGCACTCCATGAACAAATTCATTGAAAACCTTTATCGTAATCTCCGTCTTCCAACGGTGTGGTTATATTAATATGTAAATTATCTTCATTGAATAAGAAGCTGAGTTTGAATGCAAAATAAGTGGCAGTCACGCAGCATGACACTCTGACCGATTTTATGCCATTTTTGGTGATTTGATAGCAATTTTTAGCCATTGTCAGCAATTTTTACAAGCATTTTCGACAGAAAAAAATGTAATACCACTAAGATTAATAAAAATCCCCCCCCCCCCACCCAGTACCGCCCCAGTTTTCAATTTCCAATTACGTGAAAACTATTTGCGATTATTGAAATGATCTATTTCTGTCCCAAGTTACCATTCTATGCGACTTTTGTTGCATTTATTTCGATTTTCGGTGATTTGAGCCATTTTTGACCCTCATAACTCAAATTTGGCCCAACTTCTTTTGGAGTGTAGGTATTGAAATGGTTAGGGTCTCAAAACATCATTCTGTACCTGTTTCAGTTACTATATACCCATTTTTGGTAATTTTACCGGTTTTAAGCTTTTGATGACCAACACTGCTGCCAAATTTGATTTTGCCCCACTTATTTTGTATAAAAAATATTTTTTGACCTCTTCATTAGTCTTTTGCGTCTCAGTTCACCATTCAATAAGGTAAAAGCTCCTTTAGTGGACAGCTAACGGAAACTAGTAAAAACTCTGCAAGTTATTACACAACGGTTTATTATTCACCTGTATATATGCCCCTTCTGCGTAGATTACTGTTTTCTATAGTCAATAACTACCTACCCTCGAGCTCCCCCCAGGAAAGCCCTATATCTAGAACTGTAGCCAGCCCGGGAATTACAGTTTCATAAAAATGCGTGGGATTCAATAAGTCAATCATTAATAATTATTTGTTGTTATTCATGAAGCATAACGTTTGTTATTTGTTAAACTTACAAAAGTACCTATCAACAAAATCCAAAAAATTCTTCAAATGAAATAATATCACAGAACATCGAACTCGGTTTCATACAGCCATTCGTGATTATAATCAGGTGTTCCCTAGCAATGATTTCTGGGCCGGATGTATACCATTTCATTCATCGTAAATAATTAGTTCGAGCTCAATTTAAAAACGTTTAAAAAAACCGTACCCTTCTACTGAAAGTTTTCAAGCTACGGCGTTCTGAAATTTTCAACCCCTATTTTCACCCTTAGAAGATGACTGATAGTAGGGCCGAGCTCGCATACCAACTAGACCCCAAATGGGACCTAAAAACCAAATTTCATTAATTTTGGTTCATGGTAACGAAGGAAAGTGCGAAGTACGGCGGACGGCGCATAGTGGGACGAGTGTATACGTGCTCCGCGGACATCGACTCGTAACTCATTCGGAAAGTTCGTTAGACGACTCCACGTGCATCAGTTTCTGTTTTTGAAGGTTAAAAGTCAATTTTGGAAACGAAAAAAAAATTGTGAAAAAAAAATGACGACTTGTCATGTCTAATGTTTACAGCAAGTTAGTGTATAATACCCAACTGAACATCTCGCAGGGAAAGATCTCCATTGTATTGTTGTGAGGTGCTTCAATAGCGTACATGAACAAACAGAACAAGGTTCAAAATGTAAATATCTCGTTCCGATCGTTTCCGAATCCTCTCCGGCCGATTTGTCAACTCAAGGAATTCTAAAATGATTTCCGAGCCTCCTTTTTCTCGACGGTTTTGGGCGATTCATCTATTTGAATCCTAAACTTTATATAAACAAGGAAATCGATTTAAAAAAATTCCAGCTTCAGCAAATAACCTCCTGATATTGTAATGAGTTCAAATTGACTTGAGACTACATCTTATGGGAATTTTTTTTTTTTCATAAAATGTTTACATTTTGAGACGTCTGTTATTAACTTGATATGGGGGTGGGTAGTTCTGGGGATTTATTTCTGACCTTACTTCTTCGAGCAGGACGAGAAATACGATGGATATAATCGTATGAGACTACACTTCCAAAATAGCAGGAGAACATCATAATTCTCGAAACAGAAAAAAGTTCGCCCCTGTCCGATTTTTTAGTACTTCATCCTACTGTGCGGCGCCGCGCCGTACGGTGGACAGACAGGAATTTTTTCATTCCATTTTTGGATTCTAAGTACATTGAAACGGAAACTATCAAATTTTAAGTTTTTTTTCTTTTTTCATGGTCGATTCCAAAGGTTCATTATAGAAAATAGTTAACCAGCATGTTTTTCTGTTTCCCATTATTTTTATTCCATTTCTCAGTATTATCGACTCTTTCTTGGGCCATACTACCCTGGGACTGTTCCTCCTCGAGTAAAATACTAGACAATTGCTACTTGATATTGATGAGGAAAAAAATGAATAAAAACCTCGTGTTTGGGGTTGTTTCTTCCTCTACGAAATTTGGACGGATCAGAAGGTGGACAATAATTCAAACACGGAAGCGTCATTGTTGAAAAGCTGATTGGAGGTCTTTGAAGGTCTGCTGGGGCGTATTATTACTCAAATAGTAATGGTAAGCACCTTTCAGATTAAGGTTGCATACGTCCAGTTTTGCATATTTCTATTCAGTTTTTTGTTCACTTAGTCTTGTTCTATGGATTTATGATATTATTCTTCCGAAATTAAATGCCATATTTTAATCTTTCCACTAATGGAACACGATTTTCATCCCTTGCACAAGTACTTAGTGGAAAAATCTGTTCACTACTGGAACTGGTTCTTTCCAATTCAAAGTCTTTTTCTTATTCATATAACAACTTATCCGTTGATCTGATGGTTTTAATGGAGTTGTACAGCTTGCCTCCACACAATCGCCTGTAGTGGGAAGGGCCTTGGAGTTCCGCTGTTGGAACTTTTGCTTTCCACTTCTGGGTCAGTTATTTATGAAGTAAATTTCAAATTTGTTTGCTGTCCTTTTGTATCATCACTGGCTTGAAGTCTTTCTTATATATTTTGCGAAAGTTTGAAATAAATCTGATGAACATTTCAGTTTGAATGTTCTATAGGAAAATGCTCATGGGAAAAAATAGTGTGTGAGCTCACCATGGTTAACTTCTGGGAAATTCACAATTTCGTGGAGCTACTTTCTTTTTGAGTTTTCATTTGAATAACTTATTTCTTGATAATTTAAACTTCCTATGCCTTTTATTCGATACCAATTCATATTGATAGTTTTGCTTGCTCATACTGGTGTTGTTGTGCGCATCTATGTCAGTGGTGACAGGTGATCTTCGTCCAGGTTAACTGAGAGGAGGCCGTCACTTTCAAACCTGCCAGTAAACTAGGTATCTAATGAGTCTTCCTTTGTTCCTGTCATTGGAGAGGAGTTACTCCTATGTCATCGTCACCGCCATGAACTTACTGAACACAACTTCTGGGACAGTATGCTCTTAGCTTGTCGTAGGCGAAGTGCAGACTTAATGCTCTTGGTTGGCAGGTCTTCTGGATACCCATCGAAAACCACAGTAGTGGCGCCTTTAGTACTACACCGGCATTAGTCGATTTATAGAAGAAAAAAACCGCTGCCAAATCCTTGTCACATAGGTTTATTATTCTACTGGACATACCTACAGAAATGCTGGCTGTTCATTTATTGTTTCTTTCATGTGCAATAATTGAAATAGCCATTTATGATGGTTTCCACCAATTTTTGCCCCCCCCCCCCCCCCCCCCCCAAAAAAAAGAATTAGGTTCCTGTTTTGTACAAATTATCTCTGATCATTTATAGTGCCATTTAATTGTCTAGATTCACCTGTTCATACTACTTCTAGTGTTACTGTACAAATTTATGGTAATACATAGGTGTATTATTCACAGAATAATAAACCAAGAAAATCGGTATACGTTATTTTATTCGAGTTGATCTCAACTTCCAAGGCTAATATTTTTCGGTTAGTGAAGTTGATGTGTACTGAATTTGCTTCATTATCCACGTCTTGGTCCACTCAACAACCTTGTTTGTAAACGAATGGAATTTGTGTGTTGCAGTTTTGTTCTTGTTCCGGTAGGTCCCTTGTGTATATAGGTAAGTACTGGTCCTTGCTTTATCCTGAAGTGTCTGTTCTCAAGGTAGTATTATAAAAGTAAATAGTACTGTCTTGGAAGATCCCTGTGCAGTTTATACTCAAGTATTTTGTGCCATACCTCGTCAAAGGCCTGAGCCACATACAAGAAAATACTAGCACATTTTTTTTTACACATTCAAGGGCCTTTTCTATCTGGTTTGTGATTCGATTTCTTGATCTATCGTAGGGTGACGTTTTCTGAATCCAAATTGGTGATTTGGTCATTTCTATCTTCTATAAAAATGGTTTGAGCCGTTTAAGCAGCAACTTTTTGAACAGTTTCGACATAGGAGGGATAAGGGATATTGACCGATGCCCCATCTTCTCATTTAGTGACTTTTCTGTTTGGAAATCAATATGACCTCCGCAACTTTCCATTGGGATGGTAGGTACATGTTTCAACCAAAACGAAGCATTGATAATATTATCAAGTATTTTCGTCACAGCCTTCTCGGGAAGTTCCTTCATAATTCGACTTGTTATTAAGTCGTAGCCGGGCCTCTTTTTGGCATTGACGTTGCTCTTTATTTCCTTCTAAGTTCTTTCAGTGTAACAGGCCGTATTTCGAGTTCATCCGTTTTTTCTCTCCGAGTTATATTTTCCTCTGATGTCTGTTCTGGGTATGGTTGAAAGGTGTCGCAGAGATGTTTTGCAAAAGGTTGTGCTTTCTCTTGATTACTTCAGGTCCATGTCCCATCATCCATTTTGCTGAGGTGAGTGAACTTCAGGTCTTCTTATGTTTTTGGTTACCTAAGAGAGAAAACTCCGTATCTTTCTTTGCAGCTAGGATACCCAAAAAATGTATCAAAGACAGATGAGTGTGTAACATTTTAGCTTAACTGGACATCGGGAAGTGGGCAAAAAATCTATTACCAACATGATTTGTACCGGACAGATAAGAAAGCGCGTTAATAAAAACATTTTTGACGCTCATCAGCATTTTACAGATTTTCCGAAAAGCATTGCAAGTTTCAAGATGGTAGTGACTCCATTACTTGGTTGCTGTAACGTTGAATGGATCTCTTGTAAAAGTAATTTATCAGTTAGATGAAGGAGTATTAGTCTGTGATGTCTATTTCGGTGATGTACTCCAGCTCTCCCCCACTCCTGCCATCCCTTCTTACTCTCTTACCTGATCTCATCATGACCCCGCATTTGGCGCGAAAGAACCCGGACGATTTGGTCTCGGTCGGTCTATACCCCATTCGTTGCTACCGTCGAATCTGAATAATGAATGGGGAAGTTGCAAGATTATTTTGCTTCCGAGTTTACCAAGGTAGCGAGGAGCATTGTGAACACTTTGGGGAGGAAAAAAAATGCTACCCACCAAAATCTAAATTTCCATTCGCTTTCAGCGATTCAAACCTTCCTGAGCAAATTTGGTTCCGTGTGCGCTTGTCCGTCTGTGTCTGCAAATCTTTGCAACTCGCATATCTGTTCGAAAGCATGGTCGTAATGCGCTGAAATAAAATTTCATATGAATTTCATAAAAATCTACCGTGAATATTTGTATAAGCGTGCCACTGGCCTCTGAAATTGGATTATGTATTATGTTTCTGTACCTACAGCAAGGTTCGAACAGTTTCATCGTTCACATCAGTTGTTTCAAAGACCGAGGTCTAAAACCGCCTAAGAACCACCTATCGCATCGTGACCCAAAAGTTCAAGCAGGGAAATCGATTTTAAACGCGCAAAAGTCACGTCTATGACCCCTAAGCAGGGTTGGCATCATGTTACCTATCGACTCCGACGTCTCTATCAATAGTTGAAGAGCCTCCATTAGGAAAATTAAAGATGCCTCTGCGTTATATCTCGGTCAAATTTTATTACTGGTAGGTACCTGGTCTCGTTGTGAGGAGTAGTAAAGTACGTTTGCGTACAAACTACTTTTTAAAAGTAGTTCATCCAATGGCAAAATGCTCGTGTAATTCATACAAGTGCAAGATCGTGTAATTCATCCAATTAGTGCTCGGAAAATGCGAAACGAAGGCCGTGATATTCAATCCATCAATCCAATGACGCAAGACCTAATACTTTACTATACCATGTAAAGTGACAAAATGAGCGATTCTCAGGATATTGGCTTTTAGCCGAACGATGAAAATTTTGCGAGACTTGTGACGTACCAAGCAGAATATATATATATACCTTCAAGAATATACATATTGTCACAAAATGGAATATTTTTACGTTTGTTTACTTACTCCAAACTCATTCTTTAATTATTTCATTAAATCCTATCCTCCCACATCCCTCCATAATGGGTGACCTCTCGCTTATGCTATAATTTACTAAAATTAATGAACATATAGTGATAATCGTATTATATGCAGCCTCTTGCTACAGCTAGTTGTGAAAAGGTTCACTGTTCCATTCTTATTGCACCTCAACCAATTACCCGCCTGCCAAACGGCGATGAAAACAACTATAACCCACTTGATAAACGTGCCGATCTTCCTGCTCACAGCACCGTATCAACTTTGAGCTCCAAGACGTCTCCACTATCTCCTTCCTTCTATTCGTACAGCAGTCTACCTTAGCTAGTTGGATTGCGAGCCAAGTTCGTCAAAAGCCATGTTCATCTCAATAATTGTATTAGATAATATTGTATTAACTTCTTTGCTATTTTTCAATACTTAACTTGCACAACTTTTATTTTTATTCAACTCTGCAGATAATCGTGATGAGAGGAGTCACTACTTCGAATTAGCTGATGTGAGTTTGAAGGGAGATTGTGATCCAGGTGTTTTTGAAACCGTTATTTATTGGCAAACACAAGCTTTCAACTGCCCTCAGACAGTCATCTTTCAGGTGTACCAGAAATACGTTGTAAGACAACTAGTCACCTGAAGATGACTGTCTGAGGGCAGTTGAAAGCTTGTGTTTTTTAATAAATACCGGTTTCAAAAACACCTAGATCTTAATCGTCTTTCAAACTGCCATCAGCTAATATTGAAAAAGTAGATCCCTACAACATTAATATATTACTTCGAACGCTATACGTGGATAACATGGCTCATTCAAAAATTTAGTTGCTCATTTAATATATATATTATGTTACAGTTAAAACCCGAAATCCGCTGCACTAGTTGTCCCAACGGCCTTTCGCCAAAACTAGTTGAGCCTAGTAAAAACTAGTATTGACGACGGATGTGAGATGATTGTTAGAACTAGTTGCACCTGAATAACCATGATTATGTCGACTCCTCCTTCCACTCACTTACTCACACTTTTAATTCAAGTCCACTGTCTCGTTCCTGTCCTCAGGTTGTTCAGTAGAATTGATACAGCTATAGTGACCTGGTGAGTATTTTTTTGTCTTATTGCGGTGCTTAATTCACGATGGAAGAGAACGAGGAGGTGTTCTCGAACCAGACGATTCTTAAGCTAAATGGAGGGTGAGTTTTTTTGGAGAATGTTTGAGTATGGAGGGTGAAAAGCAGAGTCACTATAATGTTTTGACGCGCGAAGCTTACAGCAAACTTGTACTTGAAGTTGAGGAGGCGATTTCCTCAAGGAATAAGTCTACTATTCAGTACAGACGGCTTAAAAGGTTCCATGTCATAGAGGTGGGAGGTTCAAAGAAGTTGGTGACGTGAAGCTCCCTTGTAAAGTACTGCAGCAGCATTTTTTATTTATTTTATATGTACATATTTTTTTCAATAATAAATAAAATGATTAGTCATGATTTGGTTTTTATTTAAATTTTCACAAATCCACTTTGACTAGTTGAAACTAGTACTGTATCCATTCTGGTTTGAACGGTAAGGCCTGTCGGTGAGTACTAGTTTTCACTAGTAATTACCAGAAAAACCTGAACGTTTCTTCGGTAATACTAGTTCCGTCAACTTACGTTACTTACGTTACTTACGTTAACTTACGTCAATAACGAATGTAGATCAGCGAGTACTTTCCTTCAGAGTTTCAGCATACAGGGGTTGAAGATACAGGTTTTCGGTCTGTCTTATAATATGAGACAGACCGAAAACATATAACTTCAACCCCTCTCACATAATCGCATTCCTAGCGGGAATGGTACTCTCTTGATGCCATGGGGTTTTCATATTGCATCGTTTTGATGAGCTGCCACCATGTTCCTTCAATTGGTCAATCAAAAAACGTCTGCCGAAGTATGGCACATGTCTTCCTAGTAGGTACTTACTGTATGATCACAGGCGGTCCGCCTACAATAGGTAGGATCTCATTCACGGCGCATAAGTTATGTTCCCACTTCAAGACCGAGCGGTCGTGCAGGTCATTGCATACCCCGAACTCCGTTCGTACCTACCTGTCTTGACGTAAAAATAATATGATAGGTAGTAGTAGTAGCCTCTACCAAATTAGAGCTATCCTGAGCCGATTGTTTCTAAACCCGCGAAGCAGGATCCTCATTTGAAAGCGCTAAGCCACCGTGAGTAATGAGTTCGATCCAAGGTCAGATTAATACAATTTTTGGCCCCTTGAATCACTATTTATCGTGTTGCCAATGTTTGCTGTTTGATTTCACGACTCGAACGAACGAAACGAACGAAAAGTTTGAAAGAAAAGTCCCAGTCATGCAGCATGACATTGTGGTGATCGAATTTATGTATGCAACAACGATTTTTTATGACTTTTTAACTGATTTTTAACTTTAAGATTCAAATTCGAACACTTTTTTTTAGAGTACCTACTTATATTTCTAACGTTCAAATTAATAACAGTATTCAACATTTTGGGTGTGCACAAAAGGTAATGTCCTTCGAACTCATCCTTTCTTACGTGATTACTGATAGGTAGGAGGTGTAAATTACACATATGAAAATTATTGACATCCGGGCTTCAAGTTCATGGAACCTTTTGGTTTATTATTCCGTGAATAATACACCTATGTATTCGGTCAGCAAAAAATTTTTATATCGCCCCCTCAAAATTTTTTCTTTTCCGTTTCAAGGTGCTTAGATTCCAAAACGCTGCAAAGTCCTTGTCACATGGGTTTATTATTCTACTGGACACACCTATAGAAATGCTGGCTGTTCATTAATTGTTGCTTTCATCTAAAAAAATTGAAATAGCTATTTCTGGTGGTTTCCACCAATTTCGACCCCCAAAACTTGAATTAGGTACGCTCCTTTTTGGTTTATTATTCTGTGAATAATACACCTATGTATTCGCTCAGCAAAAAATTTTTATAACACCCCCTCAAAATTTTTTCTTTTCCGTTTCAAGGTGCGTAGATTCCAAAAATGCAATGTCCGTCCGCCGTCCGCCGTATCACGTGCACAGGCTTCATTTTCGGTCTAAAAAAATCGTTCTTTCGCACACATGCTCCATTTGGGCCCTAGTTGTGTCCCGAAACTTTTCAACCCGATCGGAATATACCCAGGGATGTTATGAGTGGAAATGTGTGTAAAAATAGGTACTTTTTGCGTTTTAGCAACATGTTGGTAACATGAGCTTTTAAGGTATCGTTTTTCATGTTTTTGGGGACGAGAAGACCGAATATGAAATCGATTTTGACCAAAGAGTGGAAAATAGAGGTTCTACCAGATGTTCAGCTCCCGAAATCGATTTTTTATGAGTCGAAAACCTGCGAAATCGTCTGAAATCACCACCAATTTGTAGAATAACACTGGAAAAAGTGTCAACAGGTGGATCAAGACGATTAAATGGTACTATCAATGATCAGAGATAATAAAAAAAAAGAGCGTATACCTCATTCGTGTTTTGGGGGCCAAAATTGGTGGAAACCACTAGAAATAGCTATTTCAATTATTTTATATGAAAGAAAAAATAAATAAACAGCCAACATCTCTGTAGGTATGTCCAATAGAATAATAAACCCATGTGACAAGGACTTTGCAGCGTTTTTTTTTTCAAATTATCTTTGATCATTGGTAGTGTCATTTAATCGTCTTGATCCACGTGTTGACACTTTTCCTAGTGTTATTCTACAAATTGATTGTGATTTCAGACGATTTCGCAGGTTTTTGACTCATAAAAAATCAATTTTGGGAGCTGAAAATCAGGTACAACCTCAATTTTCCACTCCTTGGTCAAAATCGACTTCATATTCGGTCTTCTCGTCCC